>WBMZ01001868.1:0-81787 GCA_013400975.1 Atrichornis clamosus | reverse complement strand
TGCACTGCAGTTACCTGGGGTAACTCTAGCGCTGCCCACAATCATCTGTGAGTGTCCACAGCTTCCAGGTTGGCATAGGTTAATATGACTCAGCTAGTTTCTGGCCAGCATTTTTTGCTCCTTGTAAAATAAATAATGCAGTAACCATAATAATTCCTGTCATTTCTACAAGTAAGCAATTTTTTTCAAGTATGTATTTTGTATTATATATTATATATATATATATATATTCAAATGGAAAGAAAGACAATTGAGGAAAAAAAGAAGACTCTTTCAGAGTAGCTGAACAAAGTAAAATTACAATATCATACATGGGTATAACAAAAAGCACTTTCTTTTTTTTTTTTTTTTATTAGTAGATCATTTGCAGGAAGAAATAATTTATTAGCACAAAAGCTCTAATACCAGGTAGAAGATACTTCCTTGGTTAAAACTTTCTCCTATTTTCAGTGAAAATAGTTTTCAGAGTGGAAACTTCATCATGTTGCTTTATGCAAACCATCTGAGCCAAGGGAAGGATTTTTCAAAGAGTCTCCAAATACTTTTTACTTTAGCAAAGACATCTACCATTGATTTGTTACTCTTTTTATGGATGAAAACCTTATTCAAGATTGAGAAATGTCTCCTTTGAAATCATTTATCAATAATAAGCCATTAGCATGTTTTCTTTCTGGAAGAGATGATGCCAAGTAAATTACTTTCACTATAGGTCAAATATCAGCAATACTAAGAGCCTTGGACACAGTTTTTAAATGCTTTGATGGATCTATATCAATGCACTTTCCACTGCTGAGGCCTTCTGAAATCCCGACTCATCAAAATGTATTTATTCAGCTCAGCTTGCCCATTCAGCTCCAGTTCAGGCCTCTTCTTCACAGGAGAACTTCACTGAAGAGTCAGAGGACACTAGAACAAAGAGAAGGGGTTTGTTTGTTTATAATTCTCCTTTGTGAGATCCCCCAGGAGCAGGAAACAAAATAGTTCACAGTCTGGTAAGATCAGAACAGCAAAAGTATTTGCAGTATGGCACACAATAAAGCATTGCCTGCTTGGAAACACTGCACTTCCAGACAGAACCTTCCTGTGAGACTCACAGATCAGCTCCAGATCCTGATGCAGACTTGCTTCAGGAGCTAAGATGCCACTCACCTCTGGAGATTTTTTTCCCTAGAGAGCCTTAAGGTCTGACTCACTACACAATATCTGGTTATTTTTAAATTTTTTTCCTCTATGGATGGGTAGTTTTTAAAATTTGGGTCGGTTTTCATTCCCACTGACAATGTTCCTATCCCAGTAAACTTTTATTTATTCTACAAGTCTGTTTTCTTTAATCATGCCATAGAGCAGACCACTAATTTTCTCCGTCTGGATGGCTGCAATGAGACCACACACTCTCTGCTTTGAGCCCCAGCACACTGGAAAGAGATGAAAAGACAGAGCAAGAACAAAATACCATTAGAAACCCAATGCTGTTCCCATCTGGATTGTTCTCTTATGGTTTCTAACCAAGCCTGCAAACTTCAAGATCTTTGGTCTCTGTGTCCTGGCTATCAATCAGGGGGGTTTTTCGTTGGTTTATCATACCAAAAGTGATGGTAAAGGTGCATTCAAATAACTATGAATTAGCCCTTGGAGGTAGTCCAAAACAAGCCGTAGCCCACACTATACTTTTTGGTTGAGACACCAAGATCAGAAAGTGAGGTATTGAGCTGATCGGCCTGAGTGAATAAAGGGCCTCTGTGCAGTACTGAATGAGGGAATTTTTGAAGTGCAGTATGCCAGTCACATGGAGGGATGACACTGATGGGAGATAGAGTCCCTATGTTAATGTGCTCATTGACTAGTTATTTCCAAAATCAAAATTAACTTCTATTTTAAGTCTACAGTGAGTACCCATGCAAACTGTACCTTCCCTATTTCAAGGAAATTGGCAAGTTGGAAAACTTTGGCGCAACTACACAGACTGTAGTGGCCTCCATTTTAACCTAGAGATTATTCTAAGACACTTGTGTTTCCTGATTTGAAACTATGAAGGATTCAATTTGATCTTGACAGCAGTGACATTGTCTAAAGAACAGACAGATTGTGGTAAGTACTGCTGCCTTGACATAAAAAGTTCTCTTTCGTCTTCCTGTCCAAGATGACATCATCAGGGACACATTTTGTGTACCCTGGGACTCACCTGAACATCTGGAAAGAAGGCTATAGTTCAGAGACCTGGTTGTTCAGTTTGCTCCATTTGCATAGTTCCTGGGGCAGATGTTTATACATCTACCGATGCAAGGGACACCAGACAATCAGTCTAAAGTGTCCTTGACTAATGCCATCTCTGCCGTTCAGTGTTCACTTCAAATGTGTTTTGCCATCAGGAATTCAGATACAGCCTTTCTTTTCAGGACTTCAGCTCTAGTTCATAGTCTTACCTCAAACCCATGATTTCAAGAGATAAATTCTGTGATATATTTTGTTATCCTAAGGGCATTGCAATCACTCAGAGAAGTAATGGCTTGCAATACAAGCTCCCTGTGGCAACTACTGGTGGAATCACAGGGATGAGTGCTCTGTTCTCAGATTCTTCAAGTTGCACGTCTTAATTTGGACACCTTCCTCTGCCAGCAACCAGAGTTTGGTGTCTGTGCCCTTCCTCAGATAGCCTTAGTTGCTCATTCTGGATCTGCCTCTGCTATTGGCCAATGTTACATCTGGGATCAGAGGTGCTAGGGGCAGAGGTCAGCTAGTGTCACAGACAGAACCATTCACCTACTGGCCACAGACGTTCAGGAGTTGTTTGGGAGCTCAGCCTGCTCCAGCCACGAGACTTGCTTTGGCATGGGAGCTGCCATGCATGGGCACCCAGCAGACAGCAAGCCCAGAATTGTGCACTACTGACCACGGTGTTTGCAGGGAAATCCAGCTATTCAGCAGCTCAGAGACATACTGTAGCACTTTTACATCAATCCATCTCTTATACTTCATCTCTTAACTTTTTCATGAATAGAATGTGCATTTCACGGTAATAATTTTTGTCCACGCTTTGAGGACACACACTCTAGGTCATTGCAGGCTTGTTACTAGAGGCCTGTCAGTCTGTCAGCCTGATAGGTGCTATGGAAGCTCATGGAACAGACCATCTGGAGTTCCATGACACATGCAGGACAACCAGGAGATCAGGCCCAGGCAGCCTGGGTTCGTGAAAGGCAGGTCCTGCTTGCCTAACCCAATCTCCTTCTATAAAAAGATAACCCACTTAGTGGATGAGGGGAAGGCTGTGGATATTGTCTAGCTAGACTTTTGTAAAGCCTTTGACACTTTGCCACAATATTCTTCCAGAGAAACTGACTTCCCATGGGTGTAGATGGATGCTTCCATCTTCACCAGCTTCATTGCCCTTCTAACAAGACCAAGTGCCAGGTCCTGCACTTTGGCCACAATAGCGCCCCACAGCACTACAGCCTTGGGGCAGAGTGGCTGGAAAGCTGGCTGGTGGAAAAGGACCTGGGGGTGCTGGTCAACAGCAGCTGAACATGAGCCAGTGTGTGCCCTGGTGACAAATAAGGCCCAAGGCATCCTGGCTTTTATTAGTGTGGCCAGCAGGACCAGGGCAGGGATTCTCCCCCTGTACTCGGCACTAGTGAGGCCGCACCTCGAGTGCTGTGTCCAGTTCTGGGCCCCTCCCTGCAGGAGAGACATTGAGGTGCTGGAGCGTGTCCAGAGAAGGGCAACAGAGCTGGTGAAGGGTCTGGAGCACAAGTCCTGTGAGGATTGGCTGAGGGAGCTGGGAGTATTTAGCCTGCAGGAAAGGAGGCTCAAGAGTGACCTTACTGTTCTCTACAACTACCTGAAAGGAGATTTTAAGGAGATAGGGATCAGCCTCTTTTCCCAAATGCCAATCAAAAGAAAAAGAGGAAATGGCCTCAAGTTGTGCCAGGGGAAGTTTAGAAAAATTTCTTCACAGAAGGGGTTGTCAGGCATTGGGAAATGCTGCCCAGGGAAGTGGTGGAGTCACCATCCCCGGAGGTATTTAGAAGATGTGTAGATGTGGCACCTGGGGACAAGGTTTAGTGGTGGACTCGGCACTTGATCTTTAAAGTTTTTTCCAACCTTAAAAATTCTATGATTCTGTCATGAGTAAGTCTGAAAGTTCAGTTTTTATTTCAAACCATTCGATTCTAGTGTTTCAAACAAAGGTTCTTATCTTCAACAGAAAAAAAAAAAAGCTTTGGGTGAATAGTGAAATAAATCAAGAATTTATTTGCAACTTTTTAACAGCCATATCCTCAATATGGCCTCTGGCACAGAATATGCAACAATCAGTGAAAAGTTCTTGTACTGAAGTACCAACAGCAACTATTTTTCTTACAAATATTTACTCTTACCTGTTGCCTTATGTTTTTAGCCAACATCTTTGTTAGCAGCTTCTCACCAAACTGGAATGAAACTGGCTGAAATGCCATCTGATCCAGATTAATGCAATTATGAACATCTTACTTTGTCAAACTAAATATAAAAAATGATATTAAAATCAGTATTGTATTCAATTAAATTAGTATTACTGTATGCAAAGTATTCCTCATGCTCTTTACTTCAGAACCAAATTTTACTTTTCTTCTCCCAAACTTCTTTTCAAGATGTATCCCAGGCTGTCAGACTGCCAATGCTAAATTACTTTGTAGCCTAAGAATTGTGGGGAAGAACCTGGAGGTTTTAGTAACTGGGCAGAGGACAGGTGATACATCTGGCATACAGTGAAAAATATGGGAAGTGGTTTGGGAATGTAATAAGACAACATTAGCTGGATGTTTCTGTTAGAGTATTCAGTAGCAAAATATTTAATGATGCTGACATTTAAATTGTGATAATTAGATTTCCTAGTTAGCATCACATTGAGAAGAATGGGAACAGTTTATATACTGCTCAGAGCTATTATTTCAGACTGTCTACAAACTTGGATTGGCAAGAATGACCTGGTTCATACTCTATTTATATATGAGTTTTATTTTGGCATTAATGAAAGCTTAGCTTTTGGATCACAGTCCTCTTCTATTATGTGGTTCTGTGAGGATGCGAATCACAAAAGGCTTGCTTCCAGCCAAGCTTGGAGCTCCTCTAGTGAGATAGACCCACCAGGCATTACCTCTGCAAATACTGGTCTGCAAATACAGCCATGACCTCCCTTTCAAGGGAAGGGAGGTTACCTTGATGTCTTAGAAGGTACACTGGACATTTGAATAGAGAACAGTTTCTTTGCAAAAAGATTGTGGGAGAGGCAGAGGAAATGCTTGCTATTATTTCCTCTCCAAGACATTTGTCCCCTTGCTGTAAGAGGTTTGCTACACCAGGCAGAATGAGAGCTGCAGCCACCACGACACAGACCGACAGTCTCCATCTGATGGCCAGTTTTGCTGCCTGGTGCAATAACAGTGGGACAGCAATCCATGCAAAAAACCCCCAGCTCACTTTTTTCCCCCACAGAGTTTTTGCAACAGAAGAGCTTTGGTGGATGGGATGAGGAAAGAATCTGCTTTCCTGCGCTCTTTAAGAAATATTATGATCATTCTCTTATTTTTCTCCTATGGGCAGGGGACTGGCCTCACCATTAACTGTTCTTTTGGCCCACATGAGAAGTGAATTATTTCAGTTTAGATGTCCTTGTCTCAGCTCTGGGGAAGGCACCTTGTCTTCTGAAATGCTGCCTGCTGCCAGCTACTACACAGCTAGATGTTCAAGTCCAAGACCTGGAAGCAGGAAGTGCATCACCCTGGTGTGGGGACTTCTGCCAGCTGAAGGGGCAGAAGCCCCTGCCTGGGATTGAAGGTAGGAAAGAGCCTGAAACGAGGTACATCTGAGGGAGCCTCAAGGCTGAGGGAGGATCCATTTGTGGGAAAAGAGGGCTGGAGTAGAACTGGAGAGGCAGAATAGGTGCATATGGAATAAACACTGGAACATGGGGGTGTGTGGTAAAGGTGGTTGGAGATAAAAGACCAAATAATATGGGTAAGAGCAAATTGAAGTGAAAATAGAGACTGTGAAGACAGGCAGTCTGTAGCCACAGGGGTATTCTGCCCTCCAGGAAGCCAGGTTGATCCCAGGAGCATTTCCACCCTTCTTCTGCCGGTCGATATCTAAGAAATCCAATAACAACGTGTGAATCTCACCTTCCTTCATTTCCAAACGGCTGGCTTGCAGTCTAGCACAACCGCCCGCTGTTCCGGAAACAAAGTTCAGGAAGTCAGGATTTATGCTGTACTTGTGGGGATAAAAAATATTGCTGCTAAAATTCAAATGATGCGTGCCCTGTTTTTGAAGAAACCATCAAGCCCTCCAGAAAAATTCCAAATGAGACATTTTATTAAGGGAAAAAAAAAAAAATAGGCTTCAGAGCAAAGTACCCAAAATTTAAGAAGAACATCCAGAATTAACAGAGACTCAGTGCACGCTTCATGTGTGTGCTGACTGTGACACCGTGTTTCATTAGGTCATCATGTTATATTTCCTCCACATGACCTTTGCCTGATCCCACACACACAGCAATGAGTCTTCAAGTTTTTTGCGGCTCTTGTAAAGCACATTTCTGTAGCAGGCATTTTATTTTGCTCCACAGTAATTAAATGTATTTATTGAGTTGTAGTAGGTTAACAGGGGAACTATCTGAGGAAAAGCAGAAGGGAGGAATGACTTGATGAGTAACTAATCACTCATAAAATTCTTGTAGTGACAGCTCCTGCAGGGATTTCTGAATTCGTGAACTACCTCATCTTCACTGTGGTTTTTTTTTTTGTGAGCCACTCAGGCATTATTTACTTTGTCTGATATAACTGTATATAAGGGGTGAAATGACATAGCAGCCTTCCCCTTGGAGAAGCACTAAAATGGCCTTTGGACCTATATTGCTGTTTATTTTCATGTAGCTTTCAGGACCTGAGGATTGCATAACTTCAGACCTGCTGTCACATCTGGCCAGTGGCAAGTATGTGAGCTGGGACAGACTTCCCCCAGCCCACACTCACACTCACTCACAGTTACTCAATCAGTCACATGAGCACCCAAGACCCGTTTCTCTGGGCCAGACAGATTCACTCCACAAATGGCAGCTTGCAGAAGTTTTTTTCCAGTGTCTACTGCATTAGATGTGCTCAGAAAGATTTGAATCCCATATTTGTAAAGCCTTTTCCTGAGTTCCTGGGCAGGGAATGCCTGGCCACATAGAGAGCACTGCTGCCAAGCCAAATTTGTAAGCGAGGGAGGCCCCAAAATGCAGACTGTGAATCCCTGCTGGGTAAGGATCACCAGCTGCACAGCCTTTAAAACCAAGTGCACTGTTTCATCAGAAAGAATACTTCTGACCGTACACATTCCCTCGAGCTTGAAGTATCCGCAAACAGTCAATTTGCTCACAGTATGTAAGCTTATCATCAGGCAACTAATTCAGCTCTCCTCCACTGGGATAATAAATTCTATTTACTTACCTGTTATCAGCAACAATAGTTGTTTAGAAAGAATGAAACAGAACATGATTGATTGGTTCTTTCTCCAGCTCTTTGTGGGTCCAAGGTTATGTTTTTCATCCATCATGCCACATTAGCACGAGCATGATTCTTTTCAAGGTACCAGTGCGGCTATCATGGTAACGGAGTGGATTATTCTGTGATGTGTTCGGCAAGAGTAGCTGTTTTTCTCCCTTCTCCACTGCAACATGCACATAAGATTTCTAAGGCTACCGTATGCTTCCAGCTCTTTCTCCCATACTTTATTTAGACAGGAAAACCTGTTGGTTTCGGTATAAATTTCAGTACCTATAAATAAACTGCAATCCTCTGAACTAAAACTGGAGTCCAGATATATCTCTTCGCTAGAAGAAAATAATGAAAGTAGAGGTATAATATTTATTTATTTACTTCCATATCCTTCATCTGTATGGGCAAACAGTGAATTTTCTCTTCCACTTTTCCTGAAATCTCTCTTACCAGGGCTTAAGTCCTTCCTCTCCCCCGGGTATTCTCTTCATGGAGCTGCAGCTGGTCAAGATAGAGCCAGCAGAGCTACAGCCATGCCCTTGCTTATTTGCTTGCTATTAAAATCTGCCATTGGTTCTACAATAGACAATATGATTTCCCACTTGCAACAGGTGGTGGAGCAAATGCAATCCAGACAGGCACTCACCCAGCACAGCAGCTGTGGCTCTACCTCCCCTGGGACATGCCATGGAAGAGTCAATACACATACAAGGCATTTCCTTAAAACTCTCTGTGTTCTGGATAGGGACAGCCTACAGCTCCCTTGCCCTGACCTCAGCCGTGTCCTTGACCTGTGATGTTCACACTCTACCATGAGTCTCAAAGCCAAGGCTCCCTCTACAAGTCGGCATGGAGGTCAGCACATCAGTGCTGGAGATGAAGGTATGCTCTCCTTCAGCAAGGTGGAAAGACTATTTTTTTCCCCAGCAAGTCTTAAGGGGTGGGGCTGTGCTCTGTGGGCCATTGCTTTTGGCAGTCAGATGCTGAAGGGGTAGCACCAATCCCATCACCCGCCAAGTCTTGTCTTTCTTCGCTGCCCTTACTGCCCCAAAAGCTCATTGCTCATTCAGCTGTCTCATGGACTAGGAAAATGGGGGAGATAAGGGAGGGAGGCAGGGTAGGAAGGCATGCACATAATCACAGGACAAATAGCCTAAGTGGTGCAGTCATATTCTCTCTTTTTAGAAACACCAAGTGTATACGCTGTCTCTTTCTGTCTGGCACTCATGAAGATCTCATCTTGCCATTCCTGGTCAGCAACAGGCACTGTGGAAGAGTACTGACCCTTGAACTCCTCTCTTGAAAGCATGTCTGTACTGTGTGGGATCTTACATGGAGAAAGAAGACCCATGGGGGTAGTTCTTGCCTTGAGTAATGAAGGATTATTGCCCTGTGTGGAGGAAAGGTGAGCGCATTACAGGACAGCCCCATTAAAAAAAAACAAAATGAAGAAAGATAGAAGGCTGTGAATGAAATTGACTGAAACACTCTGAGGCCCCAGCTCAGTTTTCAGCTGAAATAACAGTATGAACACTTTAAAACAGATTTAATTTTAATAAAGTGAAAGGAGTGACTAGAGTCTCAGGGGAAAATTAAAGAAATGCAACTGAAACCTGTTTCTGCTTCATCACGCCTTGCACTAAGCCATTCCCTGCTGCACTGCTGAGGAGGGAGAGGAAGAGTGTGGCTTTGGAGGTGGCTATCAGCCCACCAAAGTTGACCCACCACACTTTGAGACCAGGGGATCAACACTTTCACATGCCAAGACCAGCACTGCCCAAACTCATATAATGAATGTTGGATAACAAGCATGGAAGTGTCCGGGCTGTCCCTTCAGCACAAGGTACTGGAGCAAGCAGGCAGTCACATGAACATGGCTGTCATCTTCATCCCCTTCAGCCTTCAATCCAGAGCACCAAGCTGAGTGTGGAGGAAGCAGTGCACTCCCTGCCGGGCAGCAAGGTGCTCCTGCTTTAGCAGCTGGGCTCCCCAGTACTATCCTCAGGATTGCCACAGCACACAACAGCAAGCCTGCGTTGGGCTTTCAGGACTGAGCCTTTACTGCATCCTGCTTACTGAAATCATCAGCCCCTCGCAGCAAAAACAGCCCCCAAGCCCAAGGAAACCACTGTTTCTAAGGGATTCCAGGGTATTAGTCTGACATACTAAAATAATTGGCTGTAACGGGAAATGCTGAAGGAGATGATGCCAAAAGGACTGTCAAGAACACAGAATAAACATTACAGAAAAAAATGGCTTCATGTAATCAGGATTGTAGGCATTTCTGTTTGAAGATGTAAACATACATTTTCCAAATCAAGATTTTATTAAAATCCTTTCTTTAAGAAAATCCTTGCCAAATATAAGAAGGCACTTGACTTGGTACAAAATGCAAGAGGAAATCTAAACTTTTAAATGCTGTTGCAAGATCATCATTACTGAGCAGTTTGCACTGAAGATGTGACATCTTAGTGGTCTGAGAAACAGAAGACCAGAAACACTGGAATACTAGTGATCCTACTCTTAGGAAAAATTAGTTCTTAGATTTTAGTAACAATCTACTTTTTTCCTTGTCATTTTAGCAACGTTTCTAGTTCTGAGTTCTCATGCTGAGAAATGTGAATGAAATCAACACCGGATTTGTTGTTGTTTTCTGTAAGGAGAAGTGACCTGGGGACCTCTTGTGCAAATGGTGCTGTGCATGTTTCTGAATCTGTGCAACATATATCATTAAAAGTAGCTACAAAGATAAGGCTATATCTACAAAATAACAAGTTTTCCCTCACAGGTTTTAAACATGCATTTTGTAAAAAAAGCCTTAGCAGCAGCTTTGTTAAGTCAATTGACAGCATAAACTACACTAAATCTAGACACAAAAAGGTCTTAAATACTAACACTTTTATTTCCATAAGTAGTGGACATAGAAGATGCTCCACCTATAGCTGCATTTGGCCCCAGTTGCTAAAGTAATTGTGCATATTAAAAGATTAAGCCCTTTGGAATCTGCAATTATTTTCTGACAATTTATGCTGTACTGTTATATATTTAATGAGGTCATTTACTGGAGGGTTTTGGACCAAAATCCAGAGTATTTCCAGATTGGCACGGATTGCCAAGAACAATTGTAGATAAAAATAGAGTGGATGGCTTTTTATACAGGGAAAACTGAAATATGTAAACTAATTTTTAATTATAAGGTCCTTGATCTGGGATATACGTGATATATTCCAAATCTAGTTAATGAGTACTTTTTTAAAAAACTTGATCTCTTAATTCTTGAACAGTTTTCAAATATCTTCTGTGCTGTTAAATACAGTGGGCCTGATTCTCATGAACAATAGGTTTCTGTCCCCTTCTGAAAGCTCAAAAAGCCCTGAAAGTGAGCAAAACTGGCAAGAGAATGTTGCAATTCTTTTTCATGCTCCTATACTTTCAGAACAAGACCATTATAAGTGAAAATAAAGGTGGCTTTGCTTCTTAGAAGAGAACAGGCATTTTCTTTGCACAGGAGCCTTATACGTCTTCAGCAAGGTTTTGGCTTTTTAGCTGCAGCAAGCTGGGAGAACAAACAGTGTCTACAAAGAAGGCTCACTTGAAGGGTATGTTTACCATTCTAGCTTAGTTAGCATCTGCCAGCAACCAAAGTATCCTAAAACATTTCTAAGTCCTCCAAGAGATGAGCTGTATCCTTGTGCCATTATTTTATTTCTGTGCTAATAGAAATGGTCTGAAATACGAAGGTCACTGGCTCTCCAAAAATTCACACTTCAGTGTGAGCATTCTTGTTATGCCAGTTCAAGTCGATATCCACAACCTCATAAATGAGGGTTACTCTTGAGACAAAAGTAGACCCTCTTGGCTACTTCTATCTCACTCTTCAGATTCTCATTTAATTTATATAAAGTGAGATTAAGCGCAGGCTTTAAGGTTAATGGTGGAATCTTGACAGGAATAAGTTTAGTCCAGACACTATCAGTGTCATCACTATTATAACAACTGACTTTGAGGCTTGTTCTTTTTAAGCATCTATTTGTATATCCCATGATTTTCTTAAAGGGGAGCTTGAATTCAGCCAGCAGGTTTAAATTGACATCTAGTTTGATGCTGATAATGTGTCTCTGTCAATGCACAAGTTTAGATGTTAATCAGTTATTTCAGAACCTAAAAATTCCTCTCAAATTGATTAACAAGTTTCCAAACTTAAATAATTAACTTATTCTATGTCTTGCTTATTAACCAGATCTGCTCCATTGTGGCCTGCTATAATCTTCAATAAGGGAAACAAAACTAAGGGATGAAGGAAATTGGGAAGAAAAGTAATGATGAGAGCTGTATGCTGTTCTCTGTTAGCACGGGGGGTTGATGAACCATCCATGGCTGTTTAAACAGGCAGTGTCGATAGAAGGATTGGCTCTGGTGCCTGTGCAGCATTGACTGGTAGAAAGCAAATCTTCACTATTGCTTGCAGTGCAATGCCTAGGGCACAGTGCTGTATCACAATGGGGAATTAGAGCCAGACTATGAAAAGCCTTGTTGCCTGCAACTAATCTGCAGGATGACAGCATGTTAAAAAATGGATAAATGCTACCTGAGCAAGGGGGGAAATTGCAATATCAGAGAAGACACAGCATATTTCCCCGTCAGCAACAGAGGCCATATCTCACAGTACTCAATACATTGGCTGTTGTAATCATGCTCAGTACAGCATGTGATTGTTTTATGTGGTTGATTTGCTGTTATCTTTAATTAGCCACAATTCTGTCTTTTTGAACATTAAATGAGTTTGGTTTAAGAATTCTAATTGTAAAAGTCTCTCAAATTAACAGAATGGGAAAAAAATGCATTCATAATGAACTGAATTTTAGATTACAATAAGCTATTACAGGGAACAGAACAAACGTGTGCAGGAAAATGATTAAACTGCACAGAGCTCTCCACGCTGTATAACATTCCCCTGCCCTCCCCATTTTGGGTACTCTTCTAGGCTCTTTCAAGCCCAGAGCTTTTCCCATCTACAGCCACTCTCAGTTTGTTTGGAGACCATTCCTGAGGCTCAGTCACCCAGTCAGGGGAAGACTACAAGCAGACTTGGAATTTAGATCATAATTTTCAAAGGCTAGAGTGACTGGAAGATTTTCTGCCACTTAATATAGAAATGGGTGTAATCTTCCAGAAGAAATTTCACTCTCCCACAGCCTTATCTTGAATCTTCTGTCAAAGGAAATGGGTTTATATATTGCTAAAATATCTTGAGCAGCTTTTGACACTTCAAAGCATCAATGTGCTCAGCACAACGTGGACTAGCTAACACTTCCAAAGTGACTGTACACTGAGGATCACACTGCTTTAGAGACAGACAAAATTCTTCCAAAACAGATGTCAAAACTGACACAGCAACCATTCTGCTGTGTACTCTGGCTGTCGCCTTTCTTAAACCTGACACAGGGCAACAATCAGCATACTTGCCATTCCATACATGTATTTGCAGCTCTTTCATGATACATTAGAAAACTACCTCTGCAAAGCCAAGAGGACATGTGAATGTAATTTCTTTTTCCACAAGCATTTGCTGCCTTCTTTGAAAGGTTAACCCACCTTACTAAACTGTACAAACATTATTTCACTTTTATTGACACTCTTTCCAGAGCATGAAATGACTTGAGTTTTAATCTATTTTTTTATACTGAAAGTAACAGACTAATTTAATAAGCTTCACACACAGAGGTATATCAAAAACATATTTTCCAAAGCTCTGGAAGTAGCAAGAGGGGGAAGGAAAATGGTGTGCCACAAAGAAGAGGTTATTGTTGAGATAAACACTATTCTGTTTACTAGGCTGATATTAGTTTGTAGTTGTATTTGTTTGGTTTTTTATTCCAAGATATGCCTAATGACCATGGCACAGCTTTCACGCAGGAAGGGCTCCATTCTAGTTGCACTGTGAATTTTAAGGTTATATGGTTTGATTACTTTTTCCAAGCGGAAAAAAATATTACTATTAAAATAAAACCCTGAAAGGATGATTTTATCCCAGCAGAAAATTCTTTACCCAAACATATGCATTTGCACTGCCCATTTCACTTCCCATGGTGTGTGAAAGCAGAAGGTGGAGCACCGAACAGGGCTGGCTGCTCGCTGGGGCACTTGCAAGTGTCGTAGCATCCAGTCCGGTGCCACATAGAAGAAAAGCGTAGGCAACAATTTGGCCACTTAATTTTGCCATATAATTTCCATAACCAATTTTCTATACTGTGCCTAGGGGGAAATAGAAGGTCCCAACACTCCTGAAGGTCTCTGTGGGCCTCACTGCAGAAGCTGATAAAACACCATTATCACTGGGAGCAGCATCTGCAGCTGAATGAGCTGTCTGGTGGAGTGGTGCTGGGGCCCAGAGGCACAGCAACCTGTGCTCCGGCAGCTAGGGGTCCCGTGAAATTGTTCCCCAAAGGCTGTGTCCTCTCAGGGGGCAACAGGATCTCCACTCAGTCCCACCTCGCGGTGGCCACTTTTGTGCCAAACTTTTGTGGAAGTCCTCCTTCCATAGGAGACCATGAATTTGTGGAACATCCTTCCTGACCAGGATACTCCCGTTAAATGCTCCAAACTCTGAAAAAAAAGTTCAGAAATGAAGGATGTTGTGAGCCTGCTGATAGAAACTTTTCTCACCGAAAATTCCACTCTGTAATTTTCTGGTGAGGGTATAACTTGGGAACAACATGCTACAAATGCTCCTTCCAAATTCAGTAACATATTTGAACACGTGTTTGAGTAACACAGCTTTGCTGTGTGGAAGTGGATTTGACTATCTGCAGACTCTTGGGTTTCATGGTTCATGAAATTTCTTCATATAACAAAATATTAAGGATCTTATGCAGATTATACATAACAAAAGCTAGCTGTTGCTTGATACTTAAAAGGAAAAAAACCTCAGCAGTTCAGACAGCTCTGTGGTAAGCCTATAGGGAATCCAATCTCTTGAACACCAGGCTGGTCAGATTGACCAGAATTATTACTTCAGTCTATATTAAAAAAATTTCTAAGTACAACTAAGGAAACAAGGATTTTGTTCTTTACACAACAGACCTATCAATGCTGAAACCTGCAGCCGCTTTGTTTTTCACTCCCACCCTTTAGGCTGAGCATTTGCACATTAATAACCCTCAAAGTGACAGCATCAAGTGATCTTTATGATAAGAAGGAAGACTGTCCCAGAGTAGCTGCCTATCAAAGTCTTCTGTTAAAGAGTCTGTGCCAAAGTGATCAGCACTGGTGAGGCCACAGCAGGAGTGCTGGGTCCAGTTCTGGGCTCCCCAGTATAAGAAAGAGATGAACCTACTGGAGAGTTCAGCAAAGTGCCACAAAGATGACAAAGGGACTGGGTCACCTCTCCCGTGAGGAAAGGCTGACAGAGCTGGGGTTTCTCAGCCTGGAGAGGACTTGACTCAGAGGAATCTCATCAATGTCTATAAACACCTGAGGGGAGGGTGCAGGGAGGGTGGGGATCCAGGCTCTTTCCAGTGATGTCCAGTGACAGGACCAGAGGCAATGGGCACAACTTGAAACCCTGGCGGTTCCCTCTGAACAGTAGGAAACACTTTTCTACTGTGAGGGTGACTGAACACTGGAACAGGTTGTCCAGGGAGGTTGTGGAGTTCCCAGCCTCAGAAGATATTAAAAAACTATTGGGACATAGTACTGGACAACTGGCTCTGGGCATCCCTGATTGAGCAGGAAGGTCAGACCACAGGACCTCCAGAGGTCATATCCGAAGTTTCTAGAATAATCTTGCTTTTTTAGTCCTGTGCAAATTTTCACAAGTTGCTAAAATTTCATTTAAAATTTCAGCTGGTCACTACTGAGGCATCAGTTGTCAGAATTATACCCCAGATAAACATTCAGTTTGGGTATAAACCTAGGGAAATTTGCGACTTTCAGTCAGCATAACTTTAATTGATTCATAATGTACAGAAAAAAAAGAAAAAAGGAAAAAGGCAGGAGCTAATTCTTTTACATCTACATACTCTATTGATTTGTGATCTTTCATTAACATCCATATCTTCAAGTGTCATGACAGAAGATTAAATAAAATATATATTTCAAAATGCTATACTTATATTTCACCAAAAAAATTCCTTGCCAATGTCTAGTCAAGACAGTACACACCATCCACAAGATCTGTCTTGACATTCTAGGAAAGAAATTGAGTCCTATGTGTAGTGCATGCATCACAATGAATCCTGTGTTAAGTATGAAGAAAATCATATTTTCTAAAAACTATTTAACTTACTTTTTACATTTTTAGGGCCAGACTCGTTTTAAAAGGATTGCTATAGCTAAAACAATCCTATAACTTTGAGATGAGATATTTCTGGAACTGTAAATAAAGTTAAACTTTCCCACTCTGTTATAAAAAGCAAGTTGTTGTTTTTTGGGTTTTTTTAACATAGTGGCTGAAAGTTTCTTCTGCAGCCTGAGACAGGTATTTTAAATACTGTTCCTTCCTGCAATGAGTTAATAATTCTGTTTAAAATCTGCTGCATATATATTCTTTTATCACATTGTCACCCTGTGTTTTCCTTGTCTGAATTTCCTCATACTCCCAAGTACAGACATTAGGCCACAGAGTCATCTTTTCTTCCTTCATTAATTTAGACCTTTTGTGGATGGCTTAGGGGTCCATTTTTCCCCAGGAGTATGTTTTTAGCAGTTTTTAAAAGTGTGTGAAATGTGAAAATCCCAACACACTTGGACAGCTTGGGCTCTCTCGCTAAACATTGATGTTCATAAAAGTAGGAAAAGTTTTATTTCTTCCCAAGCAGGACATCACGGCAAATATACAGAAAAATAGACACAAATATGAAAGCATAACATACTCAAACATAAAAGCATAATGACAGTTTTAACTCTTTAACTGATGAGTGTTGGTAGCATTTGGTTAGGAGCACATAACTTGGGAGATGCATACCAGATGGTTATGGTGATTCCTGTTATCTTCCCAATT
Organism: Atrichornis clamosus; assembly: GCA_013400975.1. Taxonomy (NCBI): domain Eukaryota; kingdom Metazoa; phylum Chordata; class Aves; order Passeriformes; family Menuridae; genus Atrichornis; species Atrichornis clamosus. The sequence goes on along the minus strand of WBMZ01001868.1, from coordinate 65,272 downwards.
AGTTTGAGTATTTGCAGTAATTGGACCAACGAAAAGATGGAGAAGTGACGAGCTAGCAGCTCTGTATCAGCTGAAGAGGAAAAAAAGGGGTAAAAAGGAGAAGGTATCATATGAACTGATTTACAGGAGTTCTTAAAGGTTTTGGATAACTGAGTTTGAGTTCTGTGATAAAAATCATGGTAGATCTGTATGATACTAAAACTGAAAATCTTTTTATATTCTGTTGTTCAGTAGCAAAAAATAGTGGAATTGGTCTAAGATACCAAATATACTTAATGTAGAGATTGATTTTTTAAAGTAATGGCTAGAACAATTTGTTAAACCTGAATTATGAAAATTTTTATTTTTTAATTAAGGGAGAAATAAATATTTGTAATCTCTATAAAAAGCATCATTAGTGATGCACTCTTATTTTCTACAAAGTCAAGAGTTATAATATTGTACAAGCTCTGCATATCATACTAGTTCTACTTTTACAAAACATGCTGATTTTCTTCTAAGGCTTCATTCATTAGTTCCTGGGACCCAAAGACTAAGCAAATCTTTCTTTAGAAGCAAATAAAACAATTTAGAGGTTTAATGGACTGTCACTTGGAAGGCAAATTATCTAAATACAGGCAGCAGATTTCACTGTAACCATTCCACTTTCAGCTCTTCCCATTACCCTAACCTTCTGTGGTGCAGTTAAAATAAATTAACAAGAATGTGAACGTGGCTAAAGTGAGAATTTAACCTGGCAAGATTCAGGGCTGTGTAAAGTAAATTTTATTAAAAAGTCCTGTTAAGACAGACAGAAATAATTTGGTTCCATCCTCCCCTATTGTATTCAACTGGTTCTGAACAGCAGCCATTTAATTTGCATAGGAGCTTACATGACCAATAAATAGAACAAAACATGGCACTAACTGCAATTGGAAACTTGACTTCCTTGCCTGTAAAGGGAAAGGGCATTTGTTCTCTGTTTAAAATACATGGTAGTAAAATAAGAAATATTCTCTTTTATTGTAGCAAGCAGTGCATGAGAACTAGTGAAGAAAATTTCCGTGTTTACCTTTTCTTTTCAGAAATCAAATGAGATGTGTGAAATTTAGCAAGAGAATGTTAAAGCTTCATTGTAAATTCAGTATATTTTTAGAGATGTGCTATCTGCTTTAAATACTTTCTAATTTGGATCTGAGCAAACAAAATCTGCTAGCTGAGATAAATACCTATGTAGGATGGAGAAGATTTTGGCTGGGATATATGCAATCATCCATATTAAAAACCTTTAATAAAGCACTGCAAATCTTTGCAGTGCTTTATCAACACATAATAAAATACAATTTTAAATCCCAAATTTTCACTTAGGTTTCACAGATCAGAATAATAAAATATTCCTCCCTTGGAAAATGGTGAATTTGGACATGGATGCTACCCCTTTTGACCATCTTCCCCCACAAAATGCAGTGTGGTATGGAAGTTCCCCGTGAGGGCTGAGCAGATAGAGCCCATGTGGGCATCTCTGTGCCTGCAGCAAACACTGGCCCAAAAACTGAGAAAGTGTTTCTAGCGCCTTGTCGTGGATGTCCAGAGTCATCAGATTTCCCGTAGGGTGTCCTCCTCAGCTGCCTCTCCAGCAGAGTAAGGGATTCCTGCACGACAGGACCACATCACATATGCCTCCCCCATGCAGATGATTTGGGTACCATTGGGCTCCTGAAAGGGCTCTGCTCAGCTGAGCTTAGGCAGCTGGATCTCATCCCAAGCCCCCTCTGAATTCGGAGGACGGAATACCTAAATATCTTCAAACACCTAGGCCTCAGTATCCCAAATTTGGTGGTGGCACCAAAATCATTATGCCACACCATACTGCGAATAGTAAGGATATTCTGATAGCTATTTCTAAACCCATTGCAAAAAAGTCTCGCTGAATTTGCATACTTTAAAACTGGTTTTGTTAAACTCCAGAAGCTCCCTCCTTGGCTTTACTGTAGCCATTGTAGCTCACGTTAAAGGCTGTGTATTTGCCTACAGAAAAAAATTAAAAGAATGATTAGAACACATTAAACACTGATCTAGTAGTGCTTCCTTTCTCCTGGGCTAAGTGTTTTTGGGAGTCTTATCAGGTTACTGTAGGAGGATGGCTTGTCTAAGGCTTAAAGACTTGTGCTACAGGTAGGGGAGGGAAAAGGTGTCAGCAATATGTACTCCCATCCATTTAGCCAAGTCAATCTGCTGTGCCAAAGGGCAACTGATGGCTTTCCATTTTGATTCTCCTCCCAACAGAGCCTGCCCTCCCAGCAGTGCTTTCTAAATCACAGACCTATTGGAGTGGGGATGCCCACTCATCTCAGGTCTCTGATCTCAGGGTCATTCCAACTCTTCTCATCTGTGATTGCTTAGAGCAAAAAAACCCTCCAAAAGCAGAACTTGCCTGCTCTCAGCTACATACCATAAAGCTGAGAAAAGTGGAGTCAGCTTCCTTAAGACCTCCCTTCTGGTTCAATGAATCTTGCCCTGCTGTGAATCACCTCTTATGCCTCCCTCAGGCACCTAGCCTCGAAAGAGGTCAGAGTCCAGCCTTCGCTCCTGGATTAATGCTTTCCTTGGGCTGGCTTGAAGCAGCTCTTTTCTCAGTGAGTGGCTTTAAATCATCTCCCTTGGTCCTTGGATTTCTTTGTGGTCAGCATGTATCTAGAATGAAGAATTGCAGCATCCAAGTTATAAGCACCCCAGGCTTATAGCTGTTATTAACTAAGGTCCTAACAGCCTAATTCCATGGCTTAATCATTAGATAGGTCTTCCTGTTAGAGATCAAACTTCAGTCTTAGGTCAAGTTAACACTGTTTGTTTAATAAATGTTCCCCGATACCAAACCACGTACTGTCAAAACATATCACCCACCACACTGCTTGCCTTTTGCACCTCTGGAGTAAATTGGCTTCAGATAATATCATAGTCAAGAAATGTTTTTTTCATTAGCTGAGATAAATACCCACCTCCTGGAAGCTACAAGTCGTCAGTAGGATGTAACAAATACCTGAATGAAATTTGTCTTTCATGAATAAAACTCATCCCATTCATCTCAGAAACTGTGTTGTGGTAGCAACACTGAGACTATGAGCCTTGTAAAAAGTTTCACATAATTATAATAGCCTTCCACTATATTTTTGGGAGGAATACCAGAGCTCACTGGTGGCAACAATTAATGGCAACCTTTTCTCCTATGTGAGTTTGGGGCACATGGAGGTTCTACGTTTTGGGTACAAGAGCCATAGAGAAACTAAGCACTCTTCTAGTTTTCTGAAATGTCCAAATTAAGGATAAAGGAATGCTACTGTGGGACAATACAGACAGGAATGCTTCAGCCACCTCATACACAAAGATCAGATTTTCAAAAGATATTTGAAGTGACCAAAGAGTGTTGGAAAAACTCTGTCCTTACAGAGTTCAGTCTTGGACTTTTGGCAGCCAATATTCCTCACAATAGGAGGGAGATTTGCCAAGGAATTTTGGATCAGGTCTCTTCACTAATTCTAGGCTTTGAAATGTGTTTTGCAACCCATGGAGGAAAAAACAGGGAGAAATTAAAACTGTGACTCAGAACCATGCCTAGAAGGTGTAAATTAAAGGGTTAGAAGACATCTCACTTTTAAATAGTATTCACGTTCAATAGAGAAAAGCACCCCTTGATGTTGCACTGACTTTTTGATTTAGAACTCAGTAATTAAAGGCAGCTATTTTTAAAATGGATGTTTGTAAATCCAAGATGCTGTTACTTTGCATTTCATTCCAAGCAGCACTTTTATAAATTTGCTCATAAAAAGCACCCCAAATGGACCGGTTTTATACCAAAAATCCTGTCAATATTTATCTACTGGATTTAAGACATGATGAATTTAAGAAGCTTAGGAAAATGCCAGCAAAAGTCCACGAGCTTCCTACCACTGCAACAGATGCGATAGAAATTGGAAATGAATTTCTTTCAGGAGAGAGGACTTGCATTGGAAATTGCAAGTCCAAAGGGAGAGGGGAAAAATGTTGTGATTCTGCCATGTTGTATCCCTCCGTGGCGGATCATCCCAGGGGAGGCAACTCTGCCTCCCCTGGAGGAAGAAAATCCCTAGGCTTTAATTTTTTATCCAATTAGATAAATATAAATAGTCATCAAGGTTAGATTTCAAACTTGATGGTGGTTTTTTGTCACCCAAAGAATGCAGTAACAGTTTGGTATTTCAGATTATCTGTGGAAAAGCAGCATGAAGAGAACTAGTATGGATTAGCTGCCTTTAACTTTTAACTCCTGGATCTATTCTGTTCAGATAAAATTGAGTATCTGAGATTATGAGTGTCTGATTACGGGATTTTAAAAGAAGGCTTGATCCCTGTCTGTTGAGAATGCTTTTAACTTATATGTTTGGTCTTGATTTCATTTTTTTTCTTACATTACTCCACTGATTTGTAAGTTCCATTTCCCTCAATTCTTTTTTCTGTCGAATTGATCTCTAATATTTTGAAGCCTTTCTATTCTAGAAAGAAGCTTGAAAGTGAGAGTATGTCTTTACTTGTAGCAATATTCAAGTTACCAGGCACCTAGCTAATGGGTTTAGCTCAAAAATTCAGTTACACCTATCTCTAGATTTGGAGTCTGACGAAAATTTCCACCCTCTCTGAACACATAGACAAAAAGGTGTTAGAGATTTGTTTTCACTGAGTGTGGAGCACAGAATAGTTTCTAACCAAAGGTCTTAGGACAGTAAGAAGTTTCCTTCCATGGAGACATACACGACCCTAGATTTTCTTGGTCTCATAGCTGAGAATGTATTAAAGACTGCTGAGAAATTATGGAGTCCAAGACATCAAGGGCTGCATTATCCTCTCTCTCTGAACCTAAAGACTGTGCCTAAGATGGCACAGGAAGGTTTCCCAAAGCAGGTCCCACAGTGAAAATTTGCCAGTGAGTAATCAAAACTTGCTGATCTTGTAAATTCAGAGTTTTCCAGGGAGAAACCTCTGTGACCAGAGGATGCTAGGCTGGAACTTCAGTGATATTACTCTGCAAGTATTGTTGCCAAATGAAACATGAATGTAGGAGCATCATTACATTTGGTCTGAGAACTTCAGTAAGCAAGCAGGACTGCATCCAGATGAATTATTATCATTTGAATGTTTTCCTTCTTGTGAGTTTATATTTTGTCAATCTTTGACAAATAACTCTTTTGTCAATAAAAGTGAGAGAAGTGTAAGTTCAGAAGCATGTCAACACCTTCTGTTTTGTCATCAACTGTGATAAGGTTAACCTTGAATATTTTTGAATTTATTTGGTAAAGAAGAAAAATGACATCTGTTTTGTAACCTCACATCTTCCTACACTTTCTGGCAGCATGTAGCATTTTCACTGAACTGTAAGGTTTGCTGGTGAAAGCTGAGCTAATCAGAGGTGGCTATCCAAAGTTCACTCAATAAATAGCTTGACTTTCTAGCTTGTAATAGTATAAAGGGAGATCAATAAGAACCATGAAGATTATTTCTCCATTTCCTTCTGCTTCATGTTAATCTAGCCATGAAGGACAGACTGCTTTCGTTCCACCACTTCTTTGTCCTTAGCAATTATGCTGCACCTGTTCAGGGGATAGAAAGAAGTGTAATGTAAATACTAGCATCTGAATATTTGCATTTAAGTAATACATTCCTAAACAATACCTGTTTATAGCCATTGCATATTTACTGTCAAATCAGAATGTTTAAATTAAAAAATTATGTAATTTCAGTCTTTAAGATGCACATGGATTTTTTTCTCACTGTTCTTGGAGAACCAGCTCGGTTATGAATATTTAGACCAAATCCCTGTCCTGAAAAATTAATATCACTACTAAGGGCAAGATTTTGTTTTGAAAACAAGTACATAATTTCTACCTTACCAACATGTAGCACAGCTTCAGTAATGTCAGCCCACATGAAGCTTGTGAAACATCCATTATGTCAGATTACTTTCTGGAAAAGGTTTTAGTAAATGACTGTACTGGAACAGCGAGGAAGTGTCCAGTTTGAAATGAATATCAATGTGGAGATTAAGCACTGACCAATGTGAAGGGTATTTCTGAGGCAAAACAGAAAAATCAAAGGCCAGTAAAAAGAAACACAGTTACATATTTAGTATAGATTGTATAGAGAAAAAAGGCAAGGAGAAGGATCCAGGAAAATCAAGTCAGTTTGAAGTGTTTACATAAACACCATTTATCTGCCAAAACAATGACTTTCATGTTGAGATTTTTTTAAGGGTTAGTGTAACTGAGTGTGTACTTTGGATCTGTATCTCATCTGCAAATAGGGTTATTTGTGAGCAGACATTTAATTTTAAAGAGAGGCCTAAGACACAGACCAGAACCTGGAAGAAAATACTTAATACTCATAAAGAGTTAAAACTATTTTAATTGTCAGGATGACTGAAATTCCAGGAAGGAGTCTAGGGAAATAAGCCAAAGTAATCTTGGAACAATTCTCTTTGAATATTCATTGAGGACAAAGAAGGTCTGAGAACAGGAAAAGTTCAGAATGCATCTCCGAAAAATAAATTTGTGGAACAAAACAGAAAGCTTAATTTCAAAACTCAGGAAGAACAAGTTAAAAGTGTCAAGAAATGCTGGGGTTTTTTTGGTTTTGGTTATCTGCCCTCAGTGCTGAAGTGGTCTGTTTTTGCAACTAAATGTGATGTTAGCTACAAATTTGGGGTGGTGAGTACTACTGTGACAAAATCCAATATTTCCGTGAATAAGTGCCATCTCAAAGTAGGGACAAATGTCTATTTGGGGCACTCTGAAAAGGACACCTCAAAATCTGTCCCTTTGAAAACAACAGATATTCCCTGAAATTCGTAAAATTAATTTCAATGCATGAAACTGCTGGGGAGCCAGATAAGAAATGAAAAAAAACACAGAGTAGGAACCATGCAGTTGAATACCACTACTGCAGAAGCTGACCTAGCACATACAGCTGATCATTAACTGCATACGTGCTGATGTTGTGATGCTACTTTAACAAAAAACAAACTAAATTTTTGTATCTTGTAACCTAAGCATCATACCTAAGTCATAGGAAGCAGGTTGGGGTTTTTTTTTCACCTCATGTGCTGCCTAGGATCAGTAGTCAGGGCCCGATGTCCAGTTCTGCATACCATAAGGTGCAGACAGAACTACAAGGAGAGAAAAGATACCCAAGGAGAATCAACTTAAAATACCCAAAGTCAAAATAATGAAGGGATTAGAACTAGCTGAGAAAGACAAGAGAGAAGACACTATCATAACATGTAAAGGTTTTGCTGTACAGATGTTCATCAGCAAATGTTCTGCATGCTTTTTAGGATTGTGATGGGAAAGAATAATCCTTGATGTCCAGCGTTTTCCAAGGATGGAGTCTGCTCAGACCCCCTGAGCAGCTTGTTCCAGAGTTTAACCACTGAGATTTAAAAAGGCTGCAGTGTGTTCTCTCGCCCTGTCACTATGTCCTGCTAAATCTATCCCCATCTCCTCTGTAATCACCCTCATAGGTAGTTGTAGACAGCAATTAAATCTCTTTATCCTTTGCTTCTTTGCTTTTTAAGACTGAAAAATCCAGTTCCTTTTCCTCTTCAATGTCTTGTGCTCTAGACATCTTTGTGAGATTCTCCAGCATGTCCATTTTTTTCTTGTACAGGGGAAGCCAGAACTGGTCACAGCTCTCCAGATGTGGTCTCACAATGGCCAAGAGGAAAGGAAGAAGCACATGCTCTCCTAATGCATGTGTGCAGATAGTTGCATTGCCATAAAAGCGTGTTGCTGACTCATGTTAAGCTTGTCTGTCAGGATTTCCAGGTTCCATCCAGCAGAGCTGCTCCTCAGCCAGTCAGCCCCAATGCATGTGATGGGTTATTCCATCCTGGATATAGGACTCTATGCTAGTTTTTATTGAGCATCATGAGGTTGCTGTCAGCCCCCTGCTGTAGCTTGCTGAGGGTCCTCAGCTTAACAGTCCTGCCTTTCAGTCCTTCAGCTACTTCACCCCTAATTTCATATCACCCACCATCTTGCTAAAAGCACACTCCATCGTCTCACCCAAGATAACCAATAAAGACATTACACCCTATGATACATCGAGGAATACTACTTGTACATGGCTGCCAGGCCTTCCAGTGACTAACTTTTACTCTGTTAGTCAAGCAACCCAGCCATTTTTTTATCCACCTTGCACTAAATCCTCAGAGTTTGTATTTGCCCAGTTTGCCTGTGAGTTTACCACGGAAGGCCCTGTCAAGGTAAAAGCCAAAATTAAAGGTATGCAATGTAAACTGCTCTCCTTCATCAATAGAGCCCCTAATTTTGGCTGCAGAATGCAATCATGTTGGTCAGTCTCCATTTGCTCATGATAAATCTGTATCAGTTGTTTCCAAAGATTTTCTGTCCTTCATGCTCTTGGAAAGGGCTTCAGTGAAGACCTGCTTCATAATGTTCCCACTTACTGATGTGAGGCTGACTAGGCTATAGTTGTTCCTTCATTAATTTTTTTTTTTTTGGAAGTGGGAATAAGATTCCTCTTTTCCCAGTAATGAGAAACCTCTCCTGAACACCAAAAGCAATTTTGCTTGACATGGACCAGCTCCTTCAGCTCCATCCTTGAATTCAAATCTCCTCCATCACGGTGGGGATATGTATGTTCATTCCCTCTCCCTTACTTTTCTAAATGTTTCTACTAAGAACAGAAACTGAGAGAGATCAGACCTTGCTGATAGAGACTGACGAGAAGAGGACCTTGAGAATGAAATTCTCTTCAATGCCCTTTGCCACTCGTTTGTCTGCACCTAGACAGCAGTAAGTACCCTATTCCTTGGTATTCCTTTTGCTGCTGAAGTGCTTATAGAAGGTTGTCTTCTTGGCCTTCACATCGATGCAGTGTCAAATCCAGCTGTGCTTGGCTTTCCAAACTTTCTCCCTGAAATATCTCTGGGTGGTAATTGTGCATTGCCTGTGAGCAGTCTGTCCCTGCCTCCATCTCTTGTGGCTTTAGCTCACCTGGGAGATAGATACACACTCAGCCCAGCTGGGATCCTGGCACATATTCATTTGCTTGAGCTCTGAAACAGAGCTTTCTTACGCTTTAAGAAGGTTGCCTGTGAAGGTCAGCCAGCTCTTTTAAGTTCCTCTGCCTTTTAGGGCAGTATCCCTTGTGGCTGTCAGGCTTCTTTCAGGTACTCAGCTTTACTCAACTGCTGTGCTTGATCAATTCCAGCAGCAATGGGCAAGTCCATACTCAGCTTGGGTGACTGCAACCAGGCTGGATGGGAACCACTCTTGACACTTGCTTGGAAGCTTCTTTGGCACAAACTATTAATAAAGTTACACAGGCGTGTCTTTGCCTCTGCTGAGGCAGGAAAAGAAATTCAAGCTTTAGCAAGAACCATGGAAAAGGCACTCCAGAAAATCCACGTGTATCTTCAGTGAAGGCACAAAAACATTTTCTAAGATTCTCCCTGCTGGTCTTCATGGTAACGCAAAATCCCTCAAAAAACCCTTCCCAAACTAGTTTAACATCTACTTGCCATTAATGAGTTTGATTTGCTCCTGTCTGCAGCAGAAAGACTTGCAATCTGCACGGTATGGTACACAGTGTGATGAGCAATTTTAAGTGCACCCTTTTGTATGGTGTAGTCAACCTGGTAAAAATAGAACCAGACCAAAGCCATCCTAAGGAAGGATTTCTTTTTCTCTTACCATCAAATGAAGCTCTTCAGACCCATAATTTAAATGTTTGTCTCATTGTAGAGGTGCTAAAAAATGTGTCAAAAGACTTCAGCTAGTTAGTCTGCAATTTAGTTTGAAAAGTTTGTTTCTTCCCATTCTTCCTAGTTTTTGAATAAAGAGATAAGGGAAAACGACTGCTTGCCATGGTAGGTACATGAGCTATAATTTGCAATGAAATATCATGAACTGTGCCATACTACAGAAGCTTTAATTAGAGTAATTAAAACACATTGTAACTTACCAGTGATTTTGCATTCAGTATATTTTAAACAGCTGAGCCCTGAAAAAAAATGCAGTGATTTGCTCACCACCACATATCAATGGGTTTCTGCAGCTGTGGAATCACACTCAAATTGAGCTTGCACAGGCAGCCAAATTATTCTTTAGGAACTGGAGAAAATCAGAGAGTGATATTCCTAGAGACAGACCATTAAAGAAAAATTAACTATTAGTGTCTCCTATGTGATTTTCAGCTCTTTGTACCTGGGTGGCAGACTTCAAGGATCTTATATATATGTGTGTGTGTATATATATATATGTAAAAATATATAAATATAATATAAAAATGAATGTATGAAGGTGTCCCTCTGGTTAGCCAAAGCAGAGAAATATGCTCCAAGAGAATATGCTCTTAAGAGTACTGTGAGCATGGACTCAAAGTAGAAAGGAAAAGATACCAGGTATTACTGGCTGGCAGTTTCAAACCAGCTGTTTGTTAAAGGATAATCTCACAAGACTGTAATTAAGAAGTGAATATGCTTTTGAGTGAAAGAATGAGGGCTAGAATTTTTTTTCCTATTTCTTTGCAATTACATCAGCTTTGTATATATCCCCAGCGTATTTTATTATGTAGGCCCTTACCACTTCCAGAAGCTAGAAAATAAAAAAAAAATTCTTTCATTCCTTGTACAGATTCTTAAATCAAGACCAGCTATGACTAGGAGACATCCAATTCTACTGTCCTTTTATACATCCTTCACAAGCACTTGGTGGGAAAAAACGTAGGAGATTCAGCATCAACATCACCACCCCTCCAGCGTGTCCATCGGGCACATTGCACTGGCTGGTTCGTGTTGTGCACCTGGTACAGCTCTGAGTCCAGGCTCGTGCCCAAACACACATGCTTGACACACAGAAATTCCCACGCTTAGACCACCAGCATGTCCTGCCCTGTGTCTGCTGAGAGAGCAGCATTCAAACCTCTCCCCCATACACCGGTGAGTTACAGATAAATACTTGTCTGCCATGAGTTGTTTCTGCAAGACCAGGGCGAGGACTGAGACAAGTGTCTGAGGCTCGCCTAAGTAAAAGCACTGAGATCCTCCTAGGCAGGACCCATTACAGGCTGATTTGGACAGAAGAGTGCCAACTCAGGCACCAGATACGCAAAAACCTAAAGATTTCCTTTATGGAGAGACCAATCCATAAATAGAAGATTTTTACACTTCAAAGTTTAGTAAGGTTAATATCCCTGAGATTAAATGTACACCACAGCATCTGTAAATGGTAGAGAAGAGTATCAAATCTTTAAAGGTCATGCAATCTCCACACAAAAGCAAGGGATTCCTATCAAAACATTCTCTCCAGTCAAGGATTGTTCTGAATATTTTCAAGACAGCACAGCAAACCAACCAATCATTATAGTTTTCTGTAGGATACCCTACATAGTTAATTTAAGCTAAAGCACAGAGGAATAGAAGCATTTTATTCTAACACTGTTCCATTTTTTTCAAACCTACCTTTCTGTGAATGTAATTGAGTCAGCTGTTCAAGTGACAGCATTCACAACAGGGAAGGGATGAGACTTCAGTGAGTGATTAAAATCTGGAGCAACCCATTTGGATAACCATAATAATATTTTATTGCAGATTTAGTCTAAAATCAGGAATGTGTTTGTCATGGGACAAAAGAGTAAGAAGAAAAAAAAGAAGAAGAACAATTAATACAAGCCTTTGGAGTATATTTTTTCTTTCTTGGGAGTGTTTGAAAATTGTAGACTATTTCTGGTACAGAAACTTGTCACAGGACATCACTGCCTCTCACTGCCCACTAGGCTGTTCCTTCTTGCCTCTCAAAACTGTGTGTGCCTTCTGTTCGTGCAGCAGGCACCAAATTTCATTAGCGTGCTCCTACAGGAGACCAGTTAGCAGGGCTGTGACTGCACTAGGGACACAGATCAACCTTTGCTTGCTTCAAATGCTCATTTGTCTACAAAATCAATCAAAAAATAATAGCCAAACCTCTCAAAGCAATAATACTAAAGAAAACACCTACCTGAATGGCTCTTGATTGCACTCAGCCCACCACAGGATCCTTCTCACTTGCACCATAAGCCATTACAGCTACAGCTCGTGAATGGCCCCAGGGTGGTCAGGGTCCCCCACTCTGCCCCAACAGGGAACCAGGGCAGGATTCCCTGGGTTAGGACACTGCTAGGGATAAGGTGCCAGCCACAGTCCAAACGGCAGTAGCTTGATCCCAGGTCCAGCAATGAGGGTCTAGGGTTCCCTTCCAGGAGGATCTGCTCCCACAAGATATACCTCACCACACGTAGTTTATACCACCAGTCCCTGTGCTGAACATCACGTGAGTTATCCAGTCCTTACCCCTTGTCTCTGGCAAGAAGTAGAGCGCTGAGGGATGGTGGTGCTCCACAACCAGAGGGATAGCCAGCTAAGAGATCAGGATAAAAGGAAAACAACACAACTGTGACCTGCATAAATCAACTGGGCCCACTACTACAGACAAATTCTTCCAGTAACTACACTTAGGAAAAGAAAATAGCTTTGCTTGCTGGATATATTGTGTAAGAAGATTTCAGGATCTTCCTGTTTTATTGGTCAATCCACCTTTCATTTGACCCATAGCAACACTTGAATGAAATTTTTTCTTAAAATATTTTTCAGTACTGCATAAAGACAGCACTAGTTATTGTGATCAATTACCATGCAACCTATTATTTTGTGATTAAAAAAATACAGAGGCCCTAACATACTAGGGAAAGAATTATCAATAGGGATTTTAGTACAGGATTTGGTAGTATCTGCAATGTAATCCACAGTCTCCCTTTGAAGCATGACTTGACAAAACTACATTTGGTAGAACCAGCAAGTTGTGCAATGCCAGTATTTATTGCTTCAGCTTTCTTGACTTCTCAAAGGTCAGCCTATTCTTTTAAGAATTGTAACCTAAACACTCACTGTTTATCTAATTGTATTGCTGGCTTAGGGGCACATATTTAATATTAGTCAATTTATTAATTTAAAAAAGTTGGAAATGCCTCAATTCAAATCGATTGTGTCCTTTCCTTTGAAAGCAACATGCTAAAGAACCCCCATTCTCTGCAAAGCTTTATCACACCTACCTTAACTTCATCTCTAAATGCCACCAAGTGCCTTCTCAGCAAATTTCAAAGCACATGCAGAGTAATTATTAAAAAAAAAAGAGAACATAGTGGAGAAGAGGCTTTTAAAAAGTAGGCCACATTCAACCCTAGTCATTTATTCATTAACAATCACCTGAGAGTGTCCAAGATCCTCAGGTGCTCTGTGTAAGAAAACAGGCCTAAGCAGTAAATCTATTGAGGCAATATTTGGTGTTTCAGCTGTATCAATGTTTGCCCTGCTGTCTTCCCAATCTATCAGATAAGCAGTAACTTGTAGTAGCTCAGCTTCAGTTTTAATCACTTTATTCACCACAGGTGCAGATGGGTCGCACTCATGAGAAGGCCTCAGTCATGTGAATTGGATTTGGTATAAAAACCCATCCCAGGAGTGTGTTTGGTTCATAGGTAGTGAAAATTTTTGTTAAAAGGTTTATGTTTAGCATTTTAGTTGTTGGTGACTAAAGCAGTGTGATGGATTTTTGTGTGAGTGGTTAGTATAGTTATTTGTAGGTAAGTAAATTAATAGATGGCTGAATTTTGCTTCATAATACTTTTTGTAGTTGTAGTGCTGCAGTTTGAAGAGTTGTAGTTGGTTAAGTCAATGTGCCGTGCACAGAAAAATGGCAAGTTATGGCTTTTGCTGATGTGCTTGAAAATAGTTTAAGGGTAATAGGACTTTGTGGGTTGGGAGAGAGGAGATGGGATGGTGCGGTGTGAGCTAATTTGAAATTAATGGGGGTAAAAATGCACTTATTGTAGGCAGAAAAATCTAATTACTCAGCATGTTTGTACTGTGGTTTTCTATGATGGTTTTGTACTGTACCTTATGACCCTGTTTTTACTTCCAAGGGGATCTCCATATGCAATATGTTTTTTGAGATATCAAATTTATTGTAGTGCTGTCCATTACTGTTGGTTTATATAGCAGGAAGTAGCAGTCTGCTATGAATTTGAGTTATAAATTGTTTATGCATTTCCTATTTTAAGTCTGTGGTCTCAAATTTTTTTTGGTTGTGTCTATTTGTGATGCTAAAGTGATTGGAAAACTAAAGAGGTGCAAAACCCAAGTCTATTTGACCTGAATATGTATCCCCTTCCTTAGGAGGGGAGAGTTGATCATAAAAATAATTTCTTCCCCTTTTTATTTGGTTTTTTTTTTTTTCATTTTACTTAACTAATGTCTGTTCTTGGAGCAAACTGACCTGAGGCATCAAATTTTCGGTTAATATATGTTTGGAGAAACCTGACCCTTTAAGATATTGCTGTTTAGTGTGCTGAGCTGTTCTGTTATTGCCTTTAATAGGCCTTCAAAAACGGGTAGCTTGAATAATAACCTAAATCTAAGGTGGTTACCAAGTGACTATAGGCCTAACCAGCTACCACTGCTGGGAATAGCTAATGACAAAAGTGTCCTACTTCTTTGTAGCTTATATATATTGTTTTTGTTTATGTTTTAGCACTTGCTGTCGTGATGCTCTTAAGAGAAACAGGACAGTAAAGTTTTTCTCAGCTTTAAGGTTGTCCTTTAGGTTTGGCATGTGATTTTGATAACAGCTTGAATATGAACTTGGTGTTTACATTTATGCCAGGTCAGTAGCTTTGAAGTGTAAATCTTCTGTTTTGTTTGCCCAAGGAGTGCGGATGAGCCCTGGTAATGCAGGTCTGCCTTGCTCTGCGAGTACTTGGTGGTGTGCCTGAGGGAGGGTAGCCTGCGCTGAGAGCATTTCGTCACCCCAGCAGTGGTGTCTCCTGGCTCTGCGACCGTGCTGCCGGGCTGGGGAGCTCTGCCTGGGTAAGGGCTAGGAGAAGGCGTGATCCCTTTGCCCTTGTCCCCTGCTGACCACTGGCTGCCTGTTCTGCCTTGCTGCCCCAAGAGCCTGTCTGTGGCTGTTGTTCCTTTTCACCTATAGAATAGCTGTCTTAAATCCAATTTGCCTCTCTTCCACTTAGCTATGCAGTAAGTCTGCTGTGACTTTCTTTAGGCTTTCTAACGGCTTTAATAAGAGCATGGCCTTGGGAGATATCTTAATCTGAGAAGCCAAAAGGGGGATATTGTGAGGGGAAAATTGCTTCCCTAAGTTGCTTGCTCTGATCTGCAGAGTGGATTTGTGGGTCCTCTGCAGACTGCTAACAGGGATAAGTCCTTGCTGTTCTCTGTTAGATAATCTCTCCTTACTTTTGGGATCCTTTTAGTGCTGAAAGGAACTTATGGATATGCAGTGCGAATGGTTTCCACAGTTAAGGAAAGAATGGTCTGATTTGTACTCTATTGTTGACACAAATCAGCAGTCTGTATAAGTAAAGTGCACATTTAGATTATAAAAATGTATATGTGTATGTATACAAGCTGTAACTGAAGATTCTTGTTGCCATAGTGTTTAATTCTAAAAAACAGCTCTCTCCCCACCCAGAGTAACTTTTTCAGAGTGCCTTTATTAATCTTTAATTTTTGTGGTGTTCTTTATTCTTTTTACTGATGTTGCATGTAATGGTGTCAGTCTGCCTTGAGATGTTAAGACAGACTATCAAAAGATAAATTTTCTGTAAGACTTAATTCAAAGAGATGTATTATTCCTGCAGTGCTCTTCCACGTTTCCAAATATGATCTCATGAATTCAAATAGATCAACTACAGTTGATGTCTCTTCTTGATCTATTTGAATTGCTTCTGAAGCTACTGATCATATGCTTTTGTCTCCTTCATGCTGGTGGCACAGCTGTCTGTTCATTCAAGGCCTGACTTCTGAGGTTCTGGGATTATTCTATGCCTCTACACTGGCTCTAAAACTGTCAGCTCTTATAAGTAATCAATGCTAGCTCATTCTTGGCAAGGATTTAATCCACACCAGGGTTTTGATGGAATGGTTCAATTACTCCTTCTCTTAAACTTGTTGGTCAGATGCAAAAGGAATAAAGGCGAGGGGACAGTTTCTGTAACTCTTGATGATATTGTGCCTTACTCTGCAATTAACAGTATTTATAGTTTTATGTACTCTCTCTTCTGCCTCCTTGATATAGAAAGGCAAATTACTGCTTCCTAAAAATCCATAATAAAGACAAAATACCTTCTGCAAATTCCTTCTTTATAGTTCATTTGATTAGTTAAGTACAGCATGGTTTCTCTTTTCAGTGACTGAACAAAACTCAAAGCAGTTTCTTTAGAAAGTGTGAGTCTATACACATACTGAAGGTGTATTCCATAAATATATTACAATTACTTATCTTGTAGCATTTGGTAATATTTTCTTTTCCTGTGAATGCTTCTGAATAATAGCCTTGTTAGAACTTCTATAGAACAAGCTTGACATTTCAAAAATTCCCTTTTGTTTGTTCCCTGGAGTATTTTCTCTATCAGCAAGTGCTATATATTTCCTTTTCTGCTCCTGCCATCCTCTTGTGTGTTGGCATCACATTTGAAGTGGAGATGCCTGACCTGTAAAAAAAAGCTGTCTCTTCTGTGGGCATCTCTGACCTGCCTGAAAATGCCCAAGAGCACTTCAGGCATAGAAAATTAAAATATTTCTAAGATGTTTGTGCCATGTTAATTTTGTTTCAATATGAGGGTTGCATATGTCTACAATAATTCTTGTGACTTGCTGCACAAGACACAGCATGTAAGAAATGTTTCCATAATATATACCTAGAGCTGTTGTTCCTTCCCAAGAGGATCCTAGCAAATTAAGATTTAATTCATGGAAAAGTTATCTTTCAGGATTGCCATTTCTTTGAAGACTCAACAACAATCACAAAATATATCAAAACAGTTAATTTGTTCCTGCTGTACTCAAGTGCCTGCGAGTGTGTCTTAATAGCTTCCTAATGGGTACTTAAGAAGTCCTGGCTGTGTCCAAAAACAGAGAGCTCTCAGCACATTATGGTTGATAATTACCCATGTGTTTAGGTAATAGGATTAATAGTCTGCAGTGAGAGGTTGTCTTTTTGCTGTCACATTTGGAAATTCATTGTGAAAGATATGTTACCTGAGATGCCCCAATGTTTGCTTTTTTTTAAGAAAAGTTGAGGGATGGAAAGGAGAGAAGCTCTGCATTTAATGTTATCAGCTGCTGCTGGAGGTCAGTAAGCTGGATAACTAAGTACAGAACTGAGCTTTGTCCAAAACCATGTCTCATCCTATAACTTGTAAATCTGGTTAGATTGTGTGGTTTAGTAAAACATTGTGTAGTATCAGATTAAATTTGTGCTGCAAACTTTTATTTCTTTTTGGCAGCTTGTTTGGAGGTAGAGGTAACCTTCCTCCCTGTCCTGCTGCAAACTCCTCTCCCAACTCTAACTTGGTAGAAGTATGTTACAGGATGTGTTTTGTGGCTGAAGAGCAGTAGCTCTTGGCTCTCTCCATTGGGCATATTGCAGTAATGCAGGTGAAAATATGTCCTCTTTCCCACCTTTCCTACCACTCCAAACAAACAAAAAAGACAAAACCTCAAACCCTCCAACCAACCAAGCCAAACCCCAAACCTATCAAACAAAAAAATCATTCCCAAAATCTAAAACAAATCTTAAACCAAGCAAGAATAAAACACAGGGAAAACTTTGAAAACTTAAGTATCATCTTGCTAGAGTGAATACAGATAGAAGCTTCAAGGATAGCTGTTTTCTTTATACTGAAAAATTATTCTTCAATTTAAGAAAATTTCTTGATAAGTCAAGTATCATTAATACTTTTTGCTACGTTTATTTCCCAGGATACAAAGGCAATGTATAAATTGAGTGATTGTTGACAATTCATACTTGCATGATGGTGTAATAGTAATGTGATTTCACTACAGTCCAGTGTGTTGTCACTATTTCTGGCTTAAATACAAAATTCAGATGAGCAATGTAGGATTACTGTTCTGTACAGGGCTAAGTCTATAACAGAATGTGCTTCTTTGGAGAATGCTAGAAACAGCCTCTCTTCTGGTGCTGGAGTATTAGATGCTGTCTTTGTGTCTAAATGTGGTGAGCATATATATGTGAAATGTAAGAGGAGATTTGCCAACTGCTGATATCTTCTGATTTCTCTGCCTCCTCCATATGTCTTTCCACTGGCTGCCTCTTACGTCACAGTTTCCATCCCCCTGCTCAGATGCTTTTATATCATTTTTGGAAGAAGGATCTGTGTTCATCTCACAGAAGGCATGCATAATGTGAGCTGCTTATTGAAATAGAAGCAGTTTGTTGGACTGTACATATGCATTGATTTTCCTGAGCTCTCCTTTGAGGGTACAGGTAGGGAGGCTGGGGAAAAAACCCCAAGCATATTACCTTTTCATACCTGACTAGATCTGCAGTCCCTCAGTGCAGAGTGAGCTGCAACAGGAGCGTGACTCTGCAGAAGTGTTTACGTGGCAGAAAAATCATCCCAGTTGTGACTCAGTGGTTAATTCTGTTTACATATATGAGTACACAAGACCATTTTTATTACACGTGCTTAAAAATTTCCTAAGGAGGTGTGTGTAATACAGCTTCTTAAATGCTACTGAAAAATATTCAGGTTTGCAGTCCAGGTACATACTATGATTCTAAAACAGAAGAATGGAAAAGCAGTTTCAAACACTTCAATAAAGAAGTGAAAGATATTTCTTTGTAAATTAACTAAGTTACCAAGTTAAAACTCTTGTCAAATACCAAAAGTGTAATTTTCTCAATTACTTGAATTCTGCATAACTAAAACAAATACATTTCCAACTAATATGTTTCTGTTTATGCAATAGGAACAAACCAGATTTTATTATGCACAGTGTCAGAACCAGTGACTTACCAGCTCTTTTGGGCAATTATAAGTCCAGCAACTGAGTTCAAGATAAAAATAATTTATTATTTTTTATGTAAAGAACAGATTTAAGGATAATTGTAAAATAGGTGCAGTTTTGTTTCCATAAAATGATCTCCAGCTCTGTGCCCACCTCCAGCCCTGCTTGCAACCCAGTCTGCTATGGGTGAAGGAGGACTGGATGCTCTGTGGAGGTCACATGTTCTCCTGCAGCCCTTGCTGCACGGTGGACAGATGCCCTGGCTATACTGTGTTCTGCCTGTACACTTTGAGCCTAAAGAATGTCAGCCTGAATCCTTCCACACTTCTTGTCTGAATAGCATTTGTGCAATTGGCTGATTAGCGAGGCTTCAGTGAGTGGTTTGGATGCTTGTGCAGGGTTTGGAAATGTATATAAATTAAAACTTGTGAGAGCTTAGCTGTTTGGATATCCTCTCTCTTTCTCTAAGGTTGGATACCCAGTCACTTAAGATGGAGACTTCCAGATATTCTTGCATGCTTGTAGAATAAATTTTTTAAAGGAACAAATAATCCATATTTGCTTTTCTAAGTGGATATGAGGTACTTAAGAAGAGCCATTAATTTACTGAGTAAATCCTTTAGACTGCAGGCAGTCACCGTGGCTGGATACTACAGGAGACAATCATAAGCAAAGATTGAGGTGATGTAATGCACTGTATTTTGGATTAATGATTACCTCCTTAATTGATAGTTGGAAAGAGCTGGAAAGCAGACACTTAAAGTATTCTGTCTTGTGAAATATTGCTGAGATAATGAAATCCGTGGAAGTGCAACAAGAAACTGTGATGGAGTAGGGGACAATATCTGGACTTATGTGGTCACAAACCCCCAGCTGTAGGCTTTGTAAATCTGACAGAGTTAAGCCCTGCCTTTGCACCCAAAAAGTGCTTTAAAATAAAGACAAACACTTGTGAAAGAGCTACACCTCCTGTGTGGCATTTGCATGGTCCATGGGTGCTTCAGAAGTGCAGGTGTTGACGACTGAACTGGTGGCAGGTCAGGGGGTCCAGGTGTGGAGGACTCAACTTGAAGCTTCTGCCTGAGTGAGGATTTGCCAGAACAGTTTAGGGCTAGACATTAAGAAGAAATTCTTCACTGAAATAGTGATTGGGCATTGGAATGGGCTGCCCAGGGAGGTGGTGGTGTCACTGTCCCTGGAGGTATTCCGAAAAAGACTGGATGAGGCACTCAGTGCCACAGTTTAATTGATAAGGTGGTATTAGGTCATAGGTTGGACTTGATGATCTCAGAGGTCTTTTTCAACCTAGTTAATTCTGTGATTCTGTGAACAGGTTTCTTTCAAATCAGTCTTGAGTTTAGCCCTCCCATCTGTCTGTTTCATGGGGGCTTTGGTGCTGCCTTTGTGAAGGAGTAAAAAAGAACATTCCCGCAAGGTGGATTTTTAATTATTACTTCAGTCTTGGTATTTTAGTTCCTCTTGTATCAGAAGTGATGAATCTTACCTTTTTACAGAATGATGTTTGCTTGCATAAATGATATGCCTACCAAAAATCAAAGTAATCTCAAGTGTGTGCTGATTATCTTATGCAAATCATCTGAAGCTTATCTTGGGTAACACTTCTGTTTCATTTTAGGGAGTATAAATATGATCTTTGAAATGCAGACTAACATGGCCAGATGAATTGTACCTTCACTGAGTTCTGCTTCACTTGGGGCTGGCAGGGAGAGGGGCAGCAGGGATTGTAATTGAACCAGCTGAGAAGGTACAGAATATCTGCCTCTGTTACACCTAAAAGATTAGTACAGCATCCAAGGTAATTGCTGTTTAATAGCTGCTCAGAGATCTTCATAAAGAAAAGCAATGACTGGGACACATTTTATGGATATATTGGCTTTTTGCTGCAATGGGAAAGTGGCACAATCATTGTATGGTTCTAGTCAGTGCAAAGAAACTTCTACAAAACCACTTTAACGCGATGTATAATGACTATAACTCACAGGGGAACATGTATTATTTGAGGGAGGACGGTTTATCTTGCATATCTAACATTTTTTCTAATTATAGTGCTTTAAACAATGGCTAATAAAGCAAGATACACACCATCATTGAAAAACTAATAACTGCATTCCACTTCAGAGGAATGGTGGTGTCAGCTTTCCTTCTCCACCAGGTAGTGGTGGTCTCTAAGACACTGTAGTCACTGTTATACACATGCTGCATGCTAAATGCTGAAACTCTATCCACATGCAGATATGGTAATGGTGGATCATTAAATACAAGTCAAGCCTTTCTTATCTTTCATCTGTACTCTGGGAACAATCCATTCTGTGTGGTCTGACAAAGTGTGGAATCCTAATGAACCACTAAGGAAAAAGTATCTTTGTAAAGTATATGTTGCTCCTATGAAGGGTGCTGTTTCTGCTGCTAATGTCTTTCCACCAAACATAAATATTGTTCATCTGAGAGTTCCCATTTCTCCTGTTTTCACCCTCCACCCTTTTTCCTTGGCTCAACTCTAGGTGAACAAACACCTTAGATTTGTTCTTAGTAAGGAATTAGTGGCCTATTGTTAACTAGCAGGTTGGAATACTGTGATCTTTTGTTACTTTGGCTACTAGTCATAGAAAAATAGACATCAGCAAAAATGGTATCAGTTTGGAGAGGTGTGAGTTGCCTTGTTTTGCCACTTTTGTACTGGGAAAATGGAGCTAATAAATGAAAATGTCAAGAAGCTCAGGAACTTCAGTGCCTCTTAAGAGATAAAGTTACACACAAAGAAGGTAACAGAAGGATTTGCTTCACTCTAAAGGAGCTGGGTTTAGACTGAAAAAACATATAGGTACAGGCCATGAAATATTGATGGTTTTGATCACTCATTCTTTATCATGAGTTAATTAACTGTGACTCAGTATTCCCTCCCACCCTTACCCTTCTTCCTACCCCTCTATTAAACCTCTAACAAAAGGTAAGATGAGACACAGTAAAATATGTCTCAGTAAAACAATTCTCTAGCTGAAGCCATATTTTGCAGATGACTTTTTAATTGTATTTAAACTGGTTTCCTCTCTTCTTGCTACCATTTCTCAATAACAGCATCAAAATTTCATAATTATGAAGATGTAATAAACTGTTAAGGGGGAGAAACTCAGGCCAAATTATTTCTATGTGCTTGCTCTTGATCTAACTTAATTTAGTTTTAATTGATGGGGAATAAAATGAACAGAATTTGTGGCATACTGTGATG
This sequence comes from Atrichornis clamosus, assembly GCA_013400975.1. Classification (NCBI taxonomy): domain Eukaryota; kingdom Metazoa; phylum Chordata; class Aves; order Passeriformes; family Menuridae; genus Atrichornis; species Atrichornis clamosus. Next base: position 43,136 of record WBMZ01001868.1, on the reverse strand, counting down.
AATTTAATGATACAACTTCATATAGAAATGTTTCTGAGAGTATTTGTTTCAGGCTCCTTGAACTGTTTCTTCCTCTTCTTCTTTAATACTGGGGTAGCTAAATGCTGAAAAGGCATCTTGGTGGGAAAAACAGGTGTCTGAGATCTCCAGTCTGCAAAGCATGCAGTTATGGGGGGGTGTGGGAGAGGGAGAAGTAAGGCCTGATGACTATAAAAATATATTATGAGATTGAGGAAAGTATAACTATTGCCTTCTAACATGGCAGGATACTTTGGATGTTTTAGGCATGGGTTGCCAGAGGGCAGTATTGTTTAGAGAAAAGACCTGGGTGCTGCAGGAAAGGTTTTCTTCAAATGCCTTTTCCTTAATGTACATCAGATTATTTCAGTAAATGGTTAGCTTTATTGGGAAGAGGAATGGGAGGAGTACTGAGGGCCTAGGAAGCCATTTAGATCCTGGGTAAAACACAAGAAGTGAATTATTACAGTAGGCATGTGTGTATGCTTGACCAGAACTGGGTAAATCTTCCTTTTATCCCCAGCATTGTAAGAAGCTTCTCTGGACCTGGGATGCAAGTCTGCTCGTCAGCCACTGAACTGCATCTGCATCCTGCTTTCCTGTAACTGAGTAACAAGGGAGACACTTGTGTAGAAAGCAAGGCCCATAAATAGACTTTTCTGGGCTTCCCAGACCAGTGCCAGCAAACTTGCATGGCACTGTCACAGCTGAGGAGTTTCTGACCTATCTGATGAAGCAGAACTGTGTAAAAGCTGTTCCAGTGGCTTATTTTCTGTGCAGAGAGGCTGTTTTGCATGCATCAGAGTGGCTGTAGCAGACTTCAAGATCACCCTTCAGAGGCAGTAAGGCAGTGTTACCCAGTCAGCAGTTTCCTGCGGCACTTCTCTGGAGCACAAAATCTGTTTCCAGGTAGAAGTGAACATTGCCTGGCTTCCAAGGTTTCTGTATGGTATGGGAGTTTAACACTGGCACTGCAGTCAGCTGGGCAAAAGGGAATTGCTTCATACTAGAATTGAAGTTCAGAGCAACAGAGTTGAATTTCGTATTGTCATCCACATTGGGCATTCGATTCTTTTGAGATTGAGGAGATGAGGAGTACCAGGAAGACTGAGGCCTGAAGCAGCAAAGACAGGTCTTTGGCTAAATGCTGCCTTCACCATACAGATCAGCTTTCCTTCTGGGTATTTCTGGACCCTTTTGATCAAGAGTGATGCTATTTAGGCATAGTTAGTATCTGTTCCCAGTCTTTGTCACGGGACTGAGGATGGGGGGAGCGCTTGCCTTTGGAGCTTGTGTGTTTGTTGTTTCAGAGCTGCTGGCTGGGATACAATGTCTGCATGAGCTCTGTCTGTCAAAAGACTGAAAATGGAACAAACAGTTTATTTGAAGAGCTTTCTTCATAGTTTAAATGTTTTGGATGCAGGTGGGTGGTCTTCCTGCTTTTTTTCAGGACCTCCTAAGGGCTTATTTTAGGCCTCTCTATGTGCTGTAGGGGCAGGAATCTTTCTTATTTGTATAGATGGCAGTGTTCAGCTTTTCACTGCCTGCCTTGCGCTGGACCTTGTGGGTGGCCAAGTATTTGGTGTTGTCACCTGTGCTAAATGGCTTGGCAGGGCTCAGAATAACACTTGGAGGGGAGAATTCAGGAAAGCTTGTGGCCCTCGGGGATGCTGCTAGCATTCAGGTTCTCCAGCCACTTTTTATTTTACACAGATGCTAAAGTGTTGGAATGGTTGAGATGCTACCACTTCAACCTCTGATGAGGAGTTTAGGTTGTACTACATAAAGGAAGAAAAATCCCAGCCCTCAATTCTCGACTTGATGACAGCCACACAATGGCTGTAAGGACTTGCAAATAAGTAGGAATGCCTGGGTAACAGTTTCAGCTCTAACTCCTAGGTGGCGGGATTATCAATGGAAAAGTTTGTGGTAGATGTGCACATGTGAAGCAACACAGGCTTCAGAATCAAATGGTGTAGGGAAAGAACTGTATAAGATTGCAACTACCTTGATGCTAAGTATTGAAACCTATAAAAATTATCAGTTACCTTATAAAGGTTGCTGACACTTCTATGTGATTGTTCTATACTCAACCTAAGCTGTTGCATTTCTGTCTCTGTGTTAATGTTGTGAAATCCTCACTGAAGGCTACTGTGCAGGTACAAATGCAAAGGAGATGACACGTTTTTAAGTGTTAGTTCAGGGGGAAAAAAGCCCCAACAAAGCCAAATACAAATGTCTACCACCAGCACAGCTTGTTACAAGTTGTTACCTGTTTTAATCATTTTTCACACAGCATCTTAGGCTAAGTGCAAGAGTGTTGTTTAAAGTTCTGCTATGCCTCAGCTGCATATTGCTAATAAGACAAATGTGTCAGTGGGGGTTTGTGATGTTTTAGTGGCATGAATCTTGACACTCTGTGCATGAAACTTTCTGATTCACCTATATGAATCTAAATAGTTGTTTACAGCGAATTTAGATGCTGCATTTTCTGAATCTGACTGAACTATTGTAATAGGTACTTACCAAGGCTTTGCACAGCTTTGAGGCTTAGTTTACATGATGACTTCTGAGAGAGAAAAAGGATTTGCTTTCTCAAGTACCTTGACTGTGAGGAAGGCAGAGGAGTGTAATGGTGGCTCAGCAGCTGCTCTCCCATTACAAGTAGTTTAAAAAATGCACATGTGTTCTACAGCAGTTACACTGTTGAAAGGGGTTCTCTGGGAGACCTCAATGTTGTTCTTTTCTTCCAGTTCCTCACTTGGACAGTGAAGACATGAAAGCAATGGCAGAGCTTGCTTTTGTCAAAGCTGATGTCAGAGAGATGTTTGAAAGTAAGTTTCATGCTGTTTCAGGATGAAGTACTACATTAAATTGTGCCTTTTATTAAGGATCATCAAGCTGATCCGGGATTCATCATATCCCTGATTAAACACCCTTCCAGAAGGACAAAATCTTCTGTTGGAGGCCAGGCAGAAATGTAATAGATAGTTGTTGATTTTATAACTAGTTTATGACCACAGTGCTTCACCTCCAGAGAGGTAAGATTGGTCTCTAGCATTTTAAAAATCTTTGTCTCTTTAAGTCTTTAGGTTTGACATACAGTCAACAATTCTTAAAGTAATAGAAGATGAGAAATGTAACTGATTAGTGAAACTGCATGTGAAATATATGCAAGCCTTAAAATCTCCTTTTTAAAACTAGTCCATTCCGTAGAACAACCACCCCCATGTCTGTATTCTGGAGGCAACATATAATAGCCTTAATATGATTTTTTTTTTTAAGCTTTTCATCTTTAGCTTACTACAGAAATAAGTTGGTTTTGTGTTGTTTTGTTGTTTGGTTAATTTTTTTATAAAGAGATAGCTGTACTACCTCTGTCTTGGATTGCCCAACACTAAAATATGTAGGTTGTGTGTCAATTTTTAATGTCTTTTTCTATTTAGTTTTGACTTTTTTCATGGTTGTGGGTTTTGTGGGGGTGGGAAGGGATCTAGTTTTCCTGCAAAATTTGAACAAACATTTTGGTTGTCTTGGAGAGCAGATTTATAGAAAAATATATCTGCCTTTTTATAGCTTCAGGGGGGGAAAAAAAAAGCCCTCAGTGTTGCCATGACTTGGAAGGACTTGAAGTCAAGGCAGGTCATAATCCGGGGTCTGAAACCTTTTTCTCATACAGATGATTCCTGTTTGGTCTGTAGAATTTATTGCTTAGATGTTGTCTTTAAAAAGTGCAGTTTCTGTTGAGTGTAGTTGAGCTGCACTTACTGATGAAGAAATGTTCTTGGTTCTCTGGACTTCTGTGGAATTTGCCTCTGAAACAAGAAGAAAAAATTTCCTTTGCTCTTTCAGTACCTTCACTGCTTGTATCCAAACAGTGGATGAGAAAAACTTCTCCTGCAACTTTACTGAAGAGGAGAAGAAAATGAGATGGGGTGAATGAGAGATGTTGAGATAAATGATGTGGCAGGAGTTTGCTGTAGAAAAAACTGTAATGTATACATGGGAAGAAAAAAAGTAGTGTGTTCAGGTCTGATTAGATGGTAACATGCTGCAGTTGCAGGAGACCAGAGCTTTACTGGTCATCTTGTTTCTCTATGTATTCAGTTTCTGAGTCTGGCTCTAGTTATCCTCTGAATCTGAGTAGCTACCTCTAGGCAGCAAACCTGCAGTCCATTGATAAGGTCTCTGTGATGCTGTATGCTGAGAAATGGTGTGCTCATGCTTTAAAGCATGGGAGACCTAATCAGGGAAAGAGCAGAAGTCAAGGCCACAGTATAGTGACTAGAAGCAGTAGTTCCATCTTCAGTCAGGCTCTCCAGAGCTTTTTAAACTGAGCTGTTTGACCTGATGGAAGCTCCCCATAGTGAGTCTGACTGCAGAGCTGAAGCCAGACTGAAGTATTGTAAGAAATATTTTTTTTGATAGCTGTTGGGCTTTTTTCTTTTTTCTTCCTCCAGTTTCTTTAAAGAAGTACTTCAAGCCCCAAAGAAAGAGGAGGAAAATCTTGGAGAATCCCCAGTTTAGGAGAAGAAAGCTTTGGTCTTATAGGATGAAGGTGATAAAACGGGAGTTGTGCAGGAGTCAGCATCAGGAGATGGTTCAGGAGCAGGTTCAGGTGAATGAAAGCCCAGAGGGAGCTCAGCAACTCTGCTCACAAGTCCAGCTGGAGCAAGGAGAACATCCCTCAGCAGCACAGCTGCTGCCCTCTGCTCAGGAGCCCCAGGGAGGGAACAATATCCACGTGCAGCCACAGAGGCAGCCAGTGCCAGGAGGCGTGGCCCCAAACGTGGGGCCACAACAAACAGACCCGAGGTGGGAGTTCCCGAAGGTGGCTGTGAAGGTGCAGCCCCAGAAGATGAGCCAGGGGTGGGAGTCCCCAGAGGTGACTGTGCAGGTGCAGCCTCAGAAGCCAAGCCCAAGGTGGGAGGCCCCAGCAGTGACTGTGCAGGTGCAGTTACAGCAGAGGGGCCCAGGACCATCTCTCCCACAAGTAACTGTACAGGTACAGCCCCAGGAGTCGGGGCAGGATACTGCTGGCATCAAGGTCACGGTGCAGCTGCAGTTGGGCTGTGACCCAGAAGAGGTGACCTGCCTCCAGGACCCAGGTGAGGAAGGGTTAGATAATGGAGAACAGTGGAGCCCCACACAGATTCCGGGAGAGAAAATGACAATATCTGAAGGTGAGAGAGAGCTTGCTGTAGTGGAGCCAGTGCCACAAGGAGTTCTGAGCCAAAAGCAGGATCAAGGAGAAGTGGCAAAACCCCATCAGGACCAGAGCCAAGAGGAAAGTGCAGAAGTACTGGAGCTGTATGAGATGCAGGCTGGAGACAAAGCAGACCTGAATGGGATGGTGACAGAGGAGCAGCTGCAGGACCAGAGCCACGAGCAGGAACAGCTAAAAGCAGACCTGCCCCCAGAAGGGGAAGGCCAAAGAACTACAGAGATGAGGCAGAAGCAAGGTGATATCCAAGAAGACCCCAGGAGGATGGTGGAAGACCAGAAGGAAGGCCTAGGACAAAAAGTGTCTAAAAAGCGTCCACAAGAGCCTCCAAATTATTTTGTTGCTATTCCAATAACAGATGATCAGGTACTTTGAAGTAGCTGTTCTATTACAACAAAAAACCCCTTGACTTTAAACTTATGCTTAATTTTGTATTTATCTTGGTTGCAAGGCTTGTTAACAAGCCAAGAGTGATCCAATTCTGCTCCCTTCTCTGAAGTGGTCTATTGGGTCTGGTTGGGATAGGATTAATTTCCCCATAGCAAACCTTGTGCTTGGCTTTTGTAGACAGAACTGTGTAACACACCTACATTTCAGCTACTGCTAGGAAAAAGAAAAATCACTTTCAGACTGGCCACTGCCCTTTCTATAGGATGTGTATAGGAGCTGTTATGTCTTTCATCAATAATATCTTTTATTCTGTAATCTTTTTTCAAATAAAAGCAGTGGCTTTCATCTTGTGTTGTCCCATCCTACATTGTCTTAGGGCCTTATTTAATACAAGAGTATTGATTTGTTTGTTCATCTTTTCCACTGAAGTTCACAATGGAGAATGAGAATTTCCTTCTCTTCTGCAGAAGATTATAGAGAATTGATCTGTTTTCTTTTCTCAATTTTTTATCCAACAAACTTGCTCTGAGATCCTAGGCAGAGAGTTAATTTCAAGAACCCATGTGTGGAGTCTGTATGCTCATACTTCTTCCAGGTGTGCTATATTCTGTGACCCCCGTGTTTAAGCAGTGTTGAAAAAACCAATGACAGATCATTTCACCACCATATTGTCAAACCAAAGTACAGCAAACAGTGGAAATCCAAATAGAAATTTTTTGTTCTGGGGACTTAATGGAGGACCTAAAGCATTCCAATTACGACAGTAAATTTTTCTGAAATATGTCAATACTGTCTCGCAGGGCTTGGCTACTACAGGCCCTGTCTTAAGAACCATGGAAGTAAATTCCAAAAATGATACAATAGCTGGAGAGCCATACTTCACACTCTATTTTCTAGTTAGGGCTTCAAATGAATCTTGCATAACTCCTTGTACTTGTAAAGTAGTGGGAAGATACTGGCTCACCTTGAACTACTTATTCCCCTTCTGCTGGTATGAATTTTGAAGCCCCTATGAAACTTTCTGAAAGCACGATATAGTGTCTCATTCTCAGCAGCACTGTCAGTACCTTTATGAACAGGTTTTTTACCCTTTAGCCTTTCATAGACAACTGTGACCTGCTGATGGCAATGTTTTTTTGCAGCTGCTCCAAGTATGCAACAGCAGACAGAGCTCTCACTTTGTCCCTGTACCTGCTGTATCCCAAGGGGGCTTGGCTGGGATTCTGCTCCTGTTGTGGAACAGCAGCATTGTGAGGGGGGACATGCCCCATGCCCTTTATGTAGAGACAGCAGGTGACTGTGCAAGTATATTTTAAAGAGAAAGAAAAGCCTTGAGGTGCAAAGACAGGAGCAGACTATTCCACCTGACAGAGATAGGCAGGGGAAAGTCTTAATGAATCAGCAAATACTGTGTCCCAGCTAGCATGGGCAGAATGGAAAAAAGTATATAAATCGTGTAAATTATTAATATTTATATATATATGCGCATCTGGTATCTTTTCTTCTAAAACAAATGTAAAAGGCAAAACCTGAATATTAACTTGTATAAACAGAGTGAAAATACAACCCTCTACTACCAGCATCTTTTAGTAGTTTCCAGTGAACCCAATAGATATTGTTTGTTGCAATATATAACTTTGATTCCTTTTTTTTTTTCCTAGCTTAAGTGTCCATGCAGTATCTGGCATGACTATTTGTGCTGTTGAAAGGCAATAATTAAGTAGGATTGAGGTATCTGTTGTACAGAATTTTTCCTTTTTTTTTTTTCCCCAGTATGATAAGCAGTTGCAGTACAGTAGCTTGCTTTGGCAGGCTTCTGAGTTTTTGTTTTTACCTTAGCTAAGTGTAAAAACACTTATGTATGTGTTAGAGGGAGATGTCAAAGGTGCCTTCCTCTTGGTAGGCAATTATTTGCTTTACCTTTGTCTTGAGCAGAATGATCTTTGAAGGTTATCTGGAGGATGGCCTCATATAACTTCTGTGATTCCTACATATGACTGGCTTTTGAGAGGTGAACAAAAGTGCAGAGCACATCAGGAAGATAAATGCCAGGAAGGGAAAATAACTGTAAGCTGAAGACAATGTTGGCAGATGAACAAATGGGTATGAAGTGGGCAAAGAATAAATCTAAGCTGGAAACTGGAAAGTTTCCTACCATCTAAGGAATGAGATCATGGAATAGCTTGAAGGGTCATGAATGTCTAACTTATTCTGCTATTTTAATGAGATTTGAGTGTCTTAATATATGGCCTGGGACCACATCCTGTGCAGCTCTGTGAATGTCCTTCCTTTCTTTTCCCTTTTCTCTCTCTCAATTCTGCTACTACAGATTTCCCTGCACTCACATTAGCTCTGGTAATCTGGTAGCTCTGACATTCCTGGTTGGATGTTCTGCCCAAGATATTCCCAGTTTATGTTCCTCTTAAGTGCTACCTTTAAGGGTGGCAGTGACCTGAGACAGCCCTGTGTGAGGCTCTGAAAGAAACACTGAAGAGTGCAGTGCTCCATTCAAACTGGCCTTGAATGCTTCCAGGAATGGGGCATCCATAACTTCTGGGCAACCTGTTCCAGTGCCTCACTACCCTCACAGTAAATAATTCTTTCCTAAAGTCTAATCTAAACCTGCTGTCTTTCAGTTTGAACCCATTTGCACCTTGTCCTGTCACTACATGCTCTTGTAAAAACTCCCTCTCCATCTTTCTTGTAGGCTCCCTTCAGGTGAGGCATTGCTGCAAGGCAGCAATTTGGTTACTCTGAAGCCTTCTCTTTTCTAAGCTGAACAAACCCAATTCTCTCAGCCTTTCCTTGAAGGAGAGATGCTCTATCCCTTTAAACATCTTAGTGTCTCTCCTCTGGACTTGTTCCAACAGGTCAATGTCCTTTCTGTGCTGGGGACCTGGGACCCCAGAGCTGGATGCAGCACTCCAGGTGGGATCTCACTGGAAGGGAACACAGGGGCAGAATCACCTCCCTTGACCTGCTGGCCAAGTGTGTGTGTCTATACACATATACATGCATATATAATACAGTGGTTTGACAATCTCAGATGATTTTACCTCTAAGCAGAGGTTCCTGACCTCACGGAATATACAATTTGGTTGTCTGTTGCTCTCTAGACCTTGTATATTACAGAAGGGTTTTAAAGATGCTGTTAGTGTTCAGAGAATAATTATTTTGCCTTAATTATTTAAGAGAGATCTCCAGATGACAGGGCCTAGGGTTCTCTGCATTTTTCTCCCTTTCAAGAAGATGAAGGAAAAGCCCTGTTCCAGTACTGTTGGGTGCACAGCCTTTTTTTTTTTTATGTGTCTAAGTAGGACTCCAGGAGGCTGGACACCAGGCTTGGACTGGGTTGAATCTAAATGTTATGGTCTCAGGCTTTCAGTACTCCATTATAAGTGCTTCCTTCCTGTCCCTCGCCCCCTAGAAAAGCCCCAACTATCCCATCAAATACACAGCATTTAGAGAAAAGTGCTACAGACTGATACACCAAAAAAAAAAAGGTGTAGAGGTAAGGTAGACTGTTCCCATGGGAGAAGGAGCTGAAAATTGTGAAGAATCATATGTGAAGCTAACAAAAAGAGGTGAGAGAAAAATGTTAACACTGCTCTATTAGAGTTTAATATCTACATGAAGGAATTTCCCTCAAACTCAGCTTCCCAGATGTCTAAGCTTCAAATTGAAAAGACAAAAGGATCTTTTCTTATTTCAAGGATGTTCTTGGAAAGATTGGCTAAGGGAGAATAACAGGAGGCTCTTTTGTGGAATTATTGCTAGTACTTAGCCTAGTCTGTTGAAGCGAAGGTTGTAGTTTGTGTGATTGGACAGCTTGATGGCTTGATTCCTGCTCAATGTTTTCAAAATCTAAATATATGCTGTAAATAGCAGGCTGCAATAAATTGTGCTTCAGTTGCAGTAGGAATTAACTTAATGTAAGAGTCATTTCAGTGATGTGCTTTTCACAGTGACAAATGTACCGTAAGAGTTTGTGAATTCAGGGAGTTTGTATCTTCAAATGGTTGTTTTAACTGTGTGTGGCTTTTATCCTTGTGTTTAACAGGAACTTGCTATGCTAATCTCTTCTGATGTGCAGGTTGTGGGACTATTTACTGGACTGCACAATGACTGCTGAGGCTTTATGTAGAAAGATTGCAAAACAAAATCGTATTGACCCAGCTGTTTCGATCTATGTAAGATTGAAGTGAGGCTCTAACGTGTGAGCACCTAGGCATGTAAGCTGGAATTTGCTAGGTGAAATAATCTAAAAATCTATAAATGGTTTCTTTGTAACATAGACTTCCACCAGGTACTTAGTCCCTGTGTGATTGAATTCTTCTCCCTCCTGTGTGCTCCCATGACTGTCTTATAAACCTTAACAGATCATACTGGGGAAAAAGTCTTTGGAGTCGATTGTGTAAAGGCACAGATAGATCCATAAGAGCAGGAAACTGGCCACACAGTTCTAGGAAACACCAGCTCAGAAAAACAGCATGTTTACCCAGTCAATCTACTTTGTTTGCTGCTACATTTTCCTTTTGGGAAGAGGTATCAGTTTAATCTATGATCAAACTTGTAATCAGAAAATGGCATAAGATTAATTATGGAAATGGTATTCAATTTCCACAGTCTATTAACAACTGCATGAAGATCCCATTAATATTTACACAGTGCTGTGAGCTTTAATCTAACATGCTTAGGGTCAGATTCACACCTACTTTAAGATCTAGGGCTTCTGGCTCACAGGAGAGCTTTGAGTTTAGTCTGCAGGCTTTAAAAAAGGAAAACAGATCAATCCATTCCTGAAAAATTAAGTTTGAAATAGCAAGTTGCTATATAATAGATCTCAGGGCAGAGGGGAGTTGCTGGGAGGGAGGGAGGTGGTTTTGTGGATTCCTGGCTTAAATATTGAGTTGTATTTTTGGGTGGGTAAGGCTTCAGCATTCTGAATTTTTCCAGTAATATGTGGGCATTCCAAAATTTATTTCCCTGTCTCCTGTTTACTCCTCTGCAGATTTTGGACAGAATTGAAGATGTCCAAGAGCTCATATTTTCTAAAGAACCTGACCTGTCGAGAGCTCTTCTTCCTGTTCAAACTATGCACATTACTATATTAGTAGCTCATCTGGGAACAGACGAAGAAGTAAAAAAGTAAGAATCCTGCAAAATTCAAGAGCGGCTAATTTTTCTGTAAATGTGGTAGTCTTAATGCTGCTATTGTGAATCATTAGGTTTTATAAAACCTACATATAGTTTCTCTTAGACTTTTTTTGATTAGTTTCTGGCTTGCTTTCAATACATGTGAGAAAAGATCTTTACAAAAGTTAGATGTGATGTATCAGAGGTTGAAGTTTTCTGTGTCTGCCATGGGATGGAGAGAAAAAGCAGTGTGGCTGTAAATAGTATTACTACTTTCTTGCTGTGTTACTACCACAAATTAGGTCAACAAATGCACGTTTTCCTGAGCTGCTGCCTTTTGAGAAACCACGGCTTTTCAGATCAGCCATACTTGTATCAGCTGGAAGATGTTAGCTGTTAGAGCATATTACATTAAGAAGTAAACAACAAATTCTGCCTAGCTCTTTCCCAAGCTACTCTCTTGTCTAATTCAAGATGTGGGCTGTCACTGTGGCCCTCTTAATCAAGATGGGGATATTGACAGATGATTAAGGGAAGTTACCCTGTGGTCAAGGAGGCTAGAACTCCTGGAAAGGTCCAGAAAATGAAGTAATTATCCTGCAGTTTTCTCTAAGCCTTATCCTACTGTTTCCCTACCCTGGGAAACCTGAGTCTCCTTGACATAAGGAGGCAGAAAGTAAAGGCCCTTATGTGCCTGGAAAGGCATCATGTGGTAGAGGTGGGAACCTGGTGAGAACAGTCCTTTCTCCAGGGGCCTTGGCACACATCAGCATGGGAATGAAAAGCAGGCCTCAACACCATATGAGTGTCACACAGGATCTGTTTGGGCGTAAAGCAGAATGCCTAGCTGGAAAAGTGTCAAAAGAACCAATGTGACTAGAAAAAAAACCCCTTCTGCCCATACAGGCAGCACCAGTTAAGCATGATTAAGATGCATATGACACGTTTGTATGTGCCTTATTTTAAAATTACCTGCTTTATTGTACATTCCAGAGACTTTTTTTTGGAGGATCTGAGGGGAAAATAATAGGAGTGTTATATGGGCTAAGAAGCCTTTTGCAGAAGCATTGTAGAGTAATTCAGTAGTAAAACCCCTTGCTAGTGCTGCTTACTGGGCAGGCCATCATCCAAGAGGATGGGAAGCTAGTTGAGAGCAACAACCTAAGTGGGAATCAATTGGTTAGGGAGGTGAGTGGAGCTAAGTAGTGTTAATGAACTTAAGAGTGGATGTGTATCTGTAATGTAAAAATAATGGACGTACATAATGAAAAAGCAGATATGCCTTGCCAAATGCTTTTCCTCCTGTATCTTTTACTCCTCCTTTGTTTAGGAGACCTCCATAGCTCTCCTAAACAAGGCTGTAGTTCAGTAGCTACTGCTCTGTTCTGTCATATGAAACAGTGCTTTAAGCTTAAGGGTATCTCACTTCTCAAGCTAATAGCACTGCTGATATAGCTGACCCAGCCCCTCACAGAGGAGGGGAGGCATCTTCAAATCTCAGGGCAGAAGCTGGAGAAGAACTTTTTACACAGGCATATAGTGATAGGACTTTAGTGAAGAGGGAATGGCTTCAAGCTCAAAGAAGGCAGGTTTAGATTAGATATTGGTAAGAAATTCTTTGCAGTTGTGAAGCCCAGAGCAGAGAGAAGTTGTGAATGGCCCACCCCTGCAAGTATTCAAGCAGGCTTGATGGGGCTTTGAGCAACCCAGTCTAGTGGAAGGTGTCCCTACCCATGGCAGGGAGGCTGGAACTAGATAATCTCTAAGGTCCTTTCCAACAGAAACTATTTGATGGGAGAAGTTGTCCTAGCAGTATTTAATTTTAGCTTAGACATTATGATCTTAAATGAAGGGCTAGATTAGCACTGCTTGTTGTTAAGGTGGAAAAATCAAGATCCTCTGCAAAGAATTCATTCCCTTTTCAACTTCAGTCCTGTCCTCACTAAATCTTCACTTGCTGAGTCCCCCTGAGCCTTGGAAAGAAGCAGCTCCTATGCCATTATAGCTGAAATAACTCTAATGTAGTAGTGAGGCCTGTTTATAATGTTGGCTGAAGTGGTCTCTGTATGCATTAAACAGGCTTTCCAGAGGGTATTAGTTTGTGCTGTGTGGGTTTAGTGTCTGGTTTCTGTTTGGAGGTTACACAGTTCTAAGATTTTTAGACAATGAAATGAATGCAGTCAAAACTTGTTCTAGGTGTAATGATAAAGTAAATGTAGCTACAGGAGCCCCAGTAACCCATGGGATGATGTCCAGCAGTCCTTAGTTATGCTGTACTTTGTTAGAAGTATGAAGTCTTAGTAGAAGGTTTCTGGACAAACTGTTTGAAGACTGACAGGATTACTCTACTGGAGACACCAGGGTAAAGAAGGGCACTTCCAAAATTTCAGCAAGTATTAAGTTGCTGAAAGTCTTGGTGTCTATGCTTGGAAATTTAATAGTTATACTTTTTCTGTGTCTTAAGAAAAATGGTTTAATTTGAAGTATTATAATCTGTGGATAATTCACTTATTTTGAGATTTCTGTGCACAGCAAGATGCATATCTAAACTTTATTGAAATGGGACACAGAGCTGAGAACATAAGCATCAATTTGATTTTTTTTTTTACCTGGAATAGGAGAATATAATGAAGACAAATGCTAATTGTACTGCAGGTGGGAGAATGAATTTGCTTTAGTTTAAGAATAAAACTAGTGAACCAGTTGAAAATGTGGCAGTGATAAAGTTTTAAACTGCATGACACAAATATAAGTTCCGTTTTATCCCTTTTGACTCTTCAGTAGCATATATTCATATAACTTTTCTGGAATGGTAATATTTTGAATGTTCACTAACAAAACTCACTTCTAATATATAAGCTAAGGTTGAAGTGAAAGACTGCATTTGAAATTTTCTGTTACAAAAGGATTAGCAATGAAATATAGTGTGCCTCTTACAACTTGCTTAGTGCTGCAGAGTGGTCAAAATCAAGTATATTGGCTGGTATTAAAAATAAAACAGTATTTCCATATGTACAAAACATAATAGCTTTCAGCATTTATATATTGATTATTTTTAAGGGCTGTTCTGGCACTGAAGCAAAGCAAGACTAAATTGGAAGACATCTTGCAGGGTAAAGACCTTAAATTGACATTCCATGGGATTGGAGAGTTTAATAACCGAGTGCTATATGTGAAAATGTTGGAGGAAGACCTGAAGATGCTGAGCAGAATTGCAGGTAAGCACCAAACCTGGCTATCTACTGCTGGTGATAAACTAGTTTATAGAGTCTGTCAGCTCTTGTAGGCACTGGCCCAAGCTGTTGTCCTTTAAATTGGAGTATGTGTGAAATCATAAGTACCTCTGGGACAGGGGGTGACAAAAAGCAGTATTTGTCTGTATATATGTGTGTAGCACCAGAAATCAGCCTTTTTGCTTTCATTGTAGAAGATGGTACAGAAGTGTAAGAGTAGCTTGTCCTCTGCTCTAACTTCCCAAAACCCTGATGGATTCCTGAAGATGTTACAGACCTTTGACCTGCTTACCTCTATCTGAGTACAGCTCTGGAAGGGCTCGATACTCTCCTCTTCCTCCCTACCCTGTCCTGCTTTCAGAAGCTGCTTGAGGGTGCAGTGCAGAACCTAATGTGTGTCCTGGGCTTCCACTCCAACAGAACAGAAAGAATCAATATACATTTTTCCTTGCTATTTTCATGCTAAGCAAATAGAAAGTGTAGTTCAATTAATGCTTCTCAGAAAGGCATGAATACAAAGACACTATGTAAACTTCAAAGAATATGATTCTCAGAACAGTCTTTCTTCTTGTTGATGCTTCTTCCTACCTACTGCAGTTCTCAGCTTTGATATAACAGTTCTGCTCTTATCCTCTTGTTTATTTTCCCTCTTAAGTAGTCAGTATTGTAACTAGACAGAGGATGCCTCAGCTATACAAAATTAGCCACTTCACTATCCATTACCTCTTGCTTGACTCAAGCCTTCCCTTCTTGTATTGTTCCATCCATCCCCAAGATAATTTTGACTCAAAACAGCTGTGCTTCTGTTGAAAGTACTCTGTTGTTCATACTTATTAGGATTACAGCCCCAACAAACTCGCCCATGCGCAAATTGCTTCTTCCAAAGTCTTTAACAGAAAATAATCTTGACTGGAAGATAAAGTAGAAGGCAGATGATGCAATTTCCTATAAGATCGTATTTGGTACGTGCCTGTCAACAACATATGTATAATTCAGTGCCATTGAAAGGAGGGACTGATTGACTGTTTTGAGAGCACTGCCTTGGCTCTCTCCTCACTCCTGAAAGATGCAGGAGTAGCTCATTTGTCTCATCTGAATACGGCTGGTCTTCCTTCTGCTTGTCTTGCTTAACTGAGAATTTTGTACCCAATTCATCAGAGCATACAAGGTCAATCTTTATCACGTTATTTTATCACCATCAGAAGTGTTTAACTTTGATTCTGCAGAATGTGTGCTATGATGCTCCTTTAAAATATCCTATTGGACCTGCATTATATCTAAAATCCATTACAACAGTGAGTGGCAGATCCTTCATGTTCTCTGCCTGGATAACCTGTATCTTCAGGGTTCTGAAAACCTGATGTCTAGTCTTTGATCTGAACCCCTTTCTTAATTAGAGAAGAAAAATTTTGATTGTAAGCCCCAGGAATATTTTTGTCAGTACTTGTGTTTTTAATACAATATGATTTTTCACTGATTGCCTGAAATAATTCCTTGACTGGGGAGACAAGCTGCCAGTTTTCAAGCTGTTAACTCTGTTACCAATGATTTTGCTATTCAGAGAGATATAACTTCCAGTGTTGTTCTATTCTGCATAACTTCTGACCATTTCTAGAACTTAATGAGTCTGGGAATTATGCAAATATGTATCAAAGTCTATCCTGTTAATGACATCTCCAAAGAAATGGTTTTTTGTCTCCCCTCTCTCAGCATAGCAATTGAATTAATTGTTATACAATGAATAGGGATTTTTTTTTTTTATCTTATCCTTTAGTCAATGTTTTTGGTTGGTCATGAGGCAGGTATGGATTTTCAAATGCTGGCTTGTCAAGCAGCATGATGGGCCAGTGATTTGGCCGGCAAAAGTCAAGCTAGTCCTGCCAGATGTCTCTGTCTCATCATGCCCTTATTGGTGATTTGTCAGCAAGCTTAGTGGTTCTGCCTGCTCTAAGGAAATTTTTGGACCTCTGAAGTGTTCCTAACATTAGCCAGGTGACTGTCTCTTCATTTGCTTTTGTTCTTATATCATGTATCAGTTTCAAAGTGGAGAGTTATTCTATCTCTTGATCAATTAACTGCAGTTAATTGGTAAATAGTAAGCACTACTAGGCTTTTCTTGCTGCTAGTGACCTCATCCAATTTGAAGAAGAGATGCTGCTTAAGATGTCTTGGAATTTTTGTGGGATACTGATCAAGTGAGTTACAGAAGACATTGTCTAGAAAATTGAGTGCCATTCTGGCATGGGCAAGCCACCATCTATGAGCCTTGTTCCTATACTGATTTCTTGGTGATGATTGCTAGCTTTGACCTTTCTTCACCATCAGCCTTTCTGATGAAAATCTGCTCACGGCAGTAAGACCTTCTCCTTCCAGTAATAAATCCTTCCTGCCGTTTGGTAGGATTGATGCTGGGTGGTAACCAAGAGGACATGCTATTTCCAGGTTTTCTTTGTTAGGTTAAGCTCTGTCTTCTTTTTATGCATCTAGGGGATGTTACATGCCTGGATGATGTGTGGGGAAGGGCTTTTTTTTTTTTTCCCTCCTAAAAGTAGCTCAGACACTCTGGGGCTTGCTGTGCTTTGACCTACTGGCACGAGAACAAGATGACAACATGCAGAAATTCTTCATGTTAATGTGTTCTATTTGACAAAACTCCAGAGGCTCTTTAGGGGTTGTGTGATACTTAACCATAATCACCTAGGACTAATCTCAGATGCCCTAAAGTACTTGCAGCATTCATACTGGACCTACAGCCAGACTGTATCTTCTGCAGCAGCAGCTGGAAGCCAGGTGGACATCCTGTAGGGCATCTAAAAGGGCATTAGATGCTTGTTGGGACAACTGGATCCTATTTTTTATGTTTTCCAGATGGAGAATATATAAAGCAGTTGCCTTGGCAAAGTGATCAGACAGCCCAGCTGCTGTTCCTTCATAAATACGCTGAGAAGAAACATTTTAAACTATTAATTAGCTAAACTCCAAGCCAGAGACCTGGCCTTGATACAAATGCATAAGAAAAACTAGTGAATGCACATGTAGTTAAATTTCCTGATAGGTGGAAAGCGACAGTGGAGGCAGGATGATTGCAAACAAGGTGCTCATCAGATATGCAATAAGCTATTATTTACACAATTTCAACATTGAACCTCCTTCTCTCAGTGCCTAAACAATAAGCAGCAACAAAGATAGGTGTCAAGGTGGGGGGGATCTGCCCGGGAGAGCCACAAATGTTGCAGGGTTCTATTTTAAAATGTTGACTTTTTTCTTTTTTTCTTCCCCTACTATTTTATGCCCTTTGTACAATCAAGGTATAAAGATCTCTGGCAGTAAGAAACTGCTGGGGAATACTCCACCCTTAGCCAAGGCTTTCAGACTAATTTTGGAATTATTTCTTACTGCTTAAGCACAACTGTTGAGCAAGATATAATCTGGCTTTGCAAGACTTTTAGGGGTCTGCCTCATGCAAACTTTGCCTTGCTATTCTTGAGACTCTGCCTCCCCCAATTCAAAGTTAATGAAAACTAAGAACAGTTCAACTTGGTTTGTCACTAAAATCCTTGGCTGAAAGGCCTTGAAGAATATAAGTTCTGGTGTTACTCACAGACATTTCTTTCTATGTAGGATAAAACCTTATTTACAAATGTGACTAAATTTTTAAGCTAATACCATCATAAACATGTTGTATTGTGTTATCTGGGGAAAGGAGTACTATGTTTTTATGATGTTACTCCCTGAATTGCCGTAAGTGTTGTGGAGTTGTAGTTTTGGGATTCTACTAACTTTTTTATTTTCCTGGAAGCACTTTGTTTCTTGCATTGCTGTTTGCAATAATTGGGTCTGTTCTATCACAGACCCTAGCTGTGGCCACTGGTGGTGGCTGCATCTTGTTCCTGGCAGGGCTGCCATGGACAGATGCTTTGCTGAGCTCACCATTGTGATAGGAGACCTGTGAATTCAGAAGGAATCGTGTTGCGAACATAACTTTTGGATCTAGTGTCATGTTTGCAACACGTCTCTATGTCATGGCACAACTTTGGTTTTTGAGTACTTTTCATGTGTCTGTTGCCTGTGATAGCAGGTAACCTGTTGTTGCACTGTATGTTTTAACTGTCTTGCTCAAGAAAGGCATAGTGACTTTTTGTCTAACCTCCCTGTATCATTTTCTCCTACTTCCCAACTATTATTAATTTCTTTCTTATTATTTTGCTACCAGAAGCGGTGGAAGAATGCTTTATGGAAATGAATCTTGACATTTCAGGGAGTAAGTGCTTCAAACCACATCTGACTTTCCTGAAGCTCTCCAAAGTATCAAGGTTGAGAAGAAAGGTAAGTAACTAGATTTAAAAATATTTTTTCTGGGATCTGTTTCTGGGATTTTCCTTTTAATGAGGTTCTTGGTATTTATATATTTAGGCGTAACCATTGCAACTAGAGAACAATATAGGTTCTATTATTTATCAAATCCTGTGTATAGGCTGGTCAACACAATTGTATTTATATCTGAGTGGAAGAAATGAGGTCTCTTGCTAATATTGAGTATGGCTCTCTTGTAGAGTACAGAGTGCTTTCATTCTGCTGTGGCTGGTTAAATCTGCACAAAAACAATGTCAAGCTGTTTCCATAGGGCAGGATGGCTTTTGAGTAATATTTGGCTTCTGAGTAATATTTATCTCAGAACAAGATTAATGTCATCTTGGAAGTCAGGCTGGTGCCTTGATTTATGCTAGAAATGTGTGATGTGCTTTCCTAACCTTTACTGCAGCATTGTATGGGATTTATCACAAACAATTAAAGTAAAAAACAACTCTGACTAGATTGCTTATTTCCCAGTGGAATACTGTCCTGCTTGTTTCCAGGAATAATACTTGTATTTATGAGGTCAATATATTGCAAACCTGAAACACTGGAGAAGCATGCAGAAAGAAAACAGAAAAAGCTGTAATAGCTGAAGAAAATGACCTTGTTCAAGTACTTCATATTGACTTGATATTAGCCTTTTGTATACATGATACAATCAAAGTTGGATAGGACTGATAGTTCTGTGCTGGAGGCTTTTTCTTTTATACTGCCTGTAGGGATTTTCATGAGCACAGACATTGGCAGTGTCTAATGCAAAAGAAACTATGCAGTAGGCATGTAGGAATTACTGCTGACTCTTGTCTGGGGACTATTTTCACACTTTCTCTTACTATCAAATTTAAAAATAAGAATTGTAATTTCTTGCATATTCTCCTCTTTTGATTTTTAGCACTAAATATAACTTAATGCTGCATTACATGATTTATGTATGGCATCTCCTTGCATATATAGATACATGAATATGCAAGTGTATAGGTCTTTGAATGGTGGAGTATCAAGTAAGTGGTGAGCCCAGCAGTGGACGCAGTATTCCTGATGTGGCCTCACCAGTGCTGAGCAGAGGGAAAATATCTCCCTCAGTCTGCTGGCAACATTCCTCCTAATGCAGGCCAGGATACCAATGGCTGCCTTTGCTGCAAGGACACATTGCTGGCTCGTGGTCAATGTGATGTCCACCAGGACCTCTGGGTCCTTTTTCTGCAAAACTGCCTCACAGTCAGCTGCCAGCCTGCACTGGTGCCTGGGTCTGTTCCTCCCCAGTGGCTGAACTTTGTGCTGCTTGTTCAGCCTTGTGAGGTTCCTGTCAGTCAATATCTCCAGCCTGCTGAGATAACATGGTTGGCAGTGTGACCCTCTGGTGAATCAGGTACTCCTCCCTGATTCTTGTTATCAGTGAAGTTGCTGAGGGTGCACTCTGCCCAAATATCTAGACCATTAATGAAGATGCTAAACAATACTGAACCCAGTACTGGCCCCTTGGGCACATCTCTAGTCCCTGGCCCCCTACCAGACTTTGTGCCACCAATCACTACCGTCTGGACCTGGCTGTTCAGCCAAATGTCAATCCACCTCCACTGTTCAGCCAGCCAATAATTAATCCACCTTCTCTGTGAAGATCTCACAGGAAACAGTGTCAAAAACCTTCCTGAAATTCAGGTGGATGTCATTCACTGCTCTTCCCTTGTCTACCAAGCATTACTTGCTTCTGTACAAATGTATTTCCACATTAAAACCTTTGCTCCTAAAATATTATTCTACACACCAGGACTGTGAAACTGAAGTAGAGTAGGGCCATATGTTGAGTTAATTATTAAGGGCATGTAAGGGACTCTGTAAATCCATGTACAAATCTCCCTGAGGTTAGTAAGGCTCAAGCCTAGATATAGGGCATAACCTCAAAGAGCAAACTGGATGATTAGTGTCTATGTGTTTTGAGATATGACAGAAGTTGACATTGTCAACTTACTGCATTTCTTTCAAAATATAATGGGAATAAAAAGGAGGGAAACTGGGTACTTCTATAGTATCCTATTCCGAAATACTGCAAGGAAGAAATTAGCTTTCCTAAACACTAGAAGATGCCAAAGTATGAGTAAGACAAAATATCACTTAAGTTATTATGATGCCATCTACTGGCTGTAATTACTTTCTTTATACCATAAATAACTGTTTCCTTGTAGTAAGGGTGCTGTTGAAGTATTTCATGCAGTATAAGTGCTTCTTATATGAAGCTTAAGAGATAATTGCTAAGGCAGTTTATATTTTACTTCTCAAGAATACCTTGTTAATGAGAGGTATGTGATGATACTGGTGGTGTAGCTGCAGACCTTGTTTCAATTTGTGGTTGTCTTTAAAACTAACACAGCTGTAAACTTTCAGCTTGAGAAGTTAAGCATCTTTGGCTTTGGTAGTGTGTCTAAATATCCCAAGAGGCTGGAGAGAGCTTGGATTGAGTGCTTTTTATTTTGAATAGCTACCAAAGGAGCAGTATGTGCTGTTTGAAGATCAGGTTCAAAATGTGCAGTGTGACCCTGGCATAAATATAAAACATGGGCTCTTCAGGTGTTTTGACCTCTCCCTTTCCAATGAGCCAAAAGGGAACAGTTCACCTCTTAAGAGAATCCACTTCATTATCTGTAGTGAGAGCTTTCTTCAGCACACAGACTAAGAACTTTTGCAGTGTGGGCTGTTAGCCTTTAGTGCTGGGTGCTGCTGGCACCTACCTCTGTCAGAGCAAAGCTGTGTATCAAGTGCCTCTGTGCTAAAGTGGAAAATGTTTGTTCACTCTTTTTTATTTGTTGCTTTAAGTAGATTCACTTGGTGCAGGTCTGCAAATAGCTGTGGTCTAACCTGGGTGGCGAGAGAGCATACTTGTTATTTAACGAGTATTAACAAGTCACATACTTGTATTAAAATATTTGGAGCTTTTTAATGCAAGGGCAGTCCTAATCCTGCCCTCTTCTGGCTACTTGATAAGTTATCTTCAATGATGTGACCTCACTCAAGTTTCCATTATCATCTGGAATTACCCAGAAAATCGCCCATGTGCAGTGTGTCTCTGCATTTCAGCAGAACTCGAACCTCGTGGCATTTAGTTGACATGTAGCTCCTGGCTCTTGAACAGCCCGGCTCTGATTGACACCTGGTATCTCTAGGGCACAGAAAAAGGTGTGCTCTTGGTTTAAATAAACTGTGTGAAGTGTTTTAGTCACCTCAGGCTGCAATGCCTAATGGTTTGATGTGTTTGGTTGTGGAGCTATTTATGCTTCTGTCCAGCTGACACTGGCTGTCCTGGCTGTCCTCCCACAATCCCCATGCTGTGAACCACACATATCCACCTGCTAATAAGGCTGTCATTATGAGGAAGAAATCTTGTAAGGAGACTTTTTTCCTGGCTTTTCGGAGCAGAACTGAACAAAAACTGATTGAGACTTCTTTGAGGCAATGTGCTGCAAGGAGCTCCTCGGAGCCTTGTTAGCTTGTCTGCTCATTAGGTTAAGAGAGGGTGGAGACTATTCCCTGTTAATGAGTCACCTGTCCTTCACTATATCTCCATAGGTGCCCCTAGCATATGAGGTTTGCTATAGGCTAAATGCTTTGTGGGAGCCCCTTATATAAATTGGCAGCCTGTTGCTGTCTGAATTACAGCCATGGGAAGCATGGAATTATTGGATTGCTCACCCATCCCTGGTGACATCTGTATAGGGCAGCTAGTGCTGCTGTGCCCAAACTTGAGGGGGAGAACTGTAAAGAAATTATTTGGAGAATTTTAGTCTTTATTCCGTTGAATTTTAGTCTTGACAGAAATCATTACAATATATGACTAAGCATGTACTTTGGTTATGGCAATGGAAGTTACTTTTCTTAGTCTGAAAAGAACATGTCAGCATCTGAAAACAAACCTCTAGGAGTGTACACTTTCATTTGTGTATCATGACTGTCATGGCATTTGGCCATTGGGATCGTGACAGTGCTTGGCAGCTATCTAAGCTGCTGTGCTTTTCTTTTTCTTTTCTGGCTTGCTGAAATGGACTTGCTTTCACAGTAAGTCACTGAGTTAAATTTCATTTGAATGCTACTTTGGTCACAGGGAAGAAGGTGCATGAGCTCTCTTTCTAACCTGTCTCTAGCACACAATTTCATTACAGTTGTGAAGTGTGAACACCAAACAGAAAGTTTAACTTTTCAGTCTGTTAAGATAGCAGTGGGGTGAAACTGAGTGAAGTAAACTTTGGGTGAAATCAAGCAATCCCTCCTAAAGGCAATTCAGAAGAATTGGATGTGGTGATTGTGAACTTGCTTGAAATATCTAAAATTAGGTGGATGCATTTAAATAACAGTAGGTTTAATTGATTTGATTTTGTATGTTTAGCATGTTTGGATTTTTTTTCTTGAGGAGGGTGGCATAGGTGGAGGATTCAGAAAAAGCCAAACTTCTTGTAACTTTAATTTGTAATGGCTGATTTTTCTTAGTACCAACTTTGTGTGGAAGTATTTATCCTAATTGGGGTGAGGTGAGGGGGTGTGGTAATTCCTTTGCTAAGTTTTGTTAAGGTAATACTTGACACACCTTTCTAAAGTGGATATGTATTTTTGTACATATACATGTCACATTGCTCTTTCAATATTTAGGGCTTCAGAAAAACTTGTTTGGATCTGTATAAAGAATATGAAGACAGTTACTTCGGCACAGAGGTCTTGAGCCGAATTGATCTCTGTGCCATGCGTAAGAAGAAGCAGGAATCTGGTTACTATTACTGTGAGTGCTCAATTAATGTGGGCTCCAGTGGTAAGGAAGAGAGTAAAGAGCAAGAAATGCAGATGGAAGATGTGGTAGCAACAACCAGTGAAGACCTTCCAAACAGTGTAGCAAAGGCTGAAATAAGAGCAACTGCTGCAAGCTGTAAGCTTGCCTCAGCAGTAGTAGCTGATGACAAACCCTCTGAAAATATTGCTGAGGCCTCAATTGCAATTAAAGAAAAAGAAATCAGTGAAGCAAAGGGACAGCCTGAAGCTACAGATGGGACTTTTTCTACAGCTGGAGATATCTGCTCAAAGTCAGTACTTGGTCTGCTGCCAGCAAGTTCAGATGTGTTGAAAAGCTTGGAAATGGAACAAGAAAAAGCAAAGACAACAGATGGTAATATGCAAAAAACGGAAGCAACAAAATATGCACCTGATCAGCCAACAAGTTTGGGATGAAGCTGTTACAGTCCTTGGTGAACTGAACCCACACTTAGTGACGGTGGAGAAGGCAGGCAACCACAGGGGGCTGAGCTGCACTGGGCTAAGGTTGGAGGAGTGGTTATGGTGAATTCATTTTTAGCATTTTTAGGAGTCTGGTAAAACAACAGACAGCAAAATCTGAGGAGACCATCACTGAATATTGTAATGCCTAGTTCTAAACCTATACCACAAGTGTGTATGAGCATGTGTACTATAAAGACAAGGGAGCTGCAGCTCATGGGATCAGACCCTTCAGCAGTCAGGCATTCATACCACAGCTGTTGCCAGACACCTGTGGTGCCAGAATGCATACTGCTACCTTGGTTGAATTTCTTTCTGCCCTGCTTCCAACCCATGCCCTGGGCCTGCACACTCAACTTTGCTCTTTTATTTGCCTGTCTGCCTTCTCCTCTGAATACTGCCTAAAGACACCTTTCCTTGCCTAAACCCTACAGCTGCTCTCACTTGTGACTCCAAACCATGATTGCAACCATCATTCATTCACTGCATGTCTGTAACAGGTAGGTGATTTAGGTTGCTAGCACACTATTGTGAAGTACGTGCTTTCCACTGATCTAGCAACTTTCATGAGAATTATTTTACCTGACTTATGGAAATAGTTGTTTGGGTTTTTTTTTAAGAAAAGGAGGTAATAGCACTAAATACTTTTGTTGGTTTTCCTCTTCCTCTCCTTTTTTTTTTTAATCTAACGAATTGCTTTTTGTAAAATACAATGGACAAGAGCGTTTTTCTAAATTGAGGTTATGGCTGAGGCTGACGTTTTCTGGCTTTGCCCTTTGCTGGCCGAGGCCCGAGCCAAGCCATTCCCGCTGCCTTCCCGGCACGGGGCTGGCGTTCCCGGCGGAGCCTGCGGCAGCGACACCAGCAGATGGCACCGCTGGAGAGCCAGATGCGCCGGGAAGGGACCGGCCACCTCCCGGCCCCGCGCATCCACAGAGCCGGGGGAAGGGAGCCGGTCGGGCACTTGGATAACGTCTTTCTTGCCTAATCTGCTCTAATTGCTTATTGAAAACGGATGTTTAGTATTTTAAATGACTTTTCTTTTTCTCCTGGAAAAAAAGGTGTGCGTTTAAAAAAAAAAAGTGTGTGATCTAGAAGCGGCTTACCCTCCACACACAAAATAGTAGTAGCATCAAGCATACGGTATTTTGCTTCCCTACGAGATGTGGGAAATACACCTTTAGGCAGAACGGGCAGGATGCACTCTGTCAATTTAACATCGGGCTGGTTGAAAACTTGTTACCAAACTTTGAAAAACACAAAGCTCTGTATTTGTGAACTTTTCACAGCGAGAGAAGGGGAAAACAACCCTTCCCAGCCAGCCACTGTGCAGGAGGAAAGGGAAGGCTCTGCATTTAATGAACCTGCTTTGTACTCACACAGGGGTCTGTGTCAGATCCCTTGTGTTGCAGTGCTTGGCAGAGCATTTATTTTTATGTTCCTCCACTGAAGGTTGTGGACTTTCAAAAGGCTGTCCCCAAATGGTCTTCTAAATGCAAATTCCAGAGTAGCTATTCCCAGCTTCTCTGGGGTCTTCAAGATGTGTCTAAACTGCTCAGTGTTAAAGGTTTATTTGGGGGAGTACTTAAGAGTGACGCCTCAGAGAGAATCTCTGAATCAGGGCATTCTGGATGCCTTTATTTTTCAGGAAAATTTGCTTCAAATGTACACTGAAGAAATAAATGTCTTTTTTTTTTTAATTCAGAAAAGAATTAGCAGTGTCATTCATTGTAAGAACTGAAGTGGATTTAATGGCCTAGGCCCAAATACACTTTACCAACATGCTGTATTTCTTCTTATTGAAAATGTTAATTATCTTTTTATAGACAGATGGCACTGGAGTGTAGCAAATGTGTAGTGAACCTGCACTCATAAACATTTGGGTTTTTAGTGTGTACAGGTTCCAATTAAGTTTAATTCTGTTTTAGGGTTATTATAATGATAGTAGAGCCATTAATTTCACTTATTTTGGGAGTACAATAACTAGTTTTGGTACATTAAGTTAAAATATATACTTAAGTTGTATCATGATTAATCTTGACAATTTAGAATAGTGCTTAAAACCAAATATCTACCAAATTCGTATCTTTAGTCTTTAATGACAACCAAGTCAAAATAAGCTTCTGTAATGCTGTTCAAATCCTAAGAGCACATTTTCAGCTTTGTCATGAAGAATATAAAATAAGTCTTGAATAAGTCTTAAATTTTGTTGGTGCTCTGCTTTATCCAAGAATATCCATATTTTTGTTCCCTGGTATTTTTTTATTCAAATTAATTGAAATATATTTGATTATTAGGCACTTATTATGTAAGACAAGTGGGAGAGAGTTTCTGAAATTAAAATCTTTTTATTGCTGAAGCAAATTAGTTGTCTTTCTTTGACTTTGGTAGGGAAATTATACTGTGAATTTTAGGTCCAGAAGGGAGTTTGGTTCACTCTTTACAATCTCAGCATTTAGTGTTCTTTTCCTATGATTTTTTTCTCTTTATAGTTTCTAACTTCCCTATTTTTTTCCCTTTGAATAATTTTCTTTAAGCACTAACAGTTTATGTAGAAATGCAATCCACAAATTTATTGTAATTGAGTTTAGTTGAATGTAACTTGAGATATTGAAACAATGGTACAATATTGGAGTTGGAGAGAACTTGCAATAAATATTACCCACTGCCTATGACTTTTTCTTTGTGAAACTATTAAGTGATGAATTGCACTGAAATGGTAAATATTTTCCAAGCAAGTTGGGCTAAGGCTTTGACAATATCATCTCCCTGTGTCTTGGCTAGTTTTAACTGGATTTTTGTTAAACTAGCTATTCTAATAAACAGGAGGCCAAAGCCAGAGGAAGGAGTGTTCTGTAAATACCTCATCATGTATACTCTGTTACTGGTCACTGCCTGGCACTAAACATCAGATGGGCCAATTTTTTTCTGGATGTGTTACGTATTTTGCAGATTAGATGCTATGAAGAAAGACCCCCATACCTCTGTGTTGAAATAAGGATTATATTGGTTAATTCAGCTGGCTTACACATTGTCTTGTACTTTGTACATATACTGAAGAAAGCAGACACCTCCTTGTTTACCTACACTTCATGTCAGGAGGCTGTCAGCCTCTTCTGCTGGCACAGCAGAGCCATCAGAAAGGGGGTAGCTTCAGGCTGGAGCCCTACAATTATCCTGCCTGATCCTTCAACTAGAAGCAGGAAGTTTCAGATGTGACTAGTAAATTGACCTTCTTGAAGCGTTTTATTTCCATGTGTGTGTTCTGCTGTTGTTAGCCACACTTTCTGTGATGTGTCGTATTACCAAGGCACAAGTCCTGTACTGTTTCTTTGCATGCAGGTAGAGAAGGCAATTATCCCTCAATTTAAAACACTTGCCAACACTTGCTGTTGTTTTTTATAGCCTCTTAGATGGAGAAAAAAGTAAAATTCCCAAATCCTCTACTCGGCAAAAAACTTGAAGCAGTTTTTTACACAGGCCCACACTCCTTGTCACCCTGACCCTCAGCTGAAGAGCTGCACTTGCTTAGTTGGGAGAGAGGATGTTGATGGAATTCTGGAGTGCTGAGAGTGTGGATCAGATGAAATCTATGGATTTTTCTCTGTGAGGAAATCTTCCATTCTTTCTCATCACATTGTCTTCGAACTAAAAGCAGATGCAGGAATGAAAGACAAGTTTAACAAGTATTCCTGTTGAAAAAGCCAGGTCTTGGGGAATATTAAACTTTGGTAAATATTCTCTTTGTGGAAGTGTTAGAATCAGAAGGGCACATCTGGAGCCCCATAAATCCTGAACAACTTAGTTGTATTCTACAGTTTTCTTCTCAAAACCACTCCCAGATGGGCTTAAATCCAAGCGCTGTGTAGGATTAACATCTCTGAAGTTGGCTTCTGACCATGGGTTTTGGTCATTGATTTGTGCAGCAGAAACATGAAGCAAATCTCATAAAGAGAGTCTAAAAAGACTATATAGTAAATGAGAGCATATTTTCATGAGAGAGAAATTAATTACTTTCTGAAAAGGGAAAAAAAAAGGTGTTGAATGTTCACCCAGGCTTTTCCCCTTTTCCATGGTGTAGATTGACTTTTAACCCTATAATTAGAAAACTGCTTTTTAAGATCAGCTGAAAACACTGACAACTTCTTTTAGAAATGTTATTTAAAATTAATTTTATCCAATTTGCAAGATGTGAGGGGTCAGTGCTTGGATCAGAGGTGGAAAAACAAACCTTGTTTTTAAACAGGACATACCACTTCAGTAATTCTGTCTTTGAAAAAAACCCCAGTAAATTGCTACCTGGCTGTTTGTTAGCCTTTGAACCTTCAGTTTCTTAATGTAAATAAGAGAGATGAGCACCTCTGTGAGAAAGTAGTTTATGTTTGTCTTTGCCAGAAATCCAGCATTTATTATCAGCAGATAGGTGCCTAGTTCAGCTTTTATGCTGTTAAGAATAAAATAATATTGAATAAGCATTAAATAGTGACAAGTAAATGTGTCAGAGTGAGGTGATTACACCGAGTTTCTAATACACCTGTAAAGTTAATGGGAAGTTTGACTCCTCTCTTTCCAAGACAAAGAAACTGCTCAACTGCTTGCAAGTAGTGAACTGGAGTCAAAGACCTGTTGAGGGTTTTTCTTTTGATAAATTCTCTTTAGGTCGAGGGCTAAGCTCGGGATGCTCTGTGGTTCACAACTATTTTTCAGAATTAAGTTGACTTGAGGTTAAATCCTTCTCAGACTGCAGCTGAGGCAGTGACATTGGTGACACTGAGGTCTTAACTGATGCTGTTAAGACCAAATCAAACCCCAAACCTTCTGTGTGATAAAGGCTGCTATAGATAGTTGCTGGTTGTTCTGTTTGCTGAAATATATTTAACTGACAAATGCAGTTTCCTTTGCACAAACAGATCTTTTTTAAGACTTTGCCTGCACATAGTGTCTTTATCTGAGCATGCCTGTTTCACAGAATAATTAATTCTTTTATTTGTATAAAATTTATGGACTTGATTCTTGAGTCTTATCCCAGGGGGTGCTATCTCCTAGTGTTAGGTGGCCTGTGGGAAATGCAGCCTGAACAGGGACATTGTGCAGACAAGAGGGAGGATGAGGGGGCTGCAGTAGACTTGGCAGATCTGCTGACAACACGATTTTCTTCTCTCAGCTTTAACTTTGTGAAAAAGACCTTTTTGCTCTTGACTGACCTTACTAAAACCCCCTAAACAGCCTCTGAGGCTGATATTGAAATTATGCTATCTACTAATTTCACACATAAAGCACCCAGAAATTATTTGCCAAAATAATCAAATTATATTGAAACAAAATATAATTGAAATAATTATATCAAAGCAATATAATTTCAGCCTGAATAATTGAAACCCTTCAGGTACTGTTACGAAACCCCTTACAAAGTTGATATGAGTTATAAATAAATACATTATAATGTTAAAATATTATCAGTCAAAACTCAAATCTTGAGTTGGGCTTAAAGTTATATTTTAAGCTATGTTTCAGGGCATTTTAACTTTTGCTGGCACAAGAAAACCTTTAAATGCATAAGAAGTGATGTAAACATACCTCATAATTTCAGGAGCCTAAACTTTGAGAAAGAAGCATTAATCTGTCAAGAGATGGATGCCCTTGTGGCAGTATTTTTAAATTTCCCTTTCCATGTCTTAGTAAGTCTCTTGTCTTGGCAAGAGCCAAGTACCTATTCCTTGGTATATCTGCACAGCTTATCTCTTGACCTGTACTATGTGCTGCTGCCCATCCTAGTAGCTGCAGGACTTACACTGTTCTGGTTTTTAAGAGCAGAAAGGGAGAACTGCTGCTTAACTGATCAGTAATTGTGTGTGTAGAAACCAGGTAGTAATGCATGTGAAGGTGGTCCTTAAAATCAAGTCTCCCTCACCCCTTTATAGCCAGGAGAAACACTTATATATTTAAATATGCTTCTCAAAAACTTAAAGTACATTTCCTTTTCCCATTTTCAGGAGCTTTTGTAGAATCTGCTAACTTGATTCATTGCCCCATCACTAGGCCTGCTTTTAACACTGTTTTTGCCATTGCTGTTTATTTACTATGCTACTCTTAGTTTGTTCTTCCTCCAATCCAATTATCCAGTTAGACACGGGGTCTTAGACGTCTTTCATGATGCTCATGTATCTGACTGCATTGCCCAGCTGGAACCTTTTGCCCATCCTGTGGCTGCAGGGCAGGATGCCCAGCATTACCCCTTTTTGCTGATGAAGGCTCTGGGCTAGCTCGCTTTGGCAACTGTTAGTCTGCTGCTGGTAAGCCTATTTTGCTCTGGTTTGCAGAGCTCCTGTTGCAGTGGGGGCACTGAGCCGTCCTGAAGTCTCTGAGCTGCTGTAATCCTACTTGGAATAACCGAGCAAGTGTACTGCTGACTTACCGCAAATGGAAAGTGGAGGCAGCACAAAATGGGATTGCAGCAAGTGTACACCAGGGTCTCGCAGAGCAGCACTTACTCTTTCTTTTGCAGATGCTGGTTGTTTAAGATCAGACAGAAGGGGCACAAGTTCTCCCTGTAGTCTTCAATTTACTTGGATGACTCAGAGAAGCAGCAGCAAAAGGCAGAATTTGGTGTCGTGGGCTGTCCTGTCTCAGGCTGGCTCCAATCTTGGACATGTAAGCATATCAGCCATCACTTGTCGGTGCCTCATCCCTGGAAGTGTCCAGTGCCAAGATGGATGGGGCTCTGAGCAACCTGGTCTAGTGGAAGGTGTCCCTGCCCATGGCAGGAGGGTTGAAACTAGATATTCTTGAAGGTCCCTTCCTTAACCTCAAACCATTTAACTCTTTAACTTAAACCATTCTATTCCTATGAAATGGTTGTTCCATGCTGCTGTTCCTGAGTGTGCTGGGCTCCTCTGCAGGGTGAGCTGAGTCATGCTGAGGCTGCTGCTGCCCCCAGTGTGCCTGACCCTCACTCACTAAGGGAGGGTCTCTGTGCTGCAGCCTGCAGTTGTAGGAAATGCTCCACTGAAGGGTCTCTGGAGGAGGAACATCCACTCAGGACACACCAGCCACAGTGATGTGGGGCCTGGAAACAGCAACTTAGCACTAAGGATCTCCTGCCATGGGAATAACTCCTGCCTTAAGCTGGGCTCTCTTTCCTTTTCAGCAGCTTCCATGGGCTGCAGCTGGGCTACTTGGCATACGTCTTCTTTTTTTTTTTTTCTATTGGTAGCTTGTGGCAGGTTCAAGCCAACCTCACTTCTCAAGCAGCTCTGATTACCAGGCCTATGGTTTTAAATCACTTCTGCGATGAAATCAGCTATTTCCTCATTGCCATCCCCATCTATGACACCTGTTTAACTCTGAGTGCATATGTTACCCCATGTGTTGCACCAGAATTTCAATTTTTAGCATTTGGCTCAGTTCTTTGGGCTATGTAGAAGTAATGTCTTTTTGATGTGCATAACCATGCTGATTTATTTATGTCATGTTGCTGTAGTTTTCAGATTCAAGCACTTGTAACAATTGCTTACACTCTCTACCATAACAGAATTATTCAATTAAACAAAAGCTGATTAAGTTGTAACCCTTGACAGGGGAGAAGCAGAGCAATTCTCAAGACTCTTCTTGATAGAATGAGACTTGCTAAAGCTTCTATATTTTAAGATAGCAAAACCAGTGCATTAATTACTATTTCAAAGTCATGGAAACTACACACTCCCTACGTTGAAAAAATACAGATTTTTCAAGAGAAGACTCCACACTGGATATTGCTTCCATTTGCTATGTATAATACAAATAGTGTATCATCTCATGGGGTAGGAAAGAAAACAAAAAAGATTAGACAATCCAGCCTCATAGTATGGAACATTTATCAGTGTGTGGTTGAAATGGATACATTACTCATCCACAAGACTTGAGGTTCCTGCTGACAAAAAACTCCTCCATTCCCCACATTGCCACATGTATTCTGTTTTTATGTTAAAAATGTTTTATGAACATCTAAAGATATTTAGGGAGGAATCTTTATTTTCCCTGCACCTTATAAGCATTCCAACTGTTCACAGGAAACCACAACTCATTTTAAAATAATTTGAATAACTTATGCTTTAATTTCCTAATGTTTTGACATCTTGAATCTACAAAAGTATCTGGAAATGTCTGAACACTGATGGGGTGAAAATTTCATTTCTAACAAGAAACTGAATTTTAAAATGCCAATTCTAAGTAAAGGCTCTGTTGTTGATCCAAATCTGATACTTGTTTCCCATCATTTCTTCAGGCTGGGATTAAATAAAACACATGTGCTCACTTTTTAAAATCAGTTTTGCTGAAATGCAGTTCTATTATTTTTATAGTGGCAGAGTTACCTGAATATATCTGCCTAAATTGAAAATGAGATTTATCTACAACTGTAATGTAAGCCAAGACACTCCTCAGAACATTTTGTGTGGTACTTAGTGCTGGCTGGGGTTGTACCATGACAGATATCTACCTAATTTGTTTGGCAGAAAACATTGCTGTTGAGAAATCTGTTGCCTATATGAGAATTCAACGTGTTGGTGAATAATTAGGCAGCCTAAAATGTTTATTGGAGTAGAGGACTGGACCAATTTGCCAGTGAAATGCAGAGCTCTTATGGAGGGTGTCATGAATGAAACCAGAGGCAGCTATAGGAGGAAGCAGCCGAGTGCTACTGACTGCTTCTGGTAGAACTGCAACATTTTGTGGTTCCTCTTTTTGCTCATATTTGGCAACCCAAAACTGCAAGGACAAGTACAACAGAAACTCAGTGACTTGGTTTGCTTGCCATCTTCAATAGTGCCTTCTTGGTGACATCAGTGATGATGCAACCTGCAATCCTGTTGGCTTCTTTTGCTCTTTGGGTAATTCCTGGGACTCTTTAGGTGCTGTGCTGGCAGCTGACATACAAACTGGTGACAGCCAAAAGCTGCTGACCTTCCACAGTGCATCATGTGACCCTTTCCTCTCTTCCCAGATTACCAGTGACAAGCATGTACCAGCCAAGTGGCTACTGAGACATTACACTGCTGCAGCATTAGAAGCTTGCTGATCCCAGAACTACGCTGCAGCTTCTGTTCAGGTTTTCCTCTCTGTGTGCCAGAGGAGACGCGGTATATCCTTGCAGAGAGCACTGCTAGGAAGGCATCCCCACCTTTCCTTTGCATATTAGACCCAAACAATATTCTAAAGAGTGCAACAGCTTCATTAAGGTGACAGTGCACCAACTCTGGTTTAATGAGACACAAGAAGAAGTTGTTTTAAGAAACAACTTCCTTCCACAGCTTGTTTGTGGTGAGAGTTAATGAGAGATGCAGCCTCAGCACCCGTCCTTGTTTCAGTGCTGCTGCTCCAGATGCTGTACACACTGCAAAGACAGACACAAGGACAGGGACTGTTCTGTTTGCATTTTCAAGCCCCAAGGCAGCCTGTAGTATTAACTATGTTAGCTGTGCCAGCAGACAGTTTTAAGTTTCCAAAACCCAAAGAGGTGCTACTATCATTGTCTTGTGTTGTGTAGGGTAATAAGCAGTGTCAGACTTTACCTATTCTCATTTTAAGTTTCCATTTGAAACAGAATGTCATCAGCTGCCTAATGTCACTGGTGTCCTTAAATATTCTGCAGGGAGGTCTTGCTAAGTTATTATGTATATTATTTTGTGTGATGAGTCTGAAAGTGAAATAGATTAGGACTTCAGTGCCTCACATGCAGAAAGAGGCTCTGCTCAAGATGAAGGATGGATCTCGTGTTGGAGGACAAGTGTTCAAGGCTCTGTTCCACAGCAGGCAATTTGCATGGTTTGGAAACATCACTTAGAGGCAGATACTTGCATACTGTCATCATTGCATACTGGTGCCTACACTCTTCTCCCTTTAAAAAAAATTAAATGCTGGTCTTTGCACACTTCATCCATGGCTGTATCTCTGTCTTTTTCTCACAGAGAGAGGTAGACACTCTTTGTACTCAAGGCAGGTTAGAGATAAATATATGAAGAACTGTGAGGTCATCTGATATACTAATTTAATGGGGACTTTATAAGCATTTTAAATAATAGTTTCTATTAGCCTCCAAGACCAAACTGCATTTCATTAAAATGAGTTTTGGTTGTAAAGTCAGTGAATTAAAAACATGTTACAACCCTCAGTGAGACCTAAAGTACACGCCAGGAATGAGGGAGGAAGGCTAGTTCATGGTGTTGCAGAAGGATCCTATTATCTCATTGGGGATTTATCCTTATGAAGCTGACTCTGGTGACCCTTATGCACTTTTGCAGGTAGTTTTTTGTGAGACCCTGCCACAGGTTTCTGTGCTGCTTTGAGATGTGGAGAGAGCTGCACTGCACTGCACCCTGTACCAAGCCACCTCTTTGCAAAGTCTTTAGCAGCTCCAAGTCTTGCCAGAACTGACAGTCGTGTTCTGAAGTCCTGCTCCTTTAGAAATGGCTGATTTAGCTTTTGGCAACAAAATGGGAGCTGTATGGCATCGTCTCAGCCTGCTCTCAAGCAGGCCAGGGAGGATCATGCCAAGTCTTATGAGTAATGAAAAAATGCAATCTGAGGTTGTGTGATGGTATTACATCATCTTATATGATGGTGAAACTTGAATGCAGATCATTCACTTTTACTTGCCATTTTTTACTTTAGCTGTGAAGGCTAGCATGGAATAAGCTGCTTCTCTACAGCCAAACAATCTCTCCCCATTTCTACCTTCCAGTCTGAGTGTATCAGCGATGTGTCCTCACTGGACTCAAACTTGGTTCATGGGGAGAAAGGGGAAGGGGAAAAATAAAAATTAATACTCAAAAATCTTAGACTGAAATGCCTTCGTGCAGAGGAAGATGAAGGAAACCTCACAGGTTGTTTTTCACAGTGATTTTTGACATTTCTTTAGTTTGCGTCTCTTTTCATACTTTCCCAAAACCAGCTGTCTCATTGCAATATAATTTTAAAATAATAACAATGGATAAAATGCCCTTTAAAAGTAGTACTTTGGCTTCAATGTCTCTAATTAAAATGTAGATAAAAGTCTAACAAGTGCAAAAACACATGCTATGCTCCTCTAGTTCCTGAATTACCCTGTGATCCAGTCAGATCCTTTCTAGCATCTAGTCCCCCCATCCAAACTTCAATGCCATTTTTCCTGATAGTGCATGCCTTTGTCAGATATCCAGGGTCTCCCTCTGTCTCCATGTTTACAGAGACAGCTAAATGGTAGCAGAGAATTTCTAGTAGTTCTCACGTAGACTTTTCTGGTTTGGAGCTTTTAGAAATGGTAAATAGAATGTCTGTTTTCTAAAATGAAATAATACTGGGTAGAATGTCTGGTTTCTAAAATGAAATAACACTGGGATACTCTTCCATGAAAGATTTTTCTTGTGGCTGTGATACCCTATTTACCTTCTCAGATTGTGCCTGCACATGTTGCGCATCTTGTTCACTGTTTGTAGGCCCAAACTGAAAAACAGGAATTAAGTGACCAGGCTAAAGCATTACATTATTGCTACTGACAGTCTTGGAGAGGTGATAGAGAAACCTTTTTTTTTATCCCCAAGAAGAACAAAATGCCACCAAACACCCATACTTTTATTGACTATTCAGATTTTGCTAGTCAGCTAGCACTGAGCACTTGTATTTTGTGTGGGTTTTGTGTAGAAAGAAAAAATGTTAAGCACCATCAAAGGCTATTCTTCCAACTGAAATCAAATAAGATTTATCATTCTATCACTTCCTTTACTCATAATAAAAACTGTTGTTTAATTGAAGTCATTTTTCTACTTCTGTGTAAACTGTTGTGGCTGCTATGAAAATCTACAACAATCCATAACATCTGTATTTCAGACTGCAGACGTAAAACTGTGTTAAGTTACCTAATTCTATATTTCCAAGTGCACTATTGCTCACCGTTGGACAGCATCAGTCCTTGAAGAGGCTATTAAAAATGTATCTAAACAATATAGGGTAATAAATCTGGGCTACGATCTTTTGGAGTAGATCAGCTGGTATGTCGACAGTTGGGGAGTTCAGTAAATCAGTCCAGCCAAGCAAGCCAGGTTAATGCAAGGATTTTAAATACTTTGTTAGCCAGTGAAAACGGAGCCAGAACTGGGTTACAGTACGATCACGTCAGCAGCTTCTCCAGAGTCCTGAGGATTTTGTAACAAACAGCAGCTTGACTGAAGTACAATTAGGGCATTTGCCTGTCCTCAGACTGGTCCAAACAGCATCTACTGACATAATGAACAGACACAGCCTCCTACCTAGGTATGGGAGTATTCTGAGGGTTCAGGCAGAAATTAACTTTCCTCTGGAAATTTTATATAAATATCATAGTACTTCTATGCTAAAAAACACAAATCAAACCAAAACACACATTTCCACACCAAAATCTGATTTTTCCATAGCAAAAATGTATGGCTAAGTATTCCAGCTTATCATATCTTCAGCAATATCACTTCCCAAATACTAACGATTTCTTCTTAATAAACATTAACGATTTTTAAACTAATTAAAATGAATAAATTCCGTCTTAATAAACATGTGTATCAGCCCATCTCTTTGTCAAACATGCAGGCAGGTGGATACTGGTAAGTAGAGGCAGCTTCCTGGCGCTTGACGTGGGCTGAGGAGGAAGCACTAGGTGGCAGGACACCAGCGACGAAGGTTAAAAGGAGGAGACTGGATTGGAGGAATATGCATAAGCATGTGGCTGGATGTGCAAATGATGGCCAAGAGGCAGCCTGGCAGTCCTGAGAAGCAGTCAAGGCCAGCTCAGAGAGACTCGAGAGCCAGGCAAAGCCCAAACCCCAGCACCCCCACCAGCTGTGGGTGCCACCAGGAAAGGCTCAGCTCTTTACCTGCTGCTATGTTTCTCTCCAAGGCTATTCGTACTAGCAGCAGTCACAAATGGTGCACAGGGGATGAATCTCTCAGTTGTTTTCCAACATCAGGGTGTTGGAGTAACTTGCCCAGCTTGAACTTTAAACAAAGCTTTCTGACTCCAACTCCACCCCTGTGCAAATTGCTTAACAAATAGTTTTAATTAATAAATTTGCAAAAATAATGACTTGCGAGGACAAGAGAGGCAGCTTTCTCTGCTTATTAATATATATGTTACAAATCACTTCTTGCTGCTGTTATTAAAAAATCCAGCTTGACTGATGAAAGTTCATGTTTCACATCTCTTTTGGCAACACAGGAACAAGCTGTAATTCTACTTATTAAAAACAAACTCTGTTATAATTTTGTCATTCAGAAGACTTCACAGTAAATTAATCATCAGAATAATTACTGGTCTGCTTTGGTTTGAATCAATCTAAGGAGTAACCAAAGGCTTTTTAAAGTTGCCTTTTCTTTTTCAGAGCACACTGTAGATTCAGATGGCAGAAGAAATATTTACTAAGAATCTTTTAAAAGCCTTTGTTTCCCCCTCACAGAATAGAACAAACCTCTGTCACATCTTCACAAGGATTCCATGCCCCAGTAAGTAGCACACAACTCTCCTTTTCCCTTGCACTTCTATCGAAGGTTTTAGTGTGGAAAATAATAAACAGGATGTCTTCAGCTCTGTCAATAACTAGCATCTCCATCAGTACCAGGTAACGCTGCTCAGATATATCTCATAAATCTTGCTGGCAGTCACAGAAGAAGGGGCAGAAGCACTTGGCCATGGAGAACTGAAAGGAAAGACCAGTGCAAATGCCTGCGCCAGCTGAGCCACCTGCTCGGCACTTCCTGTGGTGCCTAATCCAGCCCATGCCAATCCAGGCAGTTTTACAACAGATTCCTGCCAGCCGTGTGCTAGCAGTTTAACAGCAAAAAATTCCACAGTGATGTTCATACCGTCAGTGCACTGCTTGCCACTGACAGAAGGAAAGATATTGCCACCTGGATATCTCTCTTGCTCAAGAGAACAAGTACAAGGACTTTCTGCTCCTCCAGTTTCAAGACTCTGACATGGCAAATTATTCTCTTTTCTTATTTTTTTTTAAATTAGCCTTATTTATTACAGAATTTTGCAGAATTATGAAATCAATTGTATGTAGTGAGAGCTATATTCCATATCGCAATGTATTGTAATGTAAGTAAATATGAAACTAAGCATTTTAAAACATGAAACCACAAGAAAAATTTTAATTGCAACAGAGAGACTTCTGTCTGCCTACACATCGTGTTTGTTTAATGACGATTTCTCTTCCCATAGTAGAGAAATGCCACATCCATATTTAAAATCCGAAGTATTGACAAAATCTTCTGAGTGCATAAAGCTGTTTTGACAAAACACGAGTGCCTGCCATGCTGCAGCCACAAAAATGAAACAGCTCATCAATTTACCAAAACTCTGCCTACAGACAAGGCATTCTTCAGCCTTCAGGAAACCTGATGCTTTTCTCATGCAGCAAGAAATCCTCATCACGCTGAACTCAGTGAGAAACCGCTGCTGACTCCACCACGGCCAACCGCTAAGAGACTGACAGGGCTATCATTATGCTTTAAAATTAAGCTTATGCACATGCATTCACAAATAGGAATTGTAACAGCAGAAAGGCTTAATGCAACAGTTATAAGGGAACTGAAAAATCCAGAAAGAAGATGCTGCAGTTCACAACTAATCTGTTACTCACAAAAAAACTAATCTGAATAGAAGATCAAACCTTTAAAATTCTTTTTCTCTTAGCATGTCAAAATCTCACATTTCTTATGCTGTCTGTCACAGAGCACTGTCAGAAATGGAGACTGCTGATTGAATTACAGTGTGGTTTCTCAAAGACTGAACCAGTATTTATTTTGAAATTACACATACATTTTTAATTACCTCCTTAAAAGTATAAGCAAGCCTTTGGCATCATAGCATTTCTATAATCTTTCACAGTATAAAACCAAACAGTTTCTGATATCTGCAATTACTTACCAAAATAAATAAATTTTTTTTGTAAGTTTTGTTTGTAAATATTTTATTAAAAAAATCTTTTAATGCTATTAGTCGATACATGTGTAATAATACTTTAATAAATTATCATGTAGTAATATGTATTTTGGATTCAGGAATGTAATGGTTTTAACTAAATCATCAGAGCTCTGTTCTGCTCCAGTCTCTTCTAAACTGTCATTTTTTTCCAGAATTTAAACAAACTCATTCTTTGTCAAGGTACGTCATCCTTAAGGCCTTGCAAACTTTTTAGTAAATGAACCAAAACAAAGAGAGAGCTCGGCTTTCTTTCTGAAGACCACGTTGCTTTTGAGCTTAAAAAGGTGCCTGCAGCTTTCAAGCAGTTAGTGGCAAATCAGCAAGAAAGAAATCAGAGGAGAAGAAGGGGCACTTAGAAATCAAAACAGTAAAGTGCACAGCTATACCATCCAAAATTGTATTAATCTGATCCAAAGAACTTGCTGGACTGTGGATATTTAATACAATTTGGCTTGCATGAAACATACAATCACGATTAGACAGAAAGGATTTTCTTTTATCTTCCTGAAGTCATCTACAGGATTTATGGAATTCAATTTTCAAGGGTAACATAGTGCAGCTCTTTGGATATTGATTGGTTTCCTAAGTCCACAAGGAGACAAAGAAGCAGGGAAGGTGTGGAGGGATGCCAGGTGTCCTCGTGCCTTCTCCATTTTATTCAGATGCCCGTACTCTCCAGTTCCCCATCCTCCAGCCCTAATGCAGCATGTGACCTAGAAATCATAAAGAGTTTCTCTTTATTTGTGTACTGTCTTTGACTTTGCTGGGATTGCTCCCCTGCTTGTTCTCTGCTGGTAGCCTTGAGGGGGTCTGTCTTCTCAACTGGTTCCTCCTCACAGTCCTGAATTTTACTGGCTGCGGTGTTGGCAACTGACTCCAAGGAGGTGCCTGCCTCCTCCAAGTGGCTGTAGCCCTTATTGCTGCTGGAAGGCTCAGACTGGGAGCTCTGGGAGTCCGTCCTGGTGATGGCAGAAGGGCCTGAGGGGGGTGATCCCCCCAGATCTAGAGATTCAGAGTAGCTAGAAGATGCCTCTACCAAGAGGCTGGAGTCGAGGACCCTCCTGACAGCTGGTGACCGAGGTGGCTCAGGGGAAAGGGGACGCCTGGCATCAGGCAAGCAGCTGGTGCTCTGCCGCCTGAGAACCAGCTTGTGCCTCCTTGTCCCACAGCCTCCCTTGATGTGGCTGCTACTGAGGTCAGTTAGGCTCAGTTCAAACTCCCCCCGTGGGATCTCCTGGGCTCCTCGCTCACCAGGTGGTCTCCGCCAGCCTCCCCCTCCACTGCTTGGCCCCGCGGGCAGGAGGGTGAAAGCGCTCAGCGAAGAGCCGACAATGGAGCTGGCCGTGCTGCACCGCTCACAGCTCTCCGGAGGGCTGCAGGGCGGGCTGGTGACAGGGCGGCCAGCAAGGGCAGCACGCTCCCGGCATATGCTGAACACAGCCTCAGCCAGGCTGGGTGGCTGTGGTGGGCCGCAGAAGGAGGAACGCTGTGGTGAGGATGCCAGATCTGGCGGGGAAAGGGAGACACCCAGTCCTGGTGGCCAGGAACTCTTGGCCAGCATGGCTGCAGCACCCAGGCCTTCACCGCCAGGCTTCAGGTCCAGGCCCCGGGACTGCACATAGTTGACAAAGCCATTGAGAGGGGCTGAGGCCAGGGTGCCTCCATCCTTGGCCCGCAGGCTGTGGGCATCAATGACGGTGGAGTAGAGGTCACGCAGGTTGATGATCTTGGTCTTCTTGTCACGGTTCTCGTGCAGCACTGCATTGGCACAGATGAAGAGGAAGATGCCGATACCCATGATCAGAGGGCCCAGCACCTTCAGCTTGTCCGAATGCAAGTAGCTCGAGAAAAGACGGAAAAGGAAACCCACTGAGGCTTGGGGTGATGAGGAAGTGGGGGGAGACTGTGGCAACCCACCAGTGGTAGCAGTGGTGGAGGTATTGGCTCTGGGGGGTGACTCTGGCTGGATCCCTGCTTGCGCCCCTTCCTGGCTCTGGGAGCGGTTCTTGGGGGTGCCACCCTGCAGTACCGGGGGCCGGCCCCTGCTGAAGCTGCCTTCTCTGTACACCTGGCTGGGCTTTGGCCAGTAGCCCACCACAGCCAAGGTGATGCCCACCAGCAGTACCAGGATGCCACAGAGGGCAATGAACCCCGAGAGGGAGCACAGCTTGAGCTTGCCTTTCACCACCACCACGTCATTCTTGCGCTTCTTTTTGGCCTTGCGTTTGCGTTTGGGGACTTGGCTTTGGGGTCGCAAGGGGTCCTGTTTCCTAGCCGAGATCCTCAGGAGGCCTCCAGTGGCAATCATGGCTGGCTACCAGCGCACTGCCCCCCACGGCCACTCCAGCTCCTGCAGTGAAAGGGAGAAGAGAAGAGGATGAGGACCAAGGGCAGACCTGCAGCACAGGAGATGCCTCTGCTTGCTCTTCCTCCTTCAAAGTCCTGCTAGTTAAAACTCTGAACAAGTGGGAAGGGGGTTGACACCGACAGGCGGATCTCCCTTGCCCACAGAGCTCATGTGTGAGAAAGAGACAGACAGACTGACAGCATCAAAGCAGCCACATGCCCCACTACACTCTTGTCAAACAGCTAATTAATTTCTTTATACTTCAGGTAAATGAGAGAGCTAGTGGTATCTGCTAGCATAAACCAAAATCAGGATCTTGACCATTTCAGGAGGAGTTTGCAAAGCACTGGAGTTAGAGGATGCCGAGCCCCACTCCCTAATATATTCTGGGGTTACACTGCACACTGACTGTGGTTAGTGATGTCATGCAGGATTCGAGGGGATGGGAGAAATAGAAGCAGAAAGGCAGTATATTTGATCTGTAGATACCATTTGTTTCATTACACTACTATCCATTACTGGAGGTAGGGTTAAATATATTACTAGTCTTGCTTAAAAGAGTGGGAAAGAAATTACTGTGGAATGCACAAGGGAAACATTTGAACACTGGAAAGTGGTGCCCTGTGAAAGTTTTTTCCTAGCCATTTGCACTTGATCTACAATATTAGAAATTAATCTCCTGCCTGCAGTCCAGAGGCATCCCTAGTTTGGGAACATGTGCGATGCTCCAGGTAACTGTTATGTAACACCAGCGAATTCAACACCCACCCCCCGCCCTCAGAAAGGGGAGAGGGTGGCTGGCAGGTAAGAGATGGCAGGTCAAATCCTACTAAAGAAGAGAAACCCTGTGAGTCACCCACAGAAACCCTAAGGAGTGCTTGCAGGGAAACTGGTAGAGGACTAAACACAGTGCATTTGTGGCTTTTGTCTTACTGGACCATCAGAAGTCATCTCTCTGTTCCAGTGATCTGAGCTAAACAACACAGCATGTAGCAGCAATTTCTGCACTGTGCAATTCTTTTTGGAATCTATTTCTTCATGTTACCAAGGAGCAGAATCCCCTCCCCCTTTTCTCTTTCTTAGCATTCTATTATTTTTTCTTTGATGGGGCAAAAGATGACATCACTGAATGTAATACAACTCACAAAGTTCAATTAATTGCACTGGAAGGCGATTAAGTAAGCACCTTATAAAAAACACCTTGCTTCTCTTTGCGTGTTCAGCCTTTAAATCTCATCTCTTTTATGTTCTAATGCCAGAATTGCCACATATGCAGTAATACTGTGTCCCATTTACTCTGTTTGTATTTTCCCCAGAAAAAAAGATGAGTGTTGTCAGCAAGGACGTTGTTAAATTACTCTGAGCTATTGCACGCTCAAAACAAAGACCAGAGATTTCTTTCCTAACGCGGAACTATTTATTAAAAATAGAAAAAAAAAAAAAGAGAGCGCATTTTGTTGATGCAAAAGTGTAATTATCGCGGCATGCTTTGCTGTAATTGCCGATTCCTTGATCTCATTTTCTGCCGCCCGTCTCCTCTCCAGAGCGATAACAGATGGTCATCAGCTCCGAGGAAAGCTCCTGGTCCGGCATCGCCTGGCACTTTGTTTCGGCGATGGCGAGAGCAGCGCTCGGCAAGCGAAGGGGGGCACGGCCGAGCCGCCGGCCATCGCCAGCGGCCTCAGTGCCATCAACCCACCCGGACGGGACCCGCGGGGGCTGGAGTCACATCCCGCACGAACGGACCGCGACCCCTCATCCAGCCCCGACAGCCGGAGCCCGCAAGCACCACCGCGACCTTGCCCGGCAAAGCCCAAACACAGCTTTAACAGTCCTAACAGGAGCCGGGTTAACTCCTTCCCGCCTCTGGGTTCCCACGCGGGACTCGCCGGGCTCCGGGTGCCGGCAGCCCCGGCCCCAGACCGCGGGGCGCCGCTGGCTCCGGCCGCTCCAGCAGCGCAGCTCCCGCCGCGGCGGCAGAGCGCCGAGCCCCG
The DNA here is from genome assembly GCA_013400975.1 of Atrichornis clamosus. NCBI lineage: Eukaryota > Metazoa > Chordata > Aves > Passeriformes > Menuridae > Atrichornis > Atrichornis clamosus. The sequence continues at coordinate 220 of WBMZ01001868.1, read as the reverse complement.
CCGGCGGCCGACCCCGGCGCGTCGGTCAGGGGTCGCCGGCGGACAGAGCCGCCGCTCAAGACGGCGGGGCCGCGGTCACTTACCGAGGAGGGCCGGGGAGAAGTCCGCGCGGGAAGCGGGCGAGCCGCCGCGGGGAAGAAACTTTCCGGCCCGAGCGGGCATCCCCGCCCCGCCGCCTCTCACGGCCCCGGGCGGACGGGCGGCGGGGCTGGGCCGAGCG
>WBMZ01001867.1:0-15000 GCA_013400975.1 Atrichornis clamosus | reverse complement strand
CCTTAGCAGAGATCCTTGAGCCTCTCCCAAGTAGACAGGCTGGTAGCATTTATGGCAGGATTCTGCCCGTGTCTTGATGATAGAAAGCAGTCCTGCTATGAGGAGACATTTCAGAGGTCCGGTGTGGCAGGCTCTCCCAGCCTCCATACCTGTAGGAGTTGTTCCGCGTGGTGAGCGCCACTTCCACCCGGTCTTGCCCTCTGGTGTCTCTCTCTTTTCCTTGGTGGCCCTTGGTACTCACAGATCTCTCTGCTGCCCGAAAGGGTCTAAACAGTTTGGTTGGCAGTCCGTGGGGATATCGATGTTACCTTGGGAGGTTAAAAAAAATCTTTAGGAATTCAACTTATCAACCTGCTAGTATAAATCTTACTCGGTATGCAAAGTCTCCAAAAGGTCCTTTCAACAGTTCGTTTTGTTTCTGGACAATGCAAAGTTCGCTATCCAGGTCCCCCCTTCTGGTTTTAACAGTCTCTCTGATGTGGGGTCATGGAACGCTTCGGGCTCGGGGACCGGTCCTTTGATGCGGCTCACGTGGCTCCACCCTCTCTCTTTAGTCCGTATGGCAGTTTTGGTAGTTAGCAGCACCTGAAAGGGACTTTCCCATTGTGGGGTTAATGATTTTTCCTTCCACACTTTCACCAGCACCCATTCTCCAGGTTGGATATTATGAATTTTAAAATCGAGGGGTGGTCTGGGAAATCAATCCCCGAGATCTTAAGTCTTCCAGGTTTCTGGCTAGGGCGGTGATGTATTTATTAAGACTGGCCTCCCCTCCTTCGTATGAGGCCATCTCTTGTCGGGTAACCAGAAAGGCAGTCCAAATAGCATTTCATAGAGAGATATTCCCAGATCAGCCCTGGGTTGTGTCTGGATTCTTAATAGGGCTAAAGGTAGGCACAGGATCCAGGACATTTGGGTTTCTAACATAAGTTTGGTTAATGTTGTTTTTAATGTTTGGTTCATTCTCTCGACCCGTCCTGAACTCTGTGGATGCCAAGGGGTGTGTAATTTCCATTCTATTCCCAAATTTAAAGCCAGTTGTTGTAGTATTCTTGAGGTAAAATGTGTTCCTCAGTCCGAATCAATTTTATTCACCAAGCCATATCGGGGGATTATATGCTCCAACAGAGCTTTACATACCGTGTTTGCCCTAGCATTGACAGTTGGAATGGCCCCTACCCAGTGGGTGAGATGGTCCACCATCACCAATAGATATTTCCACCGCTGGACTTGGGGAAGTTCTGTGAAATCTATTTGTACACTCTGAAAGGGTCGACTAGCCAATTCTCGACCCCTGGGCACGGTCTTTCTCATAGCTTTCTTATTCACTTTCTGGTAGATTATACAAAGCCCCGTCACTTTTCTGGCCAATTCATATACTCCCAGGCATCCGTAGGTCCTAAGAAATTGATCACACAATGCTTGAGTACCCCAGTGAGTTTGTTGGTGAATGTTTTCTAATATTCTTTTTGTTAGGGTCTTATTTAGCAATTGCCTACCATCCGGCAGTCTCCACCTTCCTGTTTCATCCTTTTTAGCCCCTATCTTTTCAAGTTCCTGCTCCTCCTCTTCTGTAAATGTTGGATTCTGTGGCTCCTCTTCCTTCACCACCTTGACCTTTCCTGCCTCCCCTTCAGCTGCTGCTTTAGCTTCTCTATCTGCCAAGTTGTGACCCTTTGCTTCCGATGTCATCCCTTTCTGGTGACCTCTCACATGGACTACCTCTATTTCTTCCAGTCCTTTCAGACCTTCCAAAACTTCTACTATAAGCCCCTCGTGTACCAGCCCCTTCTCTTTCGAATTTAGCAATCCTCTTTCTTCCCAGATTTTCCTGAATGTGTGGATCACCCCGTATGCGTGCTTTGAATCTGTGTAAATGGTTCCTTTCCTCCCAACCAGATGTTCCAGTCCTCTTTTTAGTGCATATAACTCACAACACTGGGCCGACCAGCTAGATGGTAACCTCCCCTTTTCTATTACACTCATTCTAATACCATCCACCACGGTATATCCCGAACATCTCTTTCCTTGTATGCACCGGGATGATCCATCCACAAATATCTTCTCTCCCTCTGGGAGAGGCTGATCTATAAGGTCTTCTCTTACTTTAGTTTGATAATTAACGAGCTCTAGGCATTTGTGGGTCATTCCCTCCTGGGGAATCCCATATAGAAATTGGGCTGGGTTACAGCTCTTCTCTGTTACTAATTCAAGGTGTTCAGTATGTAACAGAATAGCCTCATACTTCAATATTTTGGAGTCAGTTAGCCATCGGCTTGCTTTTTGGTGTAGGATGTTTTTAACAGTGTGTGGGGTGTGGATGATCAATCTTCCCCCGAAGGTAAGCCTGTTACTTTCTTCCACTAAAATGGAAGTGGCTGCAACTGCCTGAATACAGGTGGGCCATCCTCAGGTGACTGGGTCCAGCAGTTTGGATAAGTAAGCCACCGGCTTCCTGGCCCCGCCCCAGTTTTGAGCCAAGACGCCATAGGCTACACCACCCTCCACAATAATTCAAAGGGTTTGTCCAGGGAAGGTAAGCTAAGGACTGGGGCTGAAATCAACTTAGACTTTATTTTTTCCAGTCTCTCCTCATCCTGTTTAGTCCAGTTGAGTGGTTCTGGTTCCATCATTTTTTCATACAAAAATTTTGCCGTTTGAGTGAATCCTTCTATCCAAATTCAACTGTATCCAATCAGCCATAACAATCTTCTCACATCCCACTTTGTCCTTGAGGATGGAAGGGAGAGAATTCCAGTTACACGCTCTGGGCTTAACTTATGACTTCCTTGTGTTATTCTATGGCCCAAATATTTCACCTCTTATTCTACAAATCGTAGTTTTCTTTTAGATACCCTGAGTCCCTTTTCACCTAGCAAGTTCAATAATTTTATAGTGGCCTCCCTCACGATATTTTCCGTCTCTCCGGACACCAATAAATCATCAGCATATTGAGTTATCAGCACCCCTGATGGAAGGGGGAAGGATAATAATAGCTCTTCTAGGGCCTGTCCGAACAGGGTAGGCGATTCAGTATACCCTTGGGGTAACCTGGTCTACCGGAGTTGATGCTTTCGCCCCGTTTCCAGGTCTTCCCATTCAAAGGCAAAATAGTCCCTGCTGTCCTCTGCCAAGGGACAGGCCCAAAAGGCATCTTTTAAATCTAACACGCTGTACCACTGATGTTGGGGAGGTACTTTGCTTAGGAGAGTATAGGGGTCGGGGACAACTGGATATCAAGTCCTTGCCCTCTTATTCACCTCTCTCAGGTCCTGAACGAGTCTATATGTCCCATCTGGTTTCCTGACAGGTAATATGGGGGTGTTATGGGGAGACATGCAGGGTTCCAAGATGTTATCCTTTATCAAACTATGTATGATTGGTTGTAATCCTCTCCTCCCCTCCATTGATATGGGGTATTGTTTTATCCTTATTGGTGAATTGTTGTTTACGATTTGGATACTTATTGGGGTTATATCCAGTTTTCCCCTATTGTTGTCATTTGCCCAGACTTTCTCATATATCACCCTCTCATCTTCCGCCCTTAGGTGTAATGCCCAGGCCACCATTTTCCCGTCTTTTGGTACCACCCCCACATTCAGCCGAATTTGTAAATCCCTTCCCAACAGATTGCACCCAGCCTCTGGAATCAATAGTACATCCCCCTTGACTGTTTTAGAGCCCCATTTAATTTTTACTTGTTTAATCACTGGAACTATAAAATACTCAGCTTTTGCCCCCACCACTCTCATTGTTTCCCCACTAGTTTTGTGTCCAATTGGTATTTTAGTTATAGATGTTCGCTCCGCCCCAGTATCTACCAGGAATTCACATTCTTCTCCTGGGGTCCTATCAACAAATTTACCAAGGGCTCAATCTGATGTTCATCCCCCAGGAGGTAGAGCTCTTGACACCCCTAATCTTCAGTTTGGTCGGTGTGAATTTCCCTGAACACCCGTTGTTCCTTAGCCCATTTTGGACAGTCCCTCTTATAATCTCCCTCCTGCCCACAGTAGAAACACTCCCCTTTCTTTACCCTTTTGATGTTGTGTCTTAAAGGAACCCCACCTCCTCCTTTTCTCCTTTCATACTGGGGTGGCTCTTGGGGAGGATGACTTTCCCTAACAGAGGTCCTCATTATTTTTGCTTTAGTTTTCATTCTTTCCTTGTCTCTCCTTACATAGACCTTCTGAGCCTCTCTTAACAACCCGTCTAATTCCCGGTCTTGCCATTTCTCAAATTTTTTCAATTTCTTTCTAATATCTGGCCAAGCCTTTGTCACAAAATGTACCTTTAATAAGGCTTGGCCTGCAGGGCTGTTAGGGTCCATACCTGAATATTGTCTCAGACTATTTCAGAGCCTTTCTAACTACTCCGTCAATGTTTCATTTTTTCTCTGTTGTTCGTCTAGGGCCTGTTTCAGATTGTTTCCCCTCGGGGCAGCTTCTCTAATACCTTTGATGATTAGGGACTTGAAATCATTCATATTCCTCCTTCCATTGTCGTTGTTGGGATTCCAATTCTGGGATGTCATCGGCATTTTGTGGTTTCTGGGTGGGCCCTGCTGGTTTTCCCTTTCCCAAATCCTGGTTCCTGCAACCCAGATCATCTGTCTTTCCTCAGGTGTAGAGGATTCTAAGGATGGAGTTTAGTTCCTCTCACGTATATATATTTGGACCCAGGTACTGATCTAATTGTTCTGCCACCTCCACCGGGTCTTCTAACAATCCCTTGGTCTCCCTTTTAAAACCTCTCACCTCTGCCGATGTTAACGGGGAATTGACAAATCCTATTCCTCCCTGTGCTCCTCCCATGGGCACCTCTCTTAGCGGGAATAACCCCACCTTCTGATTACTCTCTTGCTCGAGGGCCTTCCTCCACCCTGGTGTTCAAACAGCGGCCCTCCCCCCTGGAGCTAGGGGTAACTGTGCTCGGGGGCTTGTCTGGGACATCCGGGATGTAAGGAGGATAGCTTGAAGTTGTTAGGGTGGGATCGGTCGGAGCAGTAGGGGCGGGCGGAGGAGCTGACCTTACGAGGGCCGGGGTAACTGGAGGGTTAGGGGGTGTTGGGGCAGGGGCATACGAGGGGGGTAATGCATCCAGGGGATCTCATGTCCTCCCCTTTCTGCCTTTGTTTGTTTGCTCTTCTTCAATCACTTCTGATGTTTTAAATACTTTCACTGCTTTGGCTTCATTTTCCTCAATCCAGCAGGCCGCATACTCGCATTCCTCTGGATTTATTATTTCTCTCTTATTCACAAATGCATTAAGTGCCAAGCAGATCCATCTTTCTGTGGACCCATACCTAGGCTAATACATATGGTCTGCTCTGATCTTTTCTTTGGTCCAGTTGAGCATGCAAAATTGAATCATTCTTGTCTTATTCTTATCCTTCGTTCTGGGGTTTTTATCCCCATGGGTTAACTTAATTCCCAGAGGGCTGTCTGGTGGAATATCCTTAACAGTTCCTCTGTCTTTTCCCTCTTTCCGACCGGTCTTACTCCCCTTCTGTCCCATTATGACCTTCAAGTAGTTCTAGCCCTCAACTATATCAGGTATGTTTAGATGATGTTCTGGTATGGGAGCAAAATGGTATCCTGGTCCCTACCAGAATGGCGACACTGCCTTATTATGGCGTTGCTGAGACTTTTAATCACTACGGCGGCTCTTCCGCCCTTACACAACCAAAACAAAACGGCGCTTCCCGCCAAAACAAAATGGCACTCCCTTTTCCCTCAGCTATGAGCTTGTTTATCCTAGCCTGTATATTTTACCCTCTTACCCACAAAAAAAAATCCTCAGTCTATCCCCTAAGGTCTCCCTTTCGGGTTCCTGTGTTACCACCACTCACTCACACCACCTCTTTCACTTCTACAGCCACACACCTCAAATAGAAAGACACCCCAGCTAAGGAAAAGGCTTTATTCCCACCCAGAACCCCGACACACTTCACCCTCTCTCTTTCTCAATCTCCCTGCCACGGTTCGCACACATCACACATCTGCTTTAAACTCCATCTCCGAGTGGACAGCCCCGAAGACCAGTTCCCCCCTCGCCCACCTTGGACCGCGTCCGAGGCAGCCCCAGTATCTTGGGTCTTGGATTCAGGCGCTCCCACGTACCCCTCTGCACGTGGAGCTGCAGAGTGCTAGAACTCTGTCTACTCTCGCCTCAAGCGCTCCCAGGGGTTACACTGAAACTTGAGTCCCTTCCCTCTCTCACTTGCTCCCAGGGGTTACACCAAAACTTGAGTCCCTTCCTTCTCTCACTCGCCACAGAGCAGCATGACTCCACCCTCACCTCTCAGGGACTAAAGACTTTAGTGAAGATTTTCCCTGGGGGACCCCTCTTTCACTCCTCTCCAAACGCTTTGCCCTTTCACGGGCCGACCTCCTAGCGGAGGGACGGAACTGCGGTTAGAAGGGCTCCACACTTGCTTCGCAGATCTGGCCTGCCAGTCCGCATCTCACTCACACACACTCGCTTGGTCCCCCTCACCGCCCCCCGCAATCTACTTGTTGTCCCCTTTTTGATTGCGGGCCGCGTGCACCGGATTGTGGGCAACTTCACCAATTGAGGGGAGCCCTAGGTACCTCTCCTCTTTAGTTTGTATTGTGGGTCCCTTCTTGTTCTTCAGGATGTTGGCCTGCAGTCAGTCGGCGGGGCCAGAGGGACCCAGTCGAGCTGCCAAAACTCGGTGGGGCGCGACTCTCTTTCAAGACCCTCCAGGTCTGTCGAGGTGAGGCTTATCTCCTGGATGAGCCCCCAAATTGTGAAGAACGACGCTTCACGGTGTATATTCTAAAGGTTTATTAACCAAATAATTAATTAATCAACAACTGGGGATGCCCACAATACAAAGATACAGCGCTGGGTGCGTGGCTGGTCTGGCCAGAGGCACACCTCCCAAGAGCTGTGCAGCTGCCTTTATAGCCCCTGAGTGTCAATCAAGAGGCATAGCTACATTTATCCAATCACAGGCTCTGAGGTTCCCGGTCTGCCCCTATATCTGCCCATTTGGGCCAGGCTTGATTGGGCCCACCCACTTGGAGCATACTCAGTCTCGAGGTCGGGAGGGATCTCATCTTGACTGGCGCCTTAATTGACACTCCACATGGAACTTTCTGGAAAGTCCCTGCCAACCTTAGTTGGCCATTTTTGTCCATAGTCCCCTATACTAGGAATTATAATAACTGAACATCATTAACTAATGATAATAACAGGATAACAGGGGCATTATAACAATAAGAGGAACATTACAACAATAACCAAAACATTGTAAATGTAACCGAAGCAATTAACCACTCAACTCATTAACATATCACACTTAATTTCTTAACTTTATTAACCATAAATTAATATACAAAAGCTAACTTCACTTTTTGCCATTTATAACACCTTGCACCGTGGGATGTGACAGGCAGTGCTGTGGTATTTAAGATCTTCTTTACCACATTTGGCACATTGGAAGGTGATCTTTTGAACCCGATGTGTTCTCTTAAGGTGTTAATCAACCCCAGCATCCTAGTGAACTGGGTTTCACAGCGTGGACATGATGGATTTGTGTCCGGGACAGACACCACTGGTCGACCTGTGGGCGTCTTGTCCTTGCTGGTCCTGAAAAGAGTAGATGATGGAACATGCTCAGCATCACCAATCTGTTGTTCAGATGAGCACTCGGATTCTACATCCTGGGTAGGCCTGGATGGTAAAGTCTCATCTACCTCGGGGTAGTCGGCCAGCCCTTCCCATTCTCTCAGGTGTTTTCTTTCAACAATATTCCACTTGGAGTTACAGAACTCCAACTGTACCAGATGGAGACCCTCTGCCGGTAACGTAATGGGAACTGATGTTGAGATATCGGCCATAATGATCCTTAGATCGGAAGGGTCAGTCTGAGTGCCAGTTGTCACATGGAGCAGTCTTGCTGACTGTACCATTGTATAGATCAGTAGGAAAATAAATGACAATCCAAGTGAGGGTGGTCAAAGTTGATAGCGGGCCCTCTCCCACGCTAACAACTGTGTCCAACAGTAGCCCGTGGACAAGGCTCTGGGCAACAGCCACAAGCTGAAGCCAAATAGGTTTGTATCTGCTTAACGTGAAGCTGCTGCTGGATGGCGACTCCAAATGACAGGGAGGAGTGATTAATTACACCCTCAGTCACACTGGGGCGGAAGTCGACTTGGTTACCCCTGGAGGTATCTGGCAGGACCGCGTGGAGGTGCAACTTCCGCAGCTAAGCCCAGTTAGTAACTATGCTCTCATTTATCATGTACGAGATATGCTCTTTTCCGGGTTAAGTGAAGGCGGCCTGTCCACCTCGGTCAAATTGGTAAATTTTGCCCAAATTTAGTCAGATGGAATACGACGCAGCTATGAGCACGGTGGAATGGTGTGGCGTGCTCACGACTTAAGAGGCATCGGCCGCAAGTCCACGTGAACCAAGATTCCCACTGAAAAAGGTGTCGGAGGTGCAATTGGTTAGGATTGGGGTAGTGTCTTGCACCTCTCAGTGTCGTGGCCCTGTACAGCATGATGCGTGTGCCCTTTCCTTTGGTCCGGGGTATAGCGGTGCTTGCCAAAGGGGTCTGGTACCGAGGTGTGTCTCCGTTGCTCGATGCCAACTGGGTTGCGACCAGTGCGGAGCACACTGACGGCAGCACGCAAGCCTGTGGCCCAGTCTTGCCCCCTTATCCGGCAGCACTCGACGTATGCCCAAGTCTGTGGGATTAGGGTTACAGCCCTGCCTGCACAGTTGCTTGGCGGTGTATTATCCACCTCTCGATACAGAGGTCGCCAAGCTGGCCCCGATAGGGAGAGGAAGTACCCGCTCCGACACCGGGTTGGGGAGTCCCGAGAGTCATGGCAGCACTACTCCCCAGGCAGCTGCCTGACTTTACCCAACTTTACCACCCCATGGGTAAGGGCCTTGGTGGCTCACGTCATTGAATCGCATGAGATTTTGTTACACTGGGATGGAATGCTGCTGTCTGGGTGGTGAAGTCACACGACAGGGCGAGAGTGTTCTATTCTCCCACACTGGGGCAGAGGCCGACTTGGTTACCCTTGCGGGCATCCGGTAGGACCACAGGGAGGTGCAACCTCTGAAGCTGGGCCCAGTTTGTGCCTCTTGATCCTGGCATCCTGCGTCACTGGACATTTACTGATGATGTGGGAGCGTGTTTCATTATCCGCATTGCAATGTCTACAGGTCTTGATGCACTGATCTTGCCGACCTCTCGCCAGGAATTCTCTTGTAGGGTAGACATTGGCTCGTATTTGTAGTGCTGTAATGAGTTTCCGATGGGGTATGCTTCTGTATCTGTAAGCCATGCATTGCTGGTGGTGTCCCTTTCGAAGTTGGTGATGCCGCGGCCTTGAGAGATGAGAGTTTTCCATCTCTCAAATTCCTGCTTTCTGTAGTCACAAGCTGATGCCAAATAATTTGGTTTCTGCAAATCGTGAAACTGCCGTTGGGTGGCGAGTCCAAACGACAGGGAGGGGTAAGTAGTTACACCCTCACTCACACTGGGGCGGAAGTCAACTTGGTTACCCCTGGGGGTATCCGGCAGGACTGCATGGAGGTGTGACTTCTGCGGCCAAACCCAGTTAGTAACTATGTCCTCCTCTTGCTCATCTCCTGTATATTTTTAGCAATTTCTTTGGCAGTAATTGCGTCACTGAAAGCATTGTTATCAGCTTTCCCGTTTGCTTTGAATGTCTGAAGGCCTTTAAACGTTCCAGGTGTTTCCCATCTCGATTTAAACACCGAATAAATTTCGCTGGGTGGGATTTTGCAAGTCATTGATTCAACATCATCCAAAATAATCCTTGCTAGTTTGCCCCTATCCAGGTGGAACAGGCGTTGGTACCTTAAGAATGTACCTCTCTTAATGGCTCTCTTAATCATCCACTTCTGAGCTGGCTTTGCTGAGCTATCCTTCCTCCGAGGCTTTTGTTTGTTGTTATCTCGGGTCGCTCTCGTTATCTGGCTCACCATGCTCAGGCATCTGTAGCACTCCTGTGCCCAGCTGTTCACTGTTGTCTCCACAATAGTGGATCCTGTCTGTCAACGATCCTTCTGAATGTCTGCGGAAAGGTGTTAATTTTCCCTGAATGGAGTCAGTCCCTGAGTGTCCTCTGGTAATATGCTTGCAGCTGCCCTGCTGCCGGTGAGTCATCCGTCCCAGGTGGTTCCCCTTCATCCTATGACTGATGACTCATCTCTGGTTCCTGTGTTTTGTTCCTCGCCGAGGCACTGTGCAGCAGCCTCCTTTAGTCACTTATCTGCCTTGCTGTCTTAGATGGAATGTGTTCTGTGATGAGCTTATTGATGTTTTTGTTTCCCGAAAACTGTACCTCCAACCTTATCAGCTTCTCTTCCTCCTCCTTACTCTGACATCTTTTGTGTGCTCCTCTGGCTGAGTTCTCCTTTGGATGGGAAGCAGCTATCCTCTCCCAGTTCCTGGTGGCCAGGCGAGTCAGTCTTTTGTGTTGTCCCAGGCCGATCTTGGATTTGAAATCACGCCCGCATTCCTCACAGGTCCGCTCTCCAGCTGGAGCTGCGTCCATTGTTCCTCTGCACTTAGGAAAATGACAAACAACACTATGGTAATTGGTGTTCTCCTTCCCACACTTAGCACATCAAAAACAGATTTTCCTCCTCCCATGGACTCTTTTCAGGTGGTCAATCAAGCCCAGCACACGGTGGAACCGAGTTTCACAGCAGGGACAGGGTGGACTTTTGTCTGGGATTGTCACCGTGGGAATGTCCTCCGGTGATGAACCCGAGCTGCTGGCCGGCTCCTGTGAGGAGGGTTTTGCTCTGCCTTCCTCTTCCTGAACACCATTTTCCTCACCGCTCTGTCCTGTAAAAGGGTCTGAGAGGCAGTTACTCCCACCCGTGCCCCTCTCACGTGTAGTCACCTCATACACCTTGGGCAACCTGGCCAAACCCTCCCAGCATGCAGAAGAATGAGAATTTTCATTAGTAATTTCAGAGTTTAAAAACTCCACCAACTCGAAATCATTTTCCACCACTGTTTTGAGGGCAGATGGAGAATTTTTGGACCTCAGGTCAACCCAATTTAGAGCAAACAGGTCAACCCAATTTTCAGGCAGCCCGTTTGCCGGTGTTTTAGAGGCCAGGTCTACCCAGGAAGTTTGAGTGCCAATCGATACCCTGCGCAGGTGTATCGACGGCCCCATGGCACAATTTTGGAATTTTTGGGGACTTTGGATTTGGAGATCAAGTATCGGGGGGGGGGAGTCTTTACACACCAGCAGCCCTCTCTGCCTGCCGAGTTTTGCCCTTGCTTGAAACCCGTGGGCAAGGTCTTGGATAAGTGACTCGATTAGCCCTTTATCGTCAGTTTGTTTCACCCGAGCCTTCAGTGATTGTTGGGTGGTGAGTCCAACAATTTCTCTCTGGGGCAGAGGTCGACTCGGTTACCCTTTCGGGTATCCGGCAGGACCACGGGGAGGTGCGACCTCTGCAGCGGTGCCGTGTTTGTAACTAAGCTCTCATTTTTACTCCAACATCTTTTGTGAGCTCCTCTGGCTGAGTTCTCCTTTGGGCAGGTGGCAGCTATCCTCTCCCGGCTCCTGATGGCCGGGTGAGTCAGTCTTTTGTGTTGTCCCAGGCCGATCTTTGATTTGAAATCGCACCCTCATTCCTCACAGATCCACTCTCCAGCTGGAGCCGCGTCCATTGTTCCCCTGCACTTAGGATAGTGACAAGCAATGCTATGGTAGTTGGTGTTCCCCTTCCCACACTTAGCGCATTGAAAACAAATTTTCCTCCTCCCATGGACTCTTTTCAGGTGGTCAATCAAGCCCAGTACACGATCAAACCGAGTTTCACAGCAGGGACATGATGGGCTTTTGTCCGGGATTGTCACCATGGGAATGTCCTCCGGTGCAGAATCCGAGCTGCTGGCCGGCTTTTGTGGGGAGGTTTTCGCAGTGCCTTCTTCCTCCTGCACACCATTTTCCACACCGCTCTGCCCTGTAAAAATGTCTGAGAGGCAGTTACTTTCCCCCCCACCCCTCTCACTGGTAAACACCTCGTACACCTCAGGCAACCGGGCCAAACCCTCCCAGCATGCAGAAAAAAGAGAATTTTCGTTAGTAAGTTTTGAGTTAAAAAACTCTTAAGTTCACCAACTCGAAATCATTTTCCACCACTGTTTTGAGGGCAGATTTAGAATTTTTGGACCTCAGGTCAACCCAATTCAGAGCAAACAGGTCAACCCAATTCTGGGGCAACTTGTTTGCTGGTGTTTTAGAGGCCAGGTCAACCCACGAAGTTTGAGTGCCAGTCGATACCCTGCGCAGGTGTATCGACGGCCCCATCCCTCGAGTTTGGAATTTGGGGACTTAGAATTTGGATGTTGGATTTTGTGGAGTAATTGTAACTCGGCAGCAGCCCTCTCTGCTAGCCAAGTACTTGCTCGTGGTTTTGTGAGGTAGTCTTAACACGGCAGCACCCTCTCTGCTAGCCGAGTTTTGCCCGAGCACAACCCGTGGGCAAGGTTTTGGATAAGCGCTTTGAATGGCCCTTATCATCAGTGCGGTATCACCCTGAATTTTTATTAGATTGTTGGGTGGTGAAGCCAACAATCTTACTGGGGCAGAGGTCGACTTGGTAACTCGGTAGAGTTTTCCAGCGGGACCACGAGGAGGTGCGACCTCTGCAGCGGTGCCCCAGTCTGTAACTAAGCTCTCAAAAGACGCCTTAAGAGAGTCATAGTTACTCCCGCCATTTCCCCGCGCATCATTGAATTTCTTCATGTTGACATTCAGAGCACTGGGCAGAAATCACATTGTGTCAACACCCACCTCGGGCCTTCGCGATGCTTTGTTTTAATTAAACAGTTGGACTCCCATGGTCCGCACAAGTTCTAAGCCAGCTGCTAGGTGCTGGCCGAGGCAGGGTGCTGGCCCAGGGATCCGCCCCGGGGACACTCCCCTGTGTGAACCGCTCAGCCGGCGCCGGCCGTGGCTGCACGTGCCACCGGGACCACCGCGTGCCGCGGGAAACCCCGCTGGGGATGCTGGCAGGGGAGGTGGTGCATGGTGACGACGACGGAGGCAGCTGCTGCTGGGCCGCAGCACAGCGGGAGGCGGGCAGGGGGGGCGGGCGGCACCCGCCGCAGCTGGGGCAATCCACGGGAAGGGCCCGGCGCGCGTCCAGAGTCGCTGCCGCGAGCGCGGGATGCTCTCACCAGCGTGCGGCGCCTCGTCCAGCTGTGGTGCGTGCCCAGCCCCGCTTCGCGCCCCAACCCGACCGACCCAGCCCTTAGAGCAAGAGTTGGGGCCCCTCTGCTGTCCCCCTTTGCATTGGGTCTGACTGAGATAGAGTTCATTTTTCCCTTAGCAGCCCTCACAGTGCTGTGCTTTGCATCGGTAGCTGGAAGCCTGTTGATAACACACCGGTGTTTTGGCTACTGCTGAGCAGCGCTGTCCCTCTGACATTCTTTCCCCCATCAAGACGCTGGGAGAGGGCAAGATCCTGGGAGGAGATGCAACCAGGCCAGCTGACCCAAATGAACCAAGGGGATGTTCCCTACCATATGACGTCAGCTCAGCTATAAAAGCAAAGGGACAGAGGAGGAACAGGGGAACATTTGTTATTCTACAATGTTTGCCTTCTGGAGCAACCACTCCGCGTGCTGAGGCCCTGCTGAACATCGCTCGCTGATGGGAAGTGGAGATTAACTTTCCCCTTTGTTTATGCACACGCAAACTTTGGCTTGTTTTTTCTTTGCTTTAGTAAACTGTCTTATCTCAAGCTACGAGTTGTTGTCCATCTTATTCTCTCCTCTGTCCCACTGGGAAGGGGAGTGATAGAGCGGCTTAGTGTGCACCTGGCAGACAGCCAAGGTCAAACCACTATCCTTGGCAGNTCCTTGGCAGAGGCTGTGCTGGGGCTGGTGTCCAGCCCCGAGCAGCCCTGGCATTCAGGCATCACCCCCAGCCTGGGCCCCCGGCTGCCGTGTGCCGGGGAAATGTTATCCTGGCATCAGGCAGGGCGTGCTGGGGGCCAGCCCTGCCCAGCCCAACAGGGCCCCTCACTCACCCGTCTGCAGGGGCTGCCCCCTGGGCACCACAGCCCCTTCCCCACTCTGAACATCGCCTCCAGCACTGCTGTGCTCGGATGATGGTGCTGAACAGAAATTCTGTGCTGAACCTGAAAAATCTCATCAAGACGAACCGAACTGGAACGGACTCCTTGCTGGATTTTCTCTCCAATCCTACGTGGTCTTCACAGTGTTCTAAAGCAAATAGGTAGACTTAGAGATGCACATCTTAGATGAGCACTCACTGCATGATCTACTTTGAGTAGATCCCTCTGCTTTCTTATACCCCTGCAGTCACTGTGACTGCAGCCCGACAGAGCTGTGCTGTGGTGCCTCTTCCTGTTACAGGGCCTCCATTTGCACAGTAAATGCTTTGGGTCCTTTGTTGGTTGGGTAGAATTTGAAAGTGTGCTAACCATGGAGCCTCTTCATGTTTCCAGGGTTTCTGGATGGTTCCTAGGCCGTTCCTGGAGAGGGTTCCCAGGGTGGCTCCTGGGGTGGGTTCCTGGGAAGTTCCTGGGGGGCTTCCCAGAGGGGTTTCCAGGAAGTGCCCAGGTGGTTCCCAGGCAGTTCCTGGGGTGCATCCTGGGGGGGCTCCCATGGTGGTTCCTGGGCAGTTCTTGGGCCTTTGCCAGGGGTGTTCCCAGGCCCGTTTTTGGGTGCTTCTGAGGCACTTTTGAGGAGGTTCCTGGAGCAGGTGAGTGGGTTGGTTCCCTCGTTGGGTTCCCACATGCTTCCTGTGCAGCTCCCAGGTTAGTTCCCAGGCAGTTTTAGGACATCTCCTGCGGTGGGTTCCTTGGTGGTTCCCGGGCAGATTTAGGGAGGTACCTGGGGTGGTTTCCCGGGGTGGGTTCTCGGGGCGGTTCCCTGGGGGGTTCCTGGGAGGGTTCCCGGGTGGTTCCCAGACGGTTCCCAG
>WBMZ01001866.1:0-59868 GCA_013400975.1 Atrichornis clamosus | reverse complement strand
CTTTCCAGTGGTTCAGGCACTGATGGGGGCTAAGCTCCTCTGAACAGCCTTGAGTTTCTGCAGAAGCTGTGGGAACACAAATAGTTACAGACCCTTCTAAATCTGTTAAGACTGTGATGGAAAACTGATAATTAGATTCAAAATATTGTCTTGCTTTTGTGGTTCAAGGGAAAATGTAAAAATCAGAAAGATTTGTTCAACCCACTTGCACAGAAATCTCCACAAAATTACTCGATTTTTGTACAAATTCTAGCAGAGTGCTTTTCCTTCACACATTTAATACATCTAGAAAAAAGACTCAAAAGTAAAGCTTTCCCCCACAGCTTATTCTCCAGAAAAAGACATGCTGTTTATTTACTAACCCTTGTAAAATAAACACTCTAATTTTACATATCAATTTCTATGCAAACTATCTTTTTTAGAGGTTTTTTTGTTAGTTTTGTTTGTGTGCTTGTTTTATGTTTGATTCAAGCTAAGATGCAAAACCACAGACATACAACAAACCACACAGATCAACCATACACAGAGTCAAACAATACCACAAATTTCCCTGTGCATGAATCAAATTTCTCCTTCACAGGCTTAACAGCACCCTCACAATAATGGCCTGCCCCTGCCACAGATGGCCAACCCACCCTCATCTGCGACAATCTGATTGCTGCAGCCTGTTGTCACGGACATTTTCAAAGCAAGGGAAGTATTAATTGCCTTGATCTTGTTAAGATTCTTATTTGCTGGGCAAATTAGCCGCTTGTGGGTTTTTTTTCTCCGTAAACAAATTCAGAACAGACTGAGGCAGGGCAGCACTCATCTCAGACAGTTCTGCCTCAATTTACTTAAAATGAAGATGTAAGAAAATTAGTTCTTTCTCCATTCAGACAAACCTCAGTTGTTAGTAGATACAAGGAATCATATCAAGACCTCAAGTTTTAAAGCACAGAGATTCATTTAAGCATTTAGGGCATAAACCTGTGCACAGGAGGTCACTGGGAAACTCACTGTTGTTTCAAAATGTTGCCTTTATTTGAAGAAAGTAGAAAATACCCTCTTTGAATTAACTGATGGCATTTATGAGGAGTCTATGTGAAAGAGACTCTTTCATCTCATCACAAAGAGTGATGCTGCAGTGTAAAGTATTCCATAGCTTCATACTTTGTACATGGTTCTAAAAAAATTTTTTTCTGTGTAAGCAAGGAGAAATTCCATTATGATGGAAGTCAAGAAAAAAAAGTGTTTTTTGGATTAACCAATGAGTCTGCATTTGAATAAACTATTCTTAAGCTTATTCAAAATAATTTGTTGAATTAAGAAACAGGTGCTAAAGGATGAAGTTTCATTTCTCAGAGCAAAAACACCAATCCACTTCAAAAATACTAGTACCCCAGATAATTACATATTGAACAGGCTAGACAAGTTCCATGCTCAACATAAAAAGTTTAAAATGGGAGTTTTATTCTGGAAAAAGAAATTATTTCAGTGACTAAAGTGACTGGGTTTATGAGCTACGAAGGTATGTAAAATAAAACATCTCACTGGAAGGCAGTGTGCCAAATTCTATCCAGTCATAACCCCTTCCATAAACCAATGGGCTTGTTTGGCCAGAACCTACCCTTCTGTGTTATTGCAGTTGTTAACATGTAGTTTTCTTTCATTTCAAAGGGAGGAGGGTTTACAGACGGAACGTTTTTCTGAAGTTCTTCCACCTATCAAATGACAATGAGGGGAGGAAGAAAAAGATGACACAGGAAACAGGAATGAGCTCACGTGGCAGCAGCAAGTTTCCCTGGGAGTCCCAAAGAAGTAATTCTTGCTGGGAGCCACGCTATCCATGGCACACACTCGACCAGAGATCTACAGATAGAACACAATCTAAGCAGAAGGTCTCACCATTTGATGCTCCTTCAAACGCTACAACTATTTGATTAAAGATCAAACAGAGTGGAAAGGCAGCAGCCCTCCTTTCAATTTATATGGTGTTGAGTCATTCTTCTTCCCTTTGCTTGCTGTCGTGATGTTCACTGCCTCTCTCAAGAGATTCCATCTAATAATCTAAAGGCAGCATCAGCACACATCACCCTCAAGACTTTTGTTTATGCTTAAGTCATTAGGTGATCCTTCATCTCAAAAAAAAATTAAGGAGTTTATTCTTCTTTGCTGGAGACAGTGGCAGCACATTGTCAATTTGACCAGAATAAAAGTGATTTTTTTTCCCCCTCTCCCTCAGTAAATATTCTAAATAGTATCATTCATGATGATAAAAGGAAAGAATACAACTACTAATTCATCCCACCCACGTAACTGACCAAAAGACCCGGCCAGCACTCGTCACTGTTTTTCCTGCCTCCATCACTTCAGCCTTTTCCTTCATCCAGCAAGCAATGCTTCACTAATCCTGAAAAACACACTTGCATGCGTAGATTCCTTTTTTATTGAAGTGAGCAATCACACCGGCTCCTCACATCAGTGAAGTTATGGTTATAGTAAGTGCTTGAGGACCAGTGCATGCGTGCTTCTTCCAGAATGTAGAGGCAAGGGAACAGGGAGATTAAGCATCAGAGTACAATGCATTTCTGGAAATGCATTTTCAGAGAGAAAAGAAGAAAAATTCCCTTTAAATGAACCAAAATTTTATATATATATATATATATATGATATACATGCTCAGAAAATATCTGTAATAAAATTTCTAATAATTATAAAACCTCATAGGCTATCTTGAACCAGTTTCTCACCTTGCTCTAAATCACTGCGAAACAGTAAGTTTGAGGGTAAAAAATAAACACTCACGTTTTTAAATTACTTGAATACCCAATAATAGCAGAGCTCAGCAAGGCGAAAAACCTGAACTACAGATCATGCACATTTACACACAACAAGATGGAGAGCCCATTTATACATAAAATGTCTTGGGACAAGGCAATAGGTTTCGCTTAGACTGAGGCTGGATGAGACATCTGAATATCCCATTTTCCAGGAGGCAAACAATCCCAGTGCACACTAGCACAATAAAAATCGCATTAGTCTATTGTGCTGCAGGCCAGCAAACCTGTTAAATAGAAACACAATGTTGTTAAGAGTCCCACTATTAACAGGGGGAAGATTGCAGCTGGGGAGAAAATGGGGAGGAAAATGCTAAAAAGGCACTGTTGGGGAAAAAAAAACCCAAACAAAGTTTGAAAGTTGAAGGGCACCAGCAGTTACTTGAATTTTGGGGTAACACCTTTGGAAAAAAATCAGTGTAGTGAATACTATCCAAACTCCTTCTAGTAGACTTCAGGCAAAGTCCTGGTTTTAGGTGACCATGACAATCTCTAGGCAGTGGATGGATATGTCAGCACTTAGTCCTTAGACACTGAGGATCTCTCCATGCAAGGAGAGCAAGGCAAATACTTAATGTCAATGTCTGAGC
Source organism: Atrichornis clamosus (assembly GCA_013400975.1). Lineage (NCBI taxonomy): Eukaryota > Metazoa > Chordata > Aves > Passeriformes > Menuridae > Atrichornis > Atrichornis clamosus. The sequence continues at coordinate 56,459 of WBMZ01001866.1, read as the reverse complement.
TCAAGCTTAATGAAAGACAGGATGTGAAAGCTGTCCTGGGCACCACCACTGCCCACTCCAGTCACCCCAAAGCAAAGAAAATATCAATCCAAGACAAGACAACAATCATTCAGAATAGGGATTACCGAAATACTTCCCTTTTCCTCACAGAATCAGGGATTACTACTGATAACCAGCCTTGACATTGTTTGGAAACTTAGGGCTCAACGCATTTTGGAAACACGTTTTCCTTTGTCCATTAAACAAACGTGAATAGAGCCTTATAAAACTCACTATGATTAATATGTAATGCTGGACTTTCCCAGGTAATTTTAATCCGTGGGCTCTAACTCTAGTATTTTAACACCACGTAACTTTCCTGGAGTTAATATCATACTGTAAAGTTTAGTAAGGTGATTTGAAATTTTGCAACCAAGACCCTCTTATAAAGCATGGCTATAAAACACTGTGAGACGAGATTACTTTCAAAAACTCAGCGATTTAACTGACACTGTCAGAAAAATCATAGAATCATAGAATAATTTGGGTTGGAAAGGACCTTTAAAGACCAGGTAGTCCAGCCCCTCTGCAATGGGAAAGGGGCATTTTCACCTGGATCAAGTTGCTCAGAGCCCTGTCCAACCTGGCACTGAGTGTCCCCAGGGATGGGACATCCACCACCTCTCCGGGCAACCTGTGCCAGTGTTTCACCACCCTCATCGTGGAAAATTTCTTCCTTATAACTAGTCTAGATAAGGTGTAAATCTGCTTCCATCATCATTTAAAATTAAAAAATAGGCTACTTTCTTCTGCTGTCTGTAACAAATATTGCTCTTAGTGCTGCAAAGAAAAGGTGCCATAATTTGTTTCATTTTCTCTCCTTTTTTTTTCTATCTGTTAAGGTGACCACTGGGAGTTGCACTGCCTGGAGTCTTGATTAAATGTTTCACTGCATCCAGAACACTTCATCATGCAGCATAGCCAAAATCTATTATGGCTTGCAAGTGACTCATGCTTCAGCTATGAGAAAACCATAATAAAGAGCATTTTACATAAAAATGCCCAAAAGGTTGGTAATTTAATCTTGATTCAAAGTAGCATGCAAGGTCTCTGCGTCCAGCCTGTGCAGACAATAGGGCATTGTCTGGAAATGCGTTACCTGCTGTGGTTACATCTAACTTTTTCTGCCGAAGTCCAGATGAAAGACACTGAAAAGAAACAATCTTGTCCCAGCAGAAGGCCAGGCCAGGACATTGGCACTTCCAAGCCAGAAGATAAAAGCTTTTCTAAACGCAGAGCAAGCTGTGCTACCATTCTCGTTCTTTCCGAAATCAGTATTTTAAAATAATTTAAGCACTACATCATTTTCTGCTGCCTCAAAAGAGGCACGGTCTCACATGCAACAGAAAATAATTTAAGCACTACATCATTTTCTGCTGCCTCAAAAGAGGCACGGTCTCACATGCAACAGAGGGAATTAAAACAGGGTTCAGGAAAGCACCACTCAAACCTTGGCTAATTTAAGAGAGCAACAGCACGGTGACTTTAAAACACACATCAAAACATACAGAATCACATACATAGAAACCCAGTAAAATCCAACTTTGCAAAAATTGAGAGATAAACATCAAATTGGTACAAGGGATGAAAATGATGAGAAATGCCACAACCAGTCATTTCTCCCCCACTCTACTACCAAAACCATAATGAGTTACAGGTTATTTTGTCAGTACTGGTAAATGAGCAACGTGTATAGCTCAGACAATACTCCCAGAGTTTAAAAAACAAATTGATTGTGGGAATAAGTCATTTTGAGCTCCATTGCAATAGGACTAATAGCACACTAGGACCTCTCCCAGGTCTGCCCAGAAACTGCAATCCAGTGGCATGAAGGCAGAGCTGAGCTGGCACTAAGGACCATAAAAAACTCCTCTACCCACCCATCTTTTCGCTGCCTACCCATGGATATGGGCACACACATGGTCCTATGGAATTTCCCATGATAAAAAGGCTGACTTTCTCATAAAGCCATTATTTCTCCTGTATCCAGTAGTACCTCTAGTTACAAACTCTATTCCAAATACCTGCCAAACCAACACAAACACTTGGCAAGAACTTGCTAGTGAGGTTTTTCTTTTTGGATTTTTTTTTCCCCCTTAAATACTTAAAACAGTATACATTTGGGAACCATTTAGTTTATAACTTTGCATTTAATTAAATGAAGTCTACTGCCACGTGGTAAGAAATGGATTGAATTGGTAAGAACACTTCAGTCCATGCCAGAAAAAGAAAAAAAAGGATGAAGTCAGAAAACACAAGCATTAGATGTTCAAGAATGGGAATGTCACACCTCTAAATTAAATAAATAACCTAATTAAACTTACAGGTGTGACATTTAAGACACATACAGTCATCAGAACAGTAGGATAAATCCACTCCATCACTGAAGGCTGCTCAAACAGCAAAACGAAAGAGCCATGGTAGAAAAAGCATTGCTATAGACACTAAAAAAAAGCACAGATTTTTTCCTGTGAGTGGAAGGGAATTAAAGACATAGGACTGAATGCTGACTGATGGTCTGCAGTTATGAGGGTTTTATATGTGGCACCTTTCTGAGAAGAATTCCTATATGAATCTAAACAGATTTCAGCCAATAAAACACACACGGACAAAGTGTTATTTTCCAGTTTCATGTTTAGAAGAACAGGGCCATTTTACAGAAACACCTAAAGGATTTTCCCCCACAGCATTAATAGGCTGCTAGCAGGGAACTGTGGGGGCTAGAAATTCCAAGTATTCCTGCATCGTCCTACAAATTTCAGGGAAATGCCCTCCTCACCATATTCCTCTTTTGCAGACTGCAGGCTTATGTAGCAGCTGCAGATCTGCTCCTACAGTGTCAGGGAGGGTCCCTTCCTTGTGGCCACAGCCACTTGAGGCCAGAAAGGCTTTTTTCTGTGGCCACAGATGGACCTTTTCATGTGGCTGCCCTCAGCAGAGCCAGCTGACAATCAAAGCTATGGTGGCAGGGTCAAGAACTTCAACTTACTGGGCACACCAGCCCTCCTTTATCCACTTTTCACCCATATATCAGAATTTTTATTTAGGCAGCTGTATCTTCACGTGAATCTTTCCCCGATTATCTTTTTGGTTCATCGTGGCTATGCAACCTTTGCTACAACTATCAAGGAAGTCCTACTTGGTAATAGTCAGCTGATGCACTGTGTATTAGACCAACTCCTGTACCTGGATAAAAATGGAAGTCCCACATGCCTTCAAAACCTAGTTTTTCTGTCCACCAAAATTCAACAGGCCTACAATATCTCTTCTTGAAAAAACTGCTCTTTCTGGTGATGAGGTTTTGCAATAAAGCCCTTCTTGAACCTGAATAAAGAAAACTATATTCATTCTTTACCAAACTGTAAAGATTCAAATTTATATATATCTACAAACTTTGATCTCCAAAAATATCCTGAATAGCTGAATAACACATTTCTTTTGACCTGGGAATGTGGCTGAAACTCAGTTTATAGAATTCTTCATGTCAGCCAACGATTTTAGTTTCCCTCACCTTTTGAATTTTCTTACTAAGCTGTTGGACTTTGGATTTGACACAGCAAATTTAGAAAATCAAGCATTAAAGACTAATTAAAAGGTACCTTTTTAAACTATCATCTCATCGTATCTGTAAATATATACATGACCTTGTGCACCAAAGAAAAGTCAAGGGAAAAACCTCAGACTTTCACAGAAATAGCTGGGATAGTTGGAACAGTGTCCTTATGTGGGATTCTTACAGTCATCTTTCTTAATAAAGAATATGAAGTGTTTTATTTGAGCATAAATTCAGAGATTTGACTTTTATTGGTTCCTAAATATCCACTACATCTTCCCTAGATGTAGAACCTACATCAAACTATGAAGTTACACTCTCTGGCTGCTACAGTCAATAATGAGAACTTTTAATAGACCAAATCCTATCCTGACTTGTTACTGTATTACATCTCACTCCCCCAACAGCCATGACTTTGCAGCCAACCTCTCACTGACTTGGTTTTATTGTGGATATTCCCAAGCAAGCCCTGATTACTGGGTCAGAAATATCACCAACAGTAACACAAACACAGCTGTTAGCAGGGCTACTTGGTCTACTCCACACAGAGACTGACCAAATCAAAGCCTCCCTTCAATCAAGTAAAAACTTTGATAATCTTAGTAAACCTTAGAGGGGAAAAAAAAAGAAGAAAGAAAGAAAGACAGTGGCACTTCTGCACGTCTTAATTTCAGTGTGGCAGGAAGCAGATATACCACAAGGGAACAGTTCTCATGGTATTTCAAGCACAAGAGAAACCAAAGAGCCTTTTCTTGCTCAGGTCCCTGTCTGATGTCCCCACTAAAGTGACTCAGCTACCCCTTGTACTATAGCACTTGGGGTTTTCTGTTATTACCCTGATCGTGCCAAATCTTTGATCCCTTGAAAGTTCAGCACCACTGGTCATTACTACAAGTCTCTGGATATTTAAAATGTATGGGAGGAATTTTGGAAGAGCTGAGAATCACCAGTTCCCTTCTGAGGAACACAGGGAAAAAACAAACAAACCAAACAAATCAGAACAAATGTTCAAGTGTAACCATAAAAGGTTCAGAAACTCTTCACAGAATTCAAGAACCCTTAAATACACAACCAAAAGATATAATTCTGTCTTTTGAAGATTGAACCTAAGATCAATTTCTTTGTGTTTTTCCTTTGTTTTACTTCCTTTGTTTTGTGTCTTCAATTGTGTGTCTATGCTGTGACATGAGAATTTTTTTAAAAGTACATTTTTTCTAAAGATCTTGTAGGTAGCAATGCTCTCAGTATTGCTGGTTTTAACTGACTCAAGAAGTTCTGTGTGCTGGATGTACAAATTGGCCCACTATCCATGTGGAACAGATTAGAGGATGATCATTCATTGTGTGTTCACAATTGAAGCATTTCAATAGTTTTATAGACAATTGAGAAAGAGAAAAAAAGCATTTTGTGGACAAAATTTGAATGGCTTACAGTTAAATGATTGAATTAAAGGGCAGGAAAACAGAAACAGAGAGTAGGCAAAATTTAATACATCAAACCAAAGAAAGTCACACATTGACTCTTAGTAAGAAAATTACAGCAACAAACCTGGGCATCATGGAGAGGTCTAAAAAACAATGTAGAGGGGGCTTTTTCCCTTGTTTTTTTGTCCCATTTCCCTCACTGCAACCTAAGATTCCTAAATCTTGGCCTGGTTTGATCCTTCCATAGCGTGTGACACACCTTATTTTATTTCCTTAGTACAACACAGAAGAATGGCGGAACAAAGTTTTCTATTAAAAAAAATATTTTCTAAGTACAAGTGTAATAATCCTGAAAGCTTTCTGAGAAAGTCATCAAGCAATGAGTGGAAAGAAGGACAACAAGGCAGGCAGAGGCTTTTGCATAATTAAAAAAATTGCAATAACTCAAATGCCTCTGCTAGTTCATCATTTTAATGGTAACAACAACATAATTACCAACATAATTTCATAATGAACAGCTGGTGATAGGGCAACAGGGACAGCATTATGCCTCAAAGACATCATGGTGTGCTTTATAGGGATTTGTTTCTCTTACAAGTAATTGCATAGGAAGTAGAGATGCAAATATTCTGTTTAAAAACATTCTATAAGTGAAAATACCCACACCTATCTAGAAACATATTGCTTGAAAAGCACTATTAGCATTTGTGAGAAATCAGTAACAGCAATTTCTGCATTTATCAAGTGCTGCCTTCTACAAACTTCAAGCAGACTTTCTCAAATATGATTAAAGGCATCTTTCTAGTAGTAAAATATTACGGTATCTGTCTTCCAAGGGAAAAAAACCAAGGGGCAGAGATATAAGGTGATATGATTGGTACAGTGCAGTTTATGGCAGATCTGGCTGCCAGCCTAAGCCCTCATCATTCCTTATTCTCAATCAGAATGTGACATTATCCAAAGGCTATTTGGTCACCAATGACAAAGGGATGAAGGAAACCTCTTGGAAGAAATCTGTCTTACTCTCAGCCCCCAAAAAGCATGTGTAAATTGAAGTCATTCCTTCAGTGATTTTTGTGACCAAATTACAGTACAGAAAAGCAGAAGCTGTTGTTTATGTTTCCTTTATGATTTATTAATCAATGACACACTCCCTGCTGTGTGCCATTTGCTGACATGTCCTATTTTGTCTCAAAAGAAGATATTGTTCAAAATTATCAAGAGTAGATTTCAGGTGTACCTAACACATCTCCTGATAACTATTCAGTGTGCATTTTTCCAAATATATTTCTTACATAGGCTTCACCAAACAAGACCCAAGAGCTTTCTTACTTCTGGAAGCCCAGTAATTCACAGATGCTCTCCAACCAGGCCAGGGCGATTCCCTGACATGAGATGGTGTGCAAAATGCTGCAAGTATTTGCAATATGCTCCAGGGAGAAAGTTACAGGTTATGATTACAGTAATTCAGGTTAAAATAACAACAGTAAAAAGAAACGAAAGGGGAATATTTGCAATGATGCTAATTGATGGCTGGATTCACATTCTGTTTTCAGTTACCCCAAAACAAATCCTGAGAGACTCCACCAAGGTTAATGCCTTTCCTTGCACATATATACAGCACAGACTAATGTACTTGGCAAACACTGCTGAGTGAATTCAAATGAGCCTGTGATACCAGCAAGTTAGAAGGGTTAATTGAAACCTCTTTGTGCAGAAATGCAAACCCCTCAAAACTGTCAAAATTAATGAGAAAAGCCAGAAGGAACATTATGGTTCTGTCTAGACTGCCAGAACCTACAGTCTGCCTTTTATTAATAAATGCTATAGAAAAGAAACTCTATTATGAGGGTGGTGAGGCCCTGGCACAGGCTGCCCAGAGAAGCTGTGGCTGCACTTTCCCTGGAAATGTTCAAGGCCAGGTTGGACAGGGCTTGGAGCACCCTGGGATAGTGGGAGGTGTCCCTGCCCATGGCAGGGGGGTGGAATGAGATGGTCTTTCAGGTCCCGTCCAACCCAAACCATTCTGTGATTCACTTCAGATCCAGCTCTGTCACCCTGGTGTACACGAAAGCACAGGGAATACTTTTATTTCTCTGAGCCTGATATCAATGTTTTGTTTGGATGGAAGAGCAGCTCCAAATGGCCTCCTTGTGACAATGTCTGCTACACAGCCAACCCTTGTCCCTGAACCTATTCTGCCCACAGAGCCCTCACTGCAAACCAGGTCTGACCCAGAGCTGGAGGGAGCCAGGCTGAGCAAAGCCCTCTCATTTCCCCCACAATCTGCCACCTTCAGAGAGCAATACAATTGAGGCCTTTGATAATTTTACACCCTATGTTGGCTCTAAAGCTTTTCCCGTCTTCGCCCTTGGAAAAAAAACAACCAAAAGCAAAAAATCTTACAAAGAAAAACCTGACAAAGCAGAATTAGCTTCCCAACAGGACTTTGCAGGCCCAGACCAATAGCACAGCATGGCAGGGCAAAAGCAAGCAGAGGTGACCCCGAGAGTTGGTGCTGGAGGGGCCCAACTGCTCTAACGTCCCTTTGGGCCGTGTTTTGGGGTCTTCAGGTATCCTGGACATCCCTGGACATCCTGGATATCATCAGCCAGGAGACAGGAGCACCTCTGGTAAACTCCTACCTGCTGCCTCAACCCATTTCTTATTTTTCAGGCTGCTGAACTTGTACCTAACGAACAGTAGAAATGCAAATAGGACTCCCAAAAGAATTTTCTACTGACCTAAAGCAGTTTGACATTTATGAAGACACCCTTCTCTTCCATTAATGTTAGACAAAAGTCTTTTCCTACGTTTCCAGCAGCCCCTGGTAAAACACCACAGACATCAGAACAGCACTAGAAAGCAGCTTACAAAGTACAGTATCATCACTGCCTTTGCACGAAGATCATTAAAAACATGCAAGTAGCTTCAAAGTCACATTTATTCACTGTATTTCACCACAAGCTCAAACATTAAACTTTTAGTTTTTGGACTTAGTGCGTGTTGGGTTTTTTAATAACTTTCTACTTTGCAGGTTTAGGAATTGTGCTGCAAACCATGATCGTCAGTATTTGTGGCTCTTTAATGTAATACATAGCTACAATATTACAAATACATTGCTGAACTAATAAAATCATCACAAAAAGCACATGAAATTCTGCACTAGTTTTTATACTATACAGTCATTGACCTCACTGGTACTTTCTAATTAAGCTTTCTGTACCACACTTGTATCATAGTAGCTTATCAAATTTTCTTATTTATGTACAAAGACAGCTTAGCAACTCTGGTTTTTGGGTACATTCACGCATGCATCTTATTAAGACTAACTCCATTAACACCATGAATTTGATAATCAGTTTGACAAATAATAGCATCAGACTACACAGAAACAGAGCAGCACTATAATGTTTTTTTTCTTCTAGACTTGAGCTTATTTCCTGGCATTGAAATCATAATTAACTCACATCAAAAATCCTGCTGCTGTAAATCCTACTGCCTTCAGTAACTATGCCAGAAAGCGGCCCATTATGTGAGTCATCTGCTACAAAACAGAAAACAGCAACCATGCAACAAAATAATGCCAACTAAAAAGATTTATGTTACTCTCACCACACGCCCCTTCGAGTTGTGTAACTCTGCACAATGGCTGTGATACCATCTTGTTTCTCTAAAATGTGACTAAGGAAAGGTGACTAACAATTTCAGTCAGAGTGTTGTTTTTCTTTCCTGTAGGCCTAAAAAGCAGCTTATTTGTACAACTTAGGCACCAGAGCAACGAAAAGTTGTGTGTCTCGTTTGGCACAGGGCCAGGTAGCGCCTGCCAAGCGCCAAATGCTCCAGTAACCTAGATAAGTTATACAGAGCTGATGCACCAGGGACAAAAATTAGGTTATTACTGCACTTACTGGCAGATAAAACCTTACATTTCAATGCATACAGGGCTGTGCTTTAGAGCGAGCCATCCTCTCAGCAAACACTACTGGCAAATACACCTGCGCTTACAGAGTACAGTTTAAAAAGAGAGGGGGGGGAAAAAAAGATGTAAGTTTAAAAACAAAAATAAATGAGTACATTTGTAATTCTGTAATTATGGCATCTGCTCCTAAGCCTTGTGTGCATCTGCTTGTGTACAGCTGCTCAGTACCATCAACAATAACCTTGAAATCATGACCAGATACCATCTCACAACTTCCAGCCAAGCAAAAAAAAAAACCACATTAAATTCACGTAGTGGATATGAACCCATTGATGGGACTAAGCTAATGATCTGCTGGACAAAAGCTAAGTTTAAAAAAGGTGTGTGTAGGGCTTTATGTTTTCAAATACCAAAAGGTTTGTGTGAAATTGAAGAGCTGCTTTCCAGGAATTTATTAGCAATAGGAAAAATCTCCATTGGAGAGCATCATTATAAGTATTCATTGTCTAGCAATTGTGTTTTATCGTCAAGGAATTTGATAAAAATGTTCTGTTAAACGTATTTCAGTAAAAATCTCCTCAAAACAAAAAGTTTACAGTCAGGACAAACAAAGCACCACATTTTAAACCAAAGAGAGCTGCCAGCATTAACCCTCCCTGATATTTTAGGAAGAAGGTTTCTGAAGGTATAAAACTAACACTTAGTTCAGAGCAAACCTTGAGCAGCTCCAGGGGGATCTCAGCAGGAGAGATGGATAAGAAAGTAATTTCAGTAGGAATTCAAAATGGGACATCCCTCAAAGCTACTGAATATCCTCAAAGCCTAAAAAAAGTCTCAGAAGGGTGCTTTCAAACACAAGGTAAAAAACTATTCAGTGTTTAATAGAGACTGCCTGTTTATATTCTGCTGCCAGCTCTCTGCAAAGCTGCATCCTCTGGGGATGGCTGCTCCCTCTCCCAGTGTCCACTGCGATTATTCCAGGCCTGGCAAACAACAGCTTTTATCGCAGTTTCAGTCTCAGGTCTGCCAAATATACAAGAACCAACTGGAGGAGGTCCAAATATTTTCATAGATGTGCAATTTGGTCTATCTGTGTTTCCTGGTGCTACTGAAGCAGCGGTGACACACATTTGGGGTGCAACTTCCACGTGCTAATATATCCCATTTGTTGGGAAAGGCTGCGAGGTCTCTTCCATTGTTTGTAGCTGCAGTTATGAATGGGCCGAGTTACCATGATTATGGGTGTATTAATGTAACAGTATGAATTACATCTGATTTATTTAGGAAGAGCCCAACACTACTTTCCTTGGCAGAGTAGGCACCTACTTGCACTGTGGGATTTGCAGGGTCTGACACTTCCTTAGGAAAAGGAGAATAGCAGGCCACTTGAGTTATCATTCCCAACATCACCCACAGTTCATCCCCTCCTGTACTAGGCTACTGGGGCAGTGGTGGTGCCACAGAAGGCACAGTTTTCCAAAATCCTGCCTATTTCCTTTCCTAACCTTGCTATTTTGATCCCCCTGCCGATAACACCTATGTCTGTCTCTGCATCTAGGCAGGCAAACTAAGAAAGTTCCCTAACCACTGAAAAATTAACTCTCTCCCACAGGTTTTCTTCACTGGCCTTGTTCTCTACCTGCAACCTTCTCAGAGTTTTTATTGCTCTTCTGTGCACACTCCAACATCCTTCCTGAGCAAGCAGGCAGCGCTGTGGGCGATGTGCAGCCAATACATTCTGATGTTTTACAAGCAACCTCCCCACCCACGCTCCTGACAGGGGAGGTATGAGCTGTTTAATGTGTCCCTTCTGGTGAGCAGTTATGTCCCAGCATTGTATTCCATGCCGCGATCCCTCCTGAAGGAGAAGCAAGGGAGGAAAGGAGGAAAGATTACCTGCTCATTCCAAAGCCATTAGCAAGAGGTTTTATGGACACTTTCTTTCTAGAGGAATGCAAAAGGAGAGAGGTACCACCTAGACAACCAAGGAAAGGGTTCTCAGGCGCCTAGAAGACAACGAGGAGATAAAAAACCAGCCAAGTGTGCACAACAGACCTAATTTCCTGCAGCCAGGGAGCAACAAACAGTTGCCACAGGGGAAAAGCCACAGATGTCACATCTCTCTATTAGAGGGGGGTCTCAGCCATCTGAGCACAAGCCAGTAACGTGCCCCAGATGTAGGAAAGGCAAGCCACATGCCACGGATAAACCAGGAGTGCTGTGCGTATGGCATGGGAAATAAGCCTTCTGTTCTGCTGTTCACAGGCTCACCTTAGCTACAGCCCTCGGATCAAATTCCAGTGCAGAAATCCAGTAATTGTGTGGAACCAAGGGAAAACACTCAGAAAAGAGGACCAATAGTGACTTTAGCCATTAAACATGACCCACAAACCAAATTATATTGGAAGAGATGAGATTCAGTCTAGAAAATTAAGACAGGGATAAATTACATTAAAATAGCCTCAAAGCACTAAGATAAAGATAATAAATTTTTCTGCATGTCTAAAAACCAAAGGACTTAAACAGTAATAAAACCAACTTGGGTTAGCACCAGGAGGAAATGCTGCAGTGCGGGAAGGGAGGAGAGCCTAGGAAGAAGCAGGAGAAGTCACTGCCAGGAACAATGAAGGCATACAAGGTCCCACCTCTGAGCTGGAAAATGTGCAGGTTCCTCCCAGCCTTCTCTCTGTGGATACCACAACAGTCTAGGAAACAGTTCAGCTGAGCAGTGGCTACCAGATAAGACCAACCTGGTAGAGACCTCAGTGAGAAAACAAAGGGTAACCAAAGCAAGGCTTCAGACTGCAGCTTGGCACCATCCATGATGTTCAGGATACTTGCCTGCATCCCTTTCAACGCTCCACAAGGTGAGCCTTTATTCAGGGATAGCAGAGTACCAACACCACCTTGAGCACTATCACCAATAAAAGTCAAGGCTTCATACAAAAACCATCTGCATATGATTTGCTCCTCCTGCTGCTCTGCACATCACCACCACAATTACAAACAGAAGTATTTGGCTCCACGCCTTGCCCTTTTATTGCTTTACTATGCTTCACTGCCAATCCTTATGGCAACAGAACTTGCAAAGTCATGGACTCTTATAAAAATCTTATAATACTAAAACCCTGTACAGCAAAATTTCTCCTACTCTTGGACACTGTGGAGTTTCCAGGTATTGTTTTTGCTCTCATCTCATTTTATATTTAATATAATAGCCAGAAATATGAGTCAACAATAATAAGTTGAAGATTTTTCTTTTTTTTTTGCTTTTTCAGTCTTAGGTATTTCCTTTCTTCTTTCCCCAGAGCACTCTGCTCTGATTCTATTTGTACTGTAAGCTCCTTGGGGCAGAGGCAGTCTGTACAGTATATTCTTAATCTGAATTTACAGAAGAAGGTAGAATACCGAACTGTGATCCTTGCTAGCACACAATGAACATTTCCTCATCATTTGACTTAAGTGTTGTCCTAGGCCAAGGCTGAGCCTACAGGAGTAAAAGCTGTCCCTACAATCACAGTCTGAAAATAAAGATTACTGTATTCATCAAAAGACAACTGAGTTTGTATTGGTTCCCATTAATGCAATCTTTCCTTTAATCAAAGAAACAACACAGAATGAGTAAGATAGGAAATACAAAGACTCAACTTTTTCCTCTCAGGCAAACATGCCAATTATTACACTTGGTTTGGAATTTGAAAGCTAAAAGGTGTTTCCCCAGGGGTGTGCATTACCAATACAGCAAAAGTTTGAACTGGAGTAAAATCAAATGCTCTGTTGTTCCACAAGGTGAAAATAATCAAGGTAGCTCCACAAACTAACCAAACTAGGTTTACAGTGGTGTAATCTATAAATATTTTTCAGCACACGAGGATCAAGCGGATCTGTGCAGCACTGGAATGCTACTTCTGATGACATTATTATGGGATACGGGGAGAAGGAAAGAGATCCGCTAATTTTCTGTAAGTATGCCACAAGATCACAGGTTTGGAGTTTCTCACAGCATCACACACATCCCAGGAAGTCACCTGCTCTGAAGCACATGAGCTGCTGCTCCTGAGCTGCCTGCAATGGATTCCTTAGTGCAAGGTGATGGGAGGAATAATAATAAGAGTTTAACAGATTATAAGCACACTAGAGAGTGGGGGGGATAGACTAGGTCAAAAACAAAGAGCAACGAAACTTGAAAAGTCTCCTTAACTTTGCCCAGTGCTGCAAAACGAAGAAGGCTGCCTTGTGTTCCACTGAAATTCTGTGCCATGCAGAGTTTACTTCCCAAAAACTGCATCTTACTTGTTCAAAAGCTGGACTTCAAGGCAAGAGAGATTTTTTTAGGGGGGATCTAATCCTTATGCACATAGTTGCTTTTAAAGCTTTTAAATAAAGAAGAAAAATTTTACAGAGAGACACAAGAATATATAAGAATTTCTGTGTTCCTCACATTTTTTACTCAAAGTAAACTTGAATAATGAGGAATAAGCCATATAACAAAAATGTCAAATTTCCAATTTGGAGGGCACTCATACAGATTTTTCACTGTGAAAAACAATGAGATTCAGCTGAGACCCAGACAAACAGGAATGCTGTTTCTGGGAAAGTCAAGTCACCACTGCCAGCACGGTGGCCCAGAGGCAGGATCCAAAGGCAGTGCTTCTCATCAGGACCCACTGACACCCAGCACTGCCCTTTTTTAGCCCAAATAGCCAAACTTCTTTTCTGAAAGACTATTCTTTGCAGCAATGCGAACTGATCATCCCCATCAGCTGAAATCTTTGAAGAGGAAAACACAGTAGGTAAATGCTGCCATCTACACATGGCCAACTGAAGACAGCTGTGCCAGGCTTGGCTGGGAAAATGCAGGGAAACTACTGCTCTGCTCCCCTCCACAAACAACCATCAGAGGGTTTAAACAGGCTCTTGATGGAGCTCCAACCAGCGTTACAGGGAGGAGGCACATCCTGGACGACTTCAGTGCCATAAGAAAAGATAAATATTATCTACATCTGTAAGCAAGAAGCCCACAGAAAGTTTGAATTTGCGACTACTGTGTCAAAAAAGTCTCATCGTTGAATTATCACCTTCTTCTCCTGACCTATATACACAGATTACATTCTGCAATATCTCAGCTGTCAATTAGACGTTTATATGACACTCACAATATATTTTAAAATAACATTTCATACAGCAGCTGTGTTTACAGAAGGAAATATTTTTATAGGGCTCTTAATAACAAATGTCTCCCCTTTCTGCAAGGCTGTCCTTCATTCTAATTGCCCCTTTCACTTTCTTGATGAAATCAGTCTCTGGTAGACAGATTATCATCTGTAAAGTTCAGAGAACATTATTCATCTATTTTGGCATGCCACCTGTAAAGGACATTAGGATTTCAAGCTTCAGTTACATCTGTGACAAAAAACATCCACAAAAATACAAATCATCACTTTACCTAAGATTGAAATTATTAACACTATTTAGGTGACAGAGTACATGACGGAAGATAGCTTCTTCAATTTCCAATCAAAGCAACACACCAAAATACAATTTAAAAGGAATAACTAAGTAATATCTCAGGTTTGGTTGGGCTTTTTTCATTTGTGGGGTTTAAATCTATTTGCTGTCTTTACCTAACGTATGCATACATACCTGCAGGTGTTTTCAAAATACGTGCTTTAAAAGCAATACTGACACTACGACCTACACACTGATCTAATATTATTATACTACATTGACCAAAAAGGCAGCAAAAGATGAAAGCCCTCCCACCTTAGACTTCACACATTTTGTAAGAAACCTCACGCTACCTGAATAAAACCTATGGCTCACTCAACCTTTACTTAATGACAGTGACTTCTGAACGTGCATTATTTATTTATTTAACCCCACTTTGACTTCTCTTGGGGATGTATCCTCCTCCCCTAGTGTTACATGAATATTTCAACAACCCTTGGTGTCTCTTACACTGAAGAAGGTGCTCTGAGAAAGGCAGACAGTTAACCATGTTTTTGAAATGATGAATTCCTGTTGTACCTCCCACAGTGCTGTAAAAGGCAACCCCTTTTTCCCAGATACACATGCAGCCGCTGAAGAACCGTAAATTAAAATAAAAAAGAAATATTTGTGTGAAGCTTTCATTATCAACAGAAATTATGGCAAAAAAAAAACAACAACCCATAAGATTCAGAAATGAACACAGGGGCCGGAAAAACACTGCCCTTCCTGAGACTGTGAAACACATCCTCTTAACTGAAAAAGGGATGCACATCAAGAAAGCAGTCATGGACCGGGAATGAATCTGAAATCTCAGCTCAGTATTGGTTTTGGCAGCCCTCGTTCTTGCCAGAACAATGCAATGCCCTGGGCTGCACGTGCCTTAACAGACCACCAGACTATCCCAGGTGTTTGCTACAGAAACGCAAGTAGTTGGAAGCAAGCCATTCCTGCTTCTTAAATCTACTGGAAAAGAGGAAAAGGGAAAAAACCCCACCATCTTGTCTTTGTTTGTTTGTTTAAACCTACCTAGAAAGTTTACAGAACTAACAGTTCTTACTAGGCAGAAAGGTAATCAGCCACAAAAATCCCCTCCTACAATTGACAGCAATTCATTTGTAAACACCTTAATTGATTTTCCAGCTCAGAACACATTTGTTCCTATTTTAGGGCACTGCAGCTTGAATTGCTACTTATTAATCGCACTATACCATGGCTTGGCCTAAAATTTGAGTGAGTCTGAGTTATTCAACCCTACTAGGATTAGCAGTCCTCAAAGCAATGCCAAGGCCTTCTGTCCTGTATTACAAACACAAAAGAAGTAAGACTGGAAAAATCTGGAAATCAACTAGCTGGTTCATCCCCATGCCCAAAGAGAGGATCAACTGTACCTGTGCTATCCCAGACAGGCACTTCTGTAAGCACTCTAAGAAATACATGCTAACAACTGCTCTACAAACTCCCTGGACATGCCTTTACAAAGAATTACAAGCTTTGCCATTAAAAAGTTGTCCACGTGACTAAGCAATCCCTCCCTTGATGCAGCAAGTCCAAAATAACATTTATTTTGCTGCCCAGTAAAGAGATGGAGCTGCAGAAACCATTTTTTCATTGTTTTTACTACCATGTAGCAGCAAGAGAATGCTCATACTTAAGCAGACCAAAGCTTCACCTGCTCAGGCCTTCACTAGTGCAGTAAGCAAAAGCTCAACTTCAATTCTAAACAGTTCTCATTTGTGAAAGAAGCAATTCATTAAAAGCATGTACAGAAAAATTTCTTACGTAAAATATATCACATTGCTGGGGTTTGGGTTTGTTTAGACATGGCAGTGCTGGGTTAATGACTGGACTCTGTGATCTTGGAGGTCTCTTTCACCTGAAATTATTCCATGATTCTGTAATTCTGAGCAAAAAGGCAAGTGTAAAACCATGGAAATAAAAAAAAGCACCGGGACACATGTAAGAATAATTCCCCCTATATTTCCCAGCTTCCAGCCATTTTCAGTTCAAGGATTTCTTGAGCAGGATGTGGTTTCTATATATTGTCCAACATTCCCTTGAACCTGTCTTGACTTCTAGCACACACAATGCTTTTTGGCGGGGAGCTCTACTGTGCTGCTCCATCAATTGTGTAGAGAACCACCTCCTTCCAGCTCTTCTGGAGACAAAACGAGTTTCTAGCTTCTTATATCACTTTTTTTCTTTAAACTGACATGGTATGTGCTGTTTCAAGTTCTGCTCTGATAGATCAAGCAGTCCTACACTCATCTTGATTTCCCTCAAGACCCAGGAAAATGATTTTGGAAACAGGATCAATGCCTCAGGAGAATTTACTAACCGAACACTGGATTAGGGTAAAGTAAACTACTCCCTGGATCTAAGAAAACGAACAAATGGATCTACCAGGTGTAGAACTGTTCAGTTCTCTGCTGCTTCTTGCAATAGGTCCCCTGCACCCAGGGCCTTGACAGAGAGAAACACCTACCAGCACTTAACACCAGTGAGCAGCACCAGGGGGGACATTGCCAAACAGTGACCATGAGCAGAGCTCTGGAGGCCAAACCCTGTTCCTTGGGGCAGAAAAAGAAAAATGAAAAGAAATGAGAAGTGACAAACCCAATTGCTACTGCCTCACTATTTCCAGAGAGGTCTTTCAATTGCAAAAACGCCTGTGTAAACCCAGTCCCAAAGCTCTGAGGTTTTTTAACATCTGCACAGGTGGGTATACTCAAATAAAGCTTTTTGCGCTGTCTACCTCAAAAAATAACTTCAGTCACAAATTACAGTGGTCTTCTGTTGCAAATGTCCATTTTTCTCTTCCCACACAGGATATTGGTACGACAGAGGCACATATGAAGAGAACTACCTTCACAGCTCACTCACACAAAAATGCCACAGATTAATCTCCAACTTTTATATTAAACAAACAGGAAAGGTTAGAAGCAAAACCAGCCCATGCTGGAAGTTTGAAGATGATGGTAGATGCTGCATTTTGCTCTTTGGGTGCTACTTCTCTCACTTCTGAGCTCTCCTGCTGGTGAAACAAGATCAGCTCTTCAATAAAAAACAGCTGGCTGAAGCTAAACCAAGTCATGATAAATTATATTCATATAGCAAACATCATTATAAAGGAGAAAAAAAAAATCTACCTCTCCAATATCAGCTGCAGGTTTTCCTTAAAACTACTGTGTTTAAGAGTATTATGGGCAAGGTACCAACACTGGATAAAGTCACCTTTCTACCAATGGTTGGCAACAGCAAAGGCCATGGTGATGTCAATTTGTGGCTTCTGTTCTAGTTTCCTGCTTCTGGTAAATGAAAGGGAGTCATATAAAAACACAGACTACAACAGGTGACCATGTTTTGTATCAGATATTTAATGTCAGAGGTCTTGCACTAGACCTCCAGTGTTTTTATAAGTAGATTCTTCACACAGAGTGTGTAACTGGATCTCACCTTGTTCTAACCTATTATGAGACTGCCCATAAGGAAAACAACTCAAATGAATACAACCAGGCAAGGTTTTCCTACTTGTCCTGGAGTGAAACAGCATTTTAGAAAAGATCAGATATGTCTGGGACACATTCTAATATGCTCTGCAGCCTGTGAAAGCCAGGGATCAGGCTGGACATCACGGTGGTCTCAGCCGGATGCTATTCACTGACTAATCCCCTCCTCATGGCCATGGCAGACGGGCTCCTGGGCAGCAGTAGACCAGTGCTCTGATGCACAGAAAACCCTACATAAATTTGGGAAGAGCAGCTTACATGCTCAGAGCCCAGCTGGTCCTTGTGGAGATCCACAGGAGAGCTATGGATAAGATACACCAGGAAAGCTTCTCCGAAACACCAAAATCAATACTTAGGAGATTAAACAACCACTTCCAGAAGATATTTAAAAGCAGCTATCAAGGAAATTACACATTAAAAATCTATGGAGCCGGTAATTAATTTCATAGGTAATGAAAACCATAAAGGCCACCATCTGTGCATCCAACTTTTGAGCATTATGCGGTTGGGTGTTGAACAAGTGTTCCTGGAAAACAATGACCTTGCTGCCTGACCTGGCCAGATAACCTGTTGATTTCTCAGCACTCCGAGCCTATCTCCAGTGTACACTCAGCAGTGGCCTGGGAAACAAAGCAGACTGCTGAATAAAACAGCAAGGTGGAAAGGGTGAATTTATCAAAGCACATCCGTGTTTTTATTTTATCTGCACAAAGACAACTCTATTCTCTGAGACGAAAAATGGCTCCTGCTTCCAGCACTGCCAGGGCTTTTTTAAGTTATGGCTCTGGGTCTCCAGCCATCTATCTGTGCACGTTTCAATAACCTTTACTTCTGCTGAATAATTCAACAAAGCAAAGATTTGCTATTGGCAATCTCTCATCTATAGGAAAAACCCAAAGCTTGCATTTGGTTTATTAAAACTCCCAGAGGGAAAAAAAAATAATATATCTCTCTCCTCTTTGACCTTTATTTGGGGCTTTGCTTCGGGAACTGGCAGGAGGAAATCCAATGCTGTCCAAAGTTTTGATTACGGGGAAAACAGCTGACAGAATTGCACGCCTAAGGGTTAAGACACCATAAGAGTTGCTAACACTGGTGATGGCAATCCACTCTGAAAGCCCTGGCAGGATGGCAAGGACCGCATGGATGAAGGGAGCCCACACTGCCCAGGTTTGAAAGGACACAGTGGACTTCAAGGAAAACATATATATCTTTTGTGCATGATGGAAACTCACTGAAAATGGAGCCCTGCTTTAAATCCTGCCTGGAGGCCAGGCCAGGCTGCTGTGTGCTGAAAGAACCTGACCAGCTCATGGCTCTGATCTCACCCACCAGAGACAACCTGGCTAGTTGTTTGCCATCGTCATTTTCAATACCCAAAATTATTAATCCGCTGCTTCAGGTGTATCAGGAGAACACCAGAGCCCTCCAAAACCACACAGCATCAATCTTCCCTAGGCTGCACCCTGGCATGAAAATGTACTGACATCATGCAACCTGGAGCTTCACAGAGAGCATAAAATTCAAAACAGAAGCTGTAATAGGATATGTTTCCATTTGCTATCCCTCCATACTTAATACAGGGGATATTATCTTCCTATCCTATGGCAAACTAACTAGGCTGGGGGTTTTTTTTTTTCATTCTTGATCTTCACCCATCGAGCAAAATGTCATCGGGGATGACAGTGCAGCTCTTGGTAAAGGAGTGATGTGTTAGCTTGTGCTCCCTCTGCTGCTCCCGCTGCAGCACAGCAAAGCACAGCTGGATCCGACCTAAAGATCCCCGGGGTTTCTGCCCATCACTTTAGTCCATTTCACTATTTTTTCTGCACTTTTCTTTTTTAAAGAGGGGAAGATTTTAAAACAGAGTAGAGAAGTATGCAAATATGTAGGGTTACAAACAAAGTGATCCCTGGGATGACAGATCCAAGACCCTCAGGATCCCAAAGTCCTTCTGGTCCTGCTGCACAGGCTTGAGGCATCTCCTCTCAGGGGGATGCAGAGCCAGTTGAAGGATGTACGAGGGATCTGCACCCACAGAAATCTCATCCTTAACAGGCTCCTGCCGTGCCACAGCAGCACATTCCTAATGTGGCGGTCACGGGGAGCCCGACTTTCTGCCTTTGCCAAACACATCTTCCCTGCAGAGTCACTGCATCTTAGGAGCAGTGGGGAGGAAGAATGAGTGCGAGACGGAGGGTAACCATAAAACTGGCTATGGTAATCCATTGAAGTGTAAAGACTGGTAACAAGTGTAAGGAAAGAAACATTTCTCCAGAATTACAGATCACTCAACCCAGGTACAAACAAAGCCTTTCAGGAGATGGTTTGGTCATTGATGGTTAAGCATGCCCTTGGTTTTTACAGCTTGAACACCACCAATTACAACAACAAGTGGCACTAACTAATAACCACCAGCATCACTCAGACCCACTGGAAGAATAAGATGAGTAACATTTTTTACCCCTTTACTGATAGTATTTTATCTAGAAGTACCCAATTGTGTCAGCTGTCATAAAGAAACTAATTTTAGGAGAAAGGCTGAGAAGGAAACAGGAAGAACATCCCCGAAGAAGAAAGGCTGTGCAAGCACACACACACACATTCATTTGCTTGAAAACCTACATCCTGACAGCCTTGGTGACTTCAACAGTATAAATAGTGTATGTCTAGAAGGACAAACTTTCTATACATATATTTTTGCTTGGTGTGGGGAAAATACTTCCCTCAGTATCTAGTATTTTAGGATTGCAGATTTTCTGTGTTTGCTTGTATTTTTTTAAAAAGTAACTCTAAGGTACCTCGTAACTCCCAGGGTGCTGTGATGATGGAGAAGGCAGGAGAAGACCTGTTCATGCTGCAAGGGAGTGGGTACAGCCACAGCTCCCTCTCCCCCACCAGCACCACGAGCCTTATTTAAGTAGAAGCAGCCAAAAAGCCACAAAGACGGCCAAAGTTACAGAAGACTTAAGCCTGTCAACAGCCAGGAGCATCCATTGCAATCGAGGCACATTCAAATAAGCAGGAAGAAACTGATACGCAAACTATCCACAATAAAACATGAAATTCACTTTATCCATTTTCCCTTCCTGGAGAAATATTGTGCTGACAGGAAAGGCTGGAGGTTGTGCCTGAAGTTTCCTAATCTTACACTTTAAGCTGGATGCTGAGCCCTTGCACTGACCCGGTGATGCTTTATATTTTTTAAATGGAAGTGTACATAAATAATTTCGTTAGAAATCTATTTGGCAGTCAAAAACAAGGGAAGGAAGCCTATCATTTACTGACCGTAACTTTGAAAACGAGAGGGTGTGTGAATGTATGCTGCTTTGATAAATCTTCCTCCCATGTATACACCCATATCAGCATTTCCTCCTCCTGCCGATTTCAGAACAAAAATGTGCAGTCTAAGTGAACTTCTATTTTATGCCACAATAACCTATCATTCAGTGGTTAACAAAGACCACTCGGAATTTATTTTTCTAAAAGACAGCTAACCAATCCCTGTAATTCAAAAAGACTTTTTCTCATCAAAGCACCACAGGAACACCGAGGAAACATTTCAGAGCTCAGCATCCAAGATGTGGGCTTTATGTGCGACACAAAAGTATTCTGGAAAACTCAAGGCTCTGGTATGACACTGTATGATTCAACTTTTTGGCACACTCCCTTCTACCATCATCTGAAAACCATCTGAGATAACCTCCAAAGAAGATCCGCACAACGGTCTCCTCTTCCCTTCCTTTCTCCCGACAGAGAACTGTAATCTGCTCTTTTATTTCTTTTATAAAACAGGACTACAAAAGAACAGCGAGGGAAAAAAAGCCTGTTTGAAAACGAGGCAGCAAGAGCTTCTCATGCAAGCTTGAGGGAATCTCACAGCTGGCTGCTGCCACATCTCCCTCCGGATGGCCGTGGCTTCCATCTGCTTTTACCATCATCTCCATCTTCTGGCCTAGACAACAGCAACAGGTGCAAGAGCACCAAAACATGAACAGAACAGCCCGAGGAATGTGCACATCTTCTGCTGCAAGGGTTTAAGCAGTAACACAGAAGCACTCGATGGCTATTGCAGCCCAAAGCCACAGGATGACATGCAACCTCCCAACACAGCCATACATACAACTTTTTGACCACAGTATTTGGTAAATGCAGCCAAAATATCACACTTGATAGTGAACACAGGAACAATATTTGTGTATTGGAGCATATAATATTGGTGTAGGAGCAGGCTGTTCCAGGGTGCTAAACAAAAACACAGTCTTCAGCTGTCTTCCTGTTTCCTGCTTCGGGGTAACTACCCGCCCCCTAGTAAAATGTCACCTGTTGTCCCCACTTTTCCCCACACAAGCATCTCTGACACGAAGACCAGACAGAGCAGCAGCTGGAGAGGAGCCCGCAGCCTTTCACCTTTAGGTCACCACTTGGAGACAGCAACCAGGTATCAGTTCACTGGAAACCACCCCCACAGACACGTGGGGACAGGGGTCAGCCACAGCACACCAGTCTTTAAATTTTGGGAGGCATTACAGCTACAAGGAACTCTTTTGGACTTGGGAGAACAGCACAAGACAATGTGTGCTTGCATATTTTCCATAATTCAATTGGCTGGTTTCTGTAAGCCATTTGTTGCCTCTTTCCATCATCCCTGATGTGGACACAGCAGGAACATCTGCAATCCAGGCAGTGAGGGCTGAGAGTTGAGAGAAGGGGTGGAAACACAAATATGAACTCATGCTTTGCAATTAAAAAGATAGATGATACCAACTTCACTCCTATACGAAAAATACTGGTTATTACTAAAACTTTTTGCCCGTCAATCTGAATTTATTACTTAATATTTACTTTTGAACTATCATATTTCCAAAAGATATCTCACAGAAAACCTCGCCAAATATTTTCGGTCTTGAATTGCTGAAAGAAGACATTTCTGCACTTTCCAAACTACGGTCCCTCCTTAAAGAAAGTGACCCATGCAGAAGGAGCAGAAGTGCCAAAAGCATACAGTGACACAAAGAGAAAAATGGTGGTATTTTCCTTAAAATTGAAGACATGTGATGCAAGAGTGTGAGATCTAGAGGGGGAGAGGACGGGCACTCCACAGCCAACCACGAAGAGGACAGTAATTTATCATATTGCTGATAATAGAGCATCAAACAGAGTAACAACACAGGGCCCTGACCCCTCATTCCAAGCATACATCTTAATTTGGCAAGAGGAATTTGTCCGGTTGTACTGTCCTGCTGATGGAGCTCAGCTTTCTCTAGGAGTTCTCCGCATTTTTGGCAACCGCCCGCAAGTCATCATGATTTTTCATTTTCCTAAGTGTGCTGTCAGGAAACAAAAACAAGCCGAAAGCCCAAGTGTCAAACTTTGTTGAGTAACGTACGCACACAGAGGAGCGCTGGGGAGCCAGCTCTGCTCAGACCACCACACCTCACCACGGCCTTCCAGCACTTAAAGGCCTTCCAGAACTTACAAGGGAGATGGGGACAGGCTTCTATCAGGGCGCACTGTGATAGGACAATGGGTTTAAACTAAAGGAGGGCAGATTTAGACTAGGTGTGAGGAAGAAGTTTTTCACGATGAGGGTAGTGAGGCACTGGTACAGGTTGCCCAGAGAGAGGTGGAAACATTCCATTCCTGGAAACATTCAGGGCCAGGTTGTATGGGGCTTTCAGCAATCTGATGTACTGGAAGGTGTCTCTGTTCATCGCAGGGGGGGTTGGCAAGATGACCTTTAAAGATCCTTTCCAACTCAACGCATTCTGTGAGTTCATTTTGTGGGAATGGCTGAACTCCACTTTAACCTCACCAGACTTAATTTACTTCAGGGTATCTGTAAGTTTCCCAGGAACCCAAGGCCCCATTTATACCTGTTACTGACTTTATAATCCAATCTTTGTTTCCTTTTTTTTCTTTTTTTTGAAAAAGTAGCAGTTCAGGCAGGCCTTTACTTGCTTTTCATTGTAGTTCTCCTCAATTACCTATTTCCAGTAAAGCCACAGTTCTGTCTGGGCCCAGCTCACCCAGGCATCCAGCTGTCAGCAGGGCCAGCTAACTAGAAGGATCCTGAGTGCCAGCTGCCAGGGTGACAGGGGTTAACTCCTGTGGTCAGACCTCTTTTTGTGAATGATCCGTCACAAGACTCCCTTTGGCCCACTGAGCTGCTTAAAATAACTTTTCTCAATTTATATGGGAGCAAAGATTAAATGACTTCAAAAGAAAACTAATACTGGCAGATGAAAGGAAATAATCTTATGGATATGTGAAGGAACTAGCTGTTTCTTTGATTACTGCAGGGAAGGAGGTCCCCAGCTCCATCACTTCATTGACATCTGAGATTTAACAGTGTCTGAAGGCCCCCGAAGCCTATTCACACCCATCCCACAACAAACTCAGTGGTAAGTGACAAGCCCCCTAGGAGGAAGGTACACGCCTTTCAAAACCCAGGATGCAAACATATCCACGGGATATGAGCCCTCCACCTTCTACCATTTATATTTTATTTATCATGCTTCCAAATCCCAGCTGCAAAGCTGGAGAAAGAGAGAGATGTAGTTTCTCATTAGCAAATGCAGTAAAACCTGCAAGAAGGAGCTGTAAAATAATGCCCTACATACCTGTGTGGAAAACCCCTGGGATACCACATAAACTAGGATTGGCTGGTAATTTTCATTTAGCTAAATATGAATATGAGTTCTCCTGATCCATCTCAGTTGTACCCTTTTGTTTTACTATCCCAAATTCGTTCCTGCCTCCAAATTCTCTTCCCCTTGGGAAAGGTTATAAACTTAATCCTGGAGTTTGCTTCACACATCATTTGCAGCTTGTCAATGGGCTTTTGAATGTCGCTGTGTGCCGCATAACATTAACTGGGGAAAGGGCCTAGAGAATTTATTTTGCTAATGGAAAGAAGAATGACAAGGCTAAAACCAAGTTTTGTGTTTGGTTTTGTTTTTTTTTTAAATCAAGTTAATAAAGATTGTATGATCATATATTTTTTCTGCAATATAAGTGAATAGAAAATGTTTTTTTGGTCTACACTTAGTCAATTTTTCTGTTACTACCTTTGACCTGTGAGACAGAATTAAAAGCCATATGCTAAACTATAGCTTTTCCCCCATTTCTGACTCAGTTACAGGTAGGTTTTTCTTCTGAACAAATTACCTCATGGCTCAGTTCAAAACTGATACATTAGCAATGCTCTCTGCAGATACAATCTGCCATGATAAGGAAAAAAGTGTTTTCCTTAGAGCTTTAGCTCTCAGGATGTTGCCACCTGGTAGCAGTTGTCTGGTACCCCTGACTACAGGCAAACCATTAGCTGGAAGTACTGGGCTTAAGAAACAAATTCTTGCCTAAATTGTCTGGTAATTATGTGATTTGGGCTTTTTTTTTTTTTAATTTGTCATTACTGAGAGTATTTGTGTGCCTTAACAGTTTGTACTAGTAACCTTCTCAAGAGCAAACTGTTCTCCACAAACATTAAATGCTTAAAGCTGTAATTTCTCTAACATCACACACACTTCCTATCAAACAAATGGGAATTTTTTTGGCACTCTCTCAGGAAACACCTTCCTTTAGGGCGAGTTAAAAAAAAAGAAGTTATCTTAATGCTCTTGCTACATATAATTTAAGGAAGTGCACATCACATTGCACAGACCAAAACCAGAGCGAGTGGCATTTGGTAAAGCTTGAGGGGCTGGATTACATCGACTTGTTAAACACCAGGCTTGCCTGTGCCTTTAGGCTGAGTCCTGCTCTCAGGATCACAACGAGTTGCTCAATTTACGGGAACTCCTCCTCAGTGGGACTTGCCAAATCACCCGGGGTGAGTTGCTCCTGTCTGCCCTCAGAACAGGCACAGTGCTCCCAGGTTGGGTACCAGCCTGACAGATGCCCCACTGGTGACCACCTCCAGGGCTGATGGGCAGGTGGGAGAGGGCATCTCTAGCACCCAGAAAGCCCTTTCCCTGCACAAGGAAGGAGCCACGCAAAGAATGCAAGCGTGACCTAAAATCCCATTAAAATGGATCATCTAACTATCTTCATTCCCTCCCCCAAAGCTGTGGCATTGCTAAAGACTACGCACACAAGTCTTGCCTGTTATTCCCTCAAGCAAAGCCAAATTATCCAGTAATTGGTATTTCCAGTTCATTGCTGGATAGAAGAGACACTGAAGACGTGAGTTATGGAGAGGAGAGGGTACGGAAGCAACACCACTGTGTGTGTGGGCAGGAGCACCACCACAGCGACCACATCATCTCCCAAATAATTCCAAGAGAGGCTTTTTATCCACTTGGGGTCCACAGCTAGGAGAGTGTGTGAGACACGCCACAGGCCAAAACCACTCCACGGTGCAAAGAGCCAGACTGCTCCTCTCCGGATGCGACCGCGTCAATCACAGGAAGCAGCTGCGGTGCAGGCAGCACTTTGACAAAGCAGCCTGACTCTTGCCTGCTTGCCCGTGCCAATTTCAGACTGGTTTACCTTCACAGGAATAATGAGACATGAGAACTGTGCTGGGCAAGACCTAAAAGCTGCTTTGATTTGTAGGGAAAGCCACAGTGCGCCATCGCTCACAAAAGCACAGCCAGGCCAGCCATCCCAAGCACCTTTGGCACTGCCACTGCCAGACCTGCAGCATCCCCCCAAAACATACAGACTGCTCTACACTGCTGTGTGCCTCCAGACAGGAGCTTCTAAGAGACAGTTTACACAACTAAGCCTTGCTGCAAAGAAAACTGGAGCAAGACATGGTTTGTTAGGTTTCCCTTGTCTGTTTTTGAGAAAATATATTTCCCATGGAATAAGTGTGTGTGTGTGGTTAAAGACAAGCTCTGCAACCACAGCATTAGGACCAAACATGGAATTATGAACAAGCCTGACAATGATTCATTTTAGTCTTGAAAATGAACAGTATGCAATTGGAGCCACATTGCAGAACTACGAGGTGGCTTTTGCAGCTAGAACAGAAATTCCCCAGTCCATACTGGACCATACTCCACTGGTCTGCATGCACAGTGCCTTCAGTAAAAAACTCAGTAAGAATGTAAAATGATACAAACCTAGGGGGACAGCACTGGAGTGAGACTCAGAAAACTCACTTTGCTGTGCCTGTGTCTTCCCACACTACTGCTCATCTTTTCTTGTGAATGGTAAGGATTTCTGGATCATAACCTGTACTGTTTTCCACAGGTGAAAAGATCTATCCCTGCTGGCAAGCCAGCACTGCCAGTTTGCTTCCTGAGGACTGCAACAAAGCACAGCCACTCATACAAACAAGCTGTCCCACGCTGACATTGCCGGAGAGAGTTTGTCTCTTCTTCTTGAGGAGATAACACTAACAACTTAATCCAATTAACACAGCACAAAGCAAGAGTTTGTAATTCCAGGGTGGATGTGCTCTAATGCCTCCTATGGTTTTAGCAAAAGGAAAGTTTGCAATAGATTAAAGAAAATACTCAACATTCATTTTTGCTTATCGTGGAGCAAAGCAGCATATAAGGAATGCATGAGCCTGCAGAGGCCAAAAGCAGGGATGATGTCTATCCCTGGTGCATAACATCTTTGCCTGCTTTGAAAGAATGTTATGTTTCTCCGTGATATCACTAAATTACTGGCTTGTTTTCCATTTGAAGGATACTGTGAAGCTGCAGTCCTTAGGCAATCATTCTGACCAGCTGCCAAGCCACTTAATCACTTACATGCATTCTAAATAAAAGCTGTCTAACTTACAAGAACTGCATCAGCTCAGCTGTCCATCCCAAATTGCAAGGAGAAATGTGTGCCTTTATCCTAACAATGCACAGAGGAAAAAGTTGAGAAACTACACAGAGAAGCAGCTTGTTCATCATGATCGTGAAATCCTCATGCAACCAATAGCAATGGGATTTTTACTAACTTCAGAAAAATTACTTTTCTGCAATATCCAACCACACAACCACTGGAAAAAAAGTGCCAAGCAACTTGGGAAAACTATCAGTAATAAAAGCTGAAGATAGAGAATAGATCTACTTGGCGCCTAGCATAATACAAACAATGGGGGTGATAAATCAGAGATTCCAACCTTTCAGTGTGCAAGAGGTTAGAAAAGGGTAGAAATATAAAAAAATCTAGGATTTCCAAAAAGTCAGAAAATGCGGGGTGCAGAAAGATCAGCAATGAGATCTGGAGCCTGGGGACTGGCAATGAAAATGCTCTTGCTTTTTGTACTGGGGCAGAAATGAAGGTGTGACAAAGAACTGGAAGTCATGTTAACTAGGAATGTCTAGGAATGACTTTCCACTCTAACTGTCCTGCTGGAATAATTTCACTAAATATACACAATGTGTTGGAACTGAATTTTTTCATTTCACTTCAGACAAAAGGGCTACAACTTAAGAAATACACTGGATAACAGCCATAATGTTATGAAACAGATTGTTATGAAAACAGCAGTTGCCTGCAGAAAAACAAATTAGCAAGAACTAATTTTTCTTCTTTTGTGCCTTCAATTCTTTTCTGATATTACTGTGTTTAATGCAGTGTCACTGCATTACATGTGTCTATCTACTACACAGAGTACCATGATTTGTCATCTTAATACATCAGCTCTGAATTCAACGAAAGCAGACTTTTTAGGGCTTTTTTTGCTTGAATGAGTAGCAATAATACACAGCTTTCTCTGAACACTCAAGCCTCATCATCACCTGACCTGATGTTCCTTTTTCAGTCAATTCTTTTCCTGGGTTTAGAGAGGCACTGAACTGCCAGAAAGGAGCGAGGTAGCCAAAGAAATGCTGCAAGCAGAGGGAGTGACCTGAGAGCATCAGTCTGCCAGGACATGCAGGCTGCTGGCCCACAAATCAGCTAAAAATGGATAATCTGCCGGACGAGGTGATAAGATTACAGATCAGACCAATTACAGCTGGAAGCTGCTTCCCAGGACTAATTGACTAAGGCACCCTAGGTCTAAGCTGAGGACAGCATTTGATCTGGTGGGTGCTACAGAGAGCACATGGGACCCACTCAGCTTTCCTCATGGGATGCAGGCTTGCTCCGGGATCAGCAAGCTGGAAGACACAGAGTAGGAGGTACCTCCATCAGGTACAAGGCACTCACTGCCAGAGTCCTGTTCCTGTGGTGCCCACAAGGTTGACTTGAGCTTCCAGTGCACCAGGGCCTCCTGACAGCTGATCCTGCTCCCTCTGCATCCTTTCACCCCCACCACATTAGAAACATAAAGACACCCCCACTCCCATCTGGACTGAGGAGCTCTCAAGGCACAGTGATGTTCCAGCACTCACAACTGCCACTCTGTGAAACACAGCACACTCTTTAAAGCCATCATGCTCAGGAACACACACTTCTGTCTGATTTTAATGATGCCATTTATGACTATTAAATCATCCATAAAGCACTTTAATTTACCCAAAACAATTCCTTACCTCTACTTCTTTTATTTTTTTCCTTTACCTCCACTAAAACAAAGATAATCTGAAATAAGTGTTTTTCCATGGCACCATCCTCAAAGCAATTATTTTGCAGCAGAGATGCAGTCAGGAAGAATAACTTCCCTGTGGTCTCTTTGGGAAGGCAGGAACTGAGCGAAGCCTTCAGAAAGCCAATCTTTCAGCTTCCATTCTTCCCACACACATCTCAAATCATCTACTGCATTTCTTCTGCTCATTTGACTTCTAAAGCTCAAGCAAAGCGGGGATTCAGATAAAAGGCAGCGCTAGAGAGAAAAAAAGAACCAACTCAGCCACTTCCTATAGTGATCTTTGTGCAGCACTAACCCCAGGGTTTTTTGGATGCTGGGGAGTGTGGGTCGGTTTGCTTTCAGCCAGCATCAAAAACCATGGACTTTGCCTTGGATCGCTGTTCTGTGCCTGCGCAGAGAACAGTCCCAATTCAGCGTAAATTGTTTAAGGGCTGCATTCATGAATAGGAACTCCAGCTCTCTAAAAAGGGAAATTCAGCTGATGGACTTCAGAAGAGTTTAAAAAAGATTTTAAAAAATTTAAAATACTTTCACAGGACCAGCGACATCATTCACGACAAAACAAATTTAAAAAAACCCTCAAAAATAAACAGTAACAAGTATTGCTTATTAAAGGAGGCAGCACATCCCAGAGGAACATCACATACACATCTAAATAAAACAAATTGCTTTCATATGTTTGCATATCTTGATACATATTCACAAGCCCACTATGGGCAATTCAAAAGAATGAATGAAAATCTGGCTCTAAGATGAGACTATGAAGATGTACTTAATTGTATTGTCATCTGCACTGAAACCATGCTAAGTTGTCTGAAAAATACAGAGAAATAGGAAAAAAAATCCAGTTATTTGTTTGCTAGTCAGACAAAAGCTTCTAGCAGACAGCTCCTATCTCCCTGCCTTTCCTTTGGCCTCAGAGACTGGAAGGAAAAACCCAGCCATCACCTCCTGTCACCCCGCTCTCCAGGAGCACAACTAGCAGATCTCATTTCCTCACAGTTTCTTCATTATTTTTGGATAAGGAAATTATTATTCCTCAATTTTTTCCAGCTTCCAATCAGTTTCCCAGTTCTAAATGACCAGAATTAGTTGAATGAGCTGAAAGTTGTGATGTAGCAGACAAGGCTTTTGCTGCCAAAACTTGGTTAAGTGGTTAAAACAAAAACAAAAAAAAAGAAAATGGTTCTGAACTTTTAGGTGGTGATTTTTCTGAATGCAGTGGTGAAACCTTTAGGATTGGGCTACACAAGCAGGTGTGAGACCCTGAGCAAGGAAAGGGGTTTGCTTGACTGCTTACCCTACTCTGAAGGGTATTGACATTTTGGAGCCCTGAATAAAGCCTGGACACCTAGGTAAAAGCCTTAAGGAGTGGACAGAGTTCTCTCTCAGGAAGTATTTAAGGGCCAAACTTGTTTGTTTTGGCTCTTTCCGTGTTTCCTTTACCTGTAAAACCACATACAATTTTCATTTCCCTTTAAGTTACTTTAATAGCTCATGAGATTAGTCTTTAATAAATTGCAACTTCACTTGAAGCATGGACTTCTTGAAGGGAAAAAAAAAAATTTACTTTGAATAACAATCTTGTATCCTGCATGTGATGCTCAAAAGGGACCAAAACCTTCCTGGGGAAAAAAATTGGAAAAACCATTGCATCAAGAGGGAAATTTGGCTGGGGACAGAGCTGCTGGCACCCAGTGAGAGTGGGAAATAATGGCAGAGGTAGAGGGAGGGATGAGAAAGACATGAGATTAATTGGATAAAAGGAGACAAATGACGATTCAAGGTCTTGTGGGCTGTGAGCGCTTTGGGAATGAGCACGCATGAGTGAAGCGAGGGGGAGGGAAAAGTCTGGGATGTGGTGTCAGGGGAGGGAGGGTCACACAGGGAGCAGGGGACGAGGTGTGCACTCTTCCCTCAGAGGACGGGGTGAGAAGACTGGATGAATATCCACATGCCCACGCCTAAGGGTCTGTCTGGAAGCCTGTGTAACATCCAGGATCCACGAAGGGGGTATAGGAGAACTGGTGGATTTACATGAGCACACCTCAGCGTCCAGATCATTTTCAACCACTGAGTACAAACAAAGCAGGTGTCAGAAGAAAGAAATCTTAAAAACAATAATTAAAAGCACCTTTAGTTATTGTTCTTAGCCTGTAGAACTCTCTAGGAAACCTTGGCAAAACACAGCTGGATTCCCAGATTTCTTTTGCCTGAGCTGTTCTTCAGCAGTGAGAAGGTCTGAAAGGGCTGACGAGCACCTTCCATACCCTTTCGCAGTATGCGTGGGAGGACACAGCACAACCTCTTCAGCTTCTTTTAGAGCAAACCACTTCTCACTTAAGGGCAGCCCCTTTCATTACACCAGCATTTCTCTGCCACTAACTGAGTCCAAGCACAACACGTATCCACCACCAAGGAGCGGCAGCCCCTCAGCCCCGGGACACTGCAGCTACTGTTCCCTCTCTGGGCTTTGTTTTCCCTCTTCCCTTGTTTTTCCCCAACAAGCCATGGCGCAATCCCTGCTCCCGCAGGCCCCCCTCCCCAGACCCCAGCTGTCAATACCCCCTCGCTAGGCTCCTGGATCTGCGAGCGCTCCGGAGTCAATCTTCCCATGAAAATCAAGTCAATGACCTGCCCTTCCCTGTTCCTTAAGAATAAAAAAAAAAAAAACCAAAAAAAAAAAGCAAGACAAAAAACGGCCATAATTTTTCTTCCCCTCAGTTCTCACGTGTTGTTAATGTTCACTCAAGTTGTTAGGCAATACAAAATGCATTAATTCCTCCAAAGTGAGTTCACCATGAAAGATTTAATTGTTGCTGATTAGGCATAGTTTTCCCCTTCGCCACCCCCCTTTTTTTTTTGGTCGGCAAAAAAAGAAGAGCAGAATGCAAAGATATTTTTCACTCAAAGACCACGTTAGCCTTATTATCTAATCAAGTGGAAAGGCCTTTGTCTGTCCTGGCCCTGCCAAAAAAACAAGCAAGGCAATAAAAACCTTTAAGATTTTTCTCCATCCTTTGTTATCCCAAAAGACCCAAGTTTAGTCAATTGCTGTCACATCACTAGAAAGAAAGAAAGAAGGAAAACAGAAAATAAAGAGAAAAAACACTTCTGTAGCTGTTTAAAAAAAAAAAAGGAGGACTTTCTGTAACCCATGAAGAAGTCTGGTACACAAAATTGCACAGTAACTTTTAAAAGATTTGCATTTAAAAGATTGAATACAGGTCGCTTCCCTGTGACCATAGAAACATTAGAAAAGGTGAAAAATTCAGTCTACTGAACTTCAAATGACTTTATTAAAGTGTCACTAATCAGAACCCAAGGACAGAAGGTTTTAGTGTTTGGGCTAACAAAGTGAATAACCCTCAAAAGTCAAATGACCTTCTAAGAGCATTACGTTGAAAAAAGCCACTTGTCAACAGCAAGTTAAATAAGAAAAACTTGATTGCCTCTCAGAAATGAGTAATCTCATGCAGCTCACAAGAACACAACTGAACTATGCCTTTGAAACCAGGAAGATATGGCTCATATAAGAAAAAAATATCCAAAGCTTTTAAAAATTACACTATGTGGACAACCAAGCACTTGCTTTTATTTGTGACAGTTTAAGACAAACTTTAAATGAAATATATGAAATAAGAAGTTAACACCCACATGCAATGAAACAGGGATGACGACAAATATCTAATAAGCTTCATTAAGAAATGGTGTTTATCCATATCAGCAGTGCCAAGATATAGGCAGTCACTAAAAACCACTGAAAATACGCTACATCCACATGACATCTTTTGTCTTCAATCAGAAGGCTATCTGAATCACAGATCAGTTAGTACCTTTATTAAGGCACCACATTAATAGGGCACCACCACTTGTACCAGAAAGGCATCATCTCCAGTTCGGTTCTGTCTCCAGAGTTACACCAATTTCAGAGTCAGAGGGGTAGAAAACTGCCTTTAGCCATGACCATGGGCAACACTGGTGCTCTCTGGCCCTTAGTGACCAGATCCCAGCAAACAGGGCAGATGCAGGGCTTTCAAATACCAGCATGGATAACCTCCCCACAGGGTGTGCTTCTAGGGGACTTACCTCTCAAACTACAGGGAGAAAACTGGCAGCATCCATGCAAACCTGCCAAACACAAGTGTGCAAAGCTCATTAATCTAAACCGTCGGGTGACTAATATTTCCGACACATTTTGGGTGAGCTGTCATGGCACAGACTGAGTAATCTCCTTAGCGTGACAGAATCCAGGTTGGGACTCATGCCCAGCATTGCAGACCTGGACCAGACACTTATCCTTCCCCACAGTGGCCTTTTTTTGCTTCTTTGTTAATTTTCCTGGGCTATGACACACAGCTGTCAGGACAACATCGTGAGGAATGGGCAAGAGTACCTTCAAAAGTTACTTGTATGTTGTCCTTAGGAAGATGCATCATCCTTTCCAGGGACACAGTAGCAACACAAACTCCAGCAGCAATCATACAAATATTTCAAAGGTGATGAGGACACAATGCTTATACTCATTTCTTTTATTTCCTCTACATAATACATAATGCACACTGCTGTGTCTAAGATCTTCCACACTTGATACTACCACTCAGATTGAAAAGTTTATCTACATAAAAAGGATGTCTCAAAAAATAATCTGTCAACGTGAAAATTTTGTTGAAACCTGTAAGGAGAGGTAAAATTCCTTTACGTATATTATTTTAGCTGACACAGGGGTACACATACCCAACTGCAGTGCTCTCATCTAGGTTCAGCCCTCATAAATGCATGAAACTGTTAATTCCCTTCTTCCTCCCACCAACATGCTTATTCTTATCCTGGCAGGAATGCACATCAAACCCTGGTGAAGGGAGCACCTTAATAAAAACTTTAAAAATAAAATTTTAAAAAAGTCTCTTAATGCATTAATCCAAATGCAGACAATTCCATGCACTTTGTTGTTCACTATAGTTGTTCCAGGTGTAGCTGAGTGCCTAGATTCAGTGTCAGTCCAGCTCTCACAAAGCTCCACTGCCTTGCAGGCAAAACTTGGTAGGTGCATAAACTTTTAATAAGATATTATACCGTATTAATAAGGCAAATTCATACAGTTTTATTATTAATAATTACCATAGTAATTTTTTAAAAGTTTTATTGCTAGTAATCATTTAGCCTAGCAATTAAGGAAGTCTTAAATATCAAATTAGCTATCACACATAATTTCCCCAGAATTAATCCTCTGTATTATAAACAAAACAATTGGTAGTTAAACAAGTGTTAGGTAACTACAACATAACGAGTAGCTCCAAGGTACTTATTTATTAAATGTCAGTGAACAAAGGTGAATATTTTTCAACTGACTCATGCAAGTAATCTCACTGGAGATGAAAGCTCTTTAAACATTATTTTTTTATGAGATCACTTCTTTCATGGGTTTACTTGATGAATATCCCTAATTTGTTATTTGGTAATTAGCCTGGTCAAGGACAGTGCTGCATTCATTACTACCCCTTACTCAACAAGAACTGCTTTTAGTTGAAAAAAGCTTAGATTAAAAAAAAATATTTCCTCTGAAAGGGTAGTGTTTAGCCCATAAAGTCTCAAAGTAAAATAAATGGATATTAAAAATGCAACAAGCGTTAATTCAAAATTCAAAGTAGGATGTCAGTTATGGGATTAAATTACAGGAATGAAACAATAAAAACACAACATTATCACAGGAAAAACAACACACTTGTTATTGCAACTCGATTGTGTCTTTGATTAATGTAGAGAAGCTTTGCAGTTTCAAACCCTTGATTCTGTAAGATTTACAGTGTAGGAACAAACCCTTATTAACACTACCAAAGGATCAGGCAGAACTTCCAGGAGCAACAAATTATGTCCCCGCTTGCAGTGGAGGCCAGACGGGATACATGATGCCAAAGGTGGGAGATGTCTGAGACCAGCAAACGCACAGGAAAAATGAGATGTTGAACTGATTTGGATTTGGCCAGGCTGGATGGGGCTGTGAGCAACCTGGTCTCGTGGAAGGTGTCCCTGCCCATGACAGGGAAGTTGGAACCAGATGGTCTTCAGGGTCCCTTCCGACCCAGACCATTCTATGATTCAAATCAATACAAATCTTTGGTTAGTTACTTTTCCGAAGTAATTAACCAAACACTCAGGTCTTTTTTTTTTTTTGCCTGTGCTGTTTTCATGTCAGCAGGACTGCACACAGTCCCACCCCGGTTACTCCAGGCCCCGAGCAGCACAGAGTTATGAATGTAGCTCATAAAGGGGTAACAGCTAATGCACGTAATCCCTGAGTAACAAAACAGGCCGAGAAAAGGAGACCTTTCTGTGCTGCCTGTAAGAAACCCCAGGGATGCCCTGCGTCGCTCGCTTACCAAGGAGATGCCAGGGAAGTTTTTCTAAGAAAAGAACTCTGGTTCTTAAAAAATTGCACGACTTCAGCAGTAAACTCACAATGAAAAGAGAATTCTAATTTGCATCAGCTTTAAACATCCATGTTCTGGTGCTACAAAGCCTATGGCTGATAAAGTACTCTTTCTCCTTAGCAATAATTGTAGTGAAAATGCAAAGATCTGGCAAGATATTTGCTTCTGAAATACTTCTCTATTACCATGGAGAATTTGGAATATCCACCACTGCACTGGAACAAAATGAAGATAAAGAAGCTTGAATGCTACTATTATTGCTAGAATTTCTTTCTTCTTTTTTTAAAGGCTCCGTGGATTTCAAAGGGGTAAGAATTAATCACAGAAATAAATCAAATACTGCTGCCAGTAACAGAGCAGGAAGAAGTGTGAAACAAAAACAATAAATACAAATAATTACTCACTCAAGCACACACATAGATAATTAACATTTGGAAATTAACAGAAGAGTGTAAGTTCCACGGGTGCCACCAACGACAGAAAAAAAAAGAGCACAATATCAAGAAAAAAATATTACCTGTTTTCTAAAGTAAAGGTGCTTAAATGGAAGCGGCTCCACCTCTTTCCCTGGGGGAGGTGACATTTTCTTGCCCTGACCACATCTCTCCAGCTCTCTCTCCTATGTGAGGGTCTCTGCATTCTGCAAGAGGACACAGGTGTTTGTCCACCCTGCTGCCAGAGCTCCCAACCAGGAGCCCTCCACACCTGAGTTAAATCACCTTGCAATCAGCCAAGTGCTCATCCTCTGTGACCACTGAGGCTGTGGACAACCCTGACTTCTCCTGGAGATCAGGGATCCAGCTACACTCCTGCATTCCACTCATTTCTGGACCCCACTACCCACCCAGGCAAGCCTGTAATGAGGGAGCGGTTGCACCACTAAAGAAATCCTTAGGTAACTTTTTAATTTTTTTGGCAGATTGGTTGCAAGACACAATTAAAACCCAACTACTATAACATTTCTGGCTTCAAAAGGATAGCTACTCAACACAAAAGTGATGTTTTTAAAAATTAAGAACATGACTTTCTGTTTGATTAAAGAAAAATGTTAAGTGTCTATGAAAAAAGATATAAGGGCAGATAACAGAATTTTATAGAAAACTAAACACAGAAGAGATGAAGGCTCAGTATGGAGCAAATTCTAAAGAAAATGGAGTGATTCTGTGGCTCCATTTATGTCAAGGATACAGTATGGTGGTCCTTCCCATTGAGGGCAAAGTCCAGCCTTACAGGGGAACCCTTTTCACCCCAAAACAGGCAAGCAAGAAAGGAACAAAGTCCTAGCAGATTGTCCAGATGCTCCAAACGTATTGAACACTTTTATACTAATGTCCAATGCTGGCCAATTTCTGAAAATAAAGCCACTGTCACTATAAAAATTAATGCAAACCAGTCTGGAGTAGAATTTATGTTCCTCAAAAGAGAGTAAATTCTCAAGACGAGAGACCACCAGACCATACCGTCAGCGTGTCATCATCCCACCAATGTTTTCAAAATCCAGGGGAGCCAGACAAAACCTATCAGCCTGTAACACAAACAATCCCTCACAAGTATGTATTAG
This sequence comes from Atrichornis clamosus, assembly GCA_013400975.1. NCBI lineage: Eukaryota > Metazoa > Chordata > Aves > Passeriformes > Menuridae > Atrichornis > Atrichornis clamosus. Next base: position 19,045 of record WBMZ01001866.1, on the reverse strand, counting down.
GCTTGGACTTGAAGTCGTAAATTCTTCTGATGAGATATACACATGCTGTAAGAGACCCACTTCCATCATCTGTCAAGATAAAACTAAATTTCAAATGCTTAGGTGTGCACGAGCTGGCACTTAGGAAATTACCACTGGTGAAGCTTAGTAACTTAGAGGGAAAATGACTTTTAGGGGACTCATAAGATGAGAACATTGAGCTGGAAGCTACTGACGGGCATTGACTGTGTAAACCCACAGTGACATATTTATAAAGTAGTCTGACATAGGATATATCTTTCAAGACATATAAATTCAAGCCATCACATTGAAGCTACCCTGGTGTAACTTTCACATAAGTCTATACAGAACATCTGTTAAATGGGTTCAAGACTGCCACTACATTACATAAACTTTTGTACTTGTAAAGCTGTGGTGAATCATAGAGCTGTGTCCTGCTATTCTCCTTCACACGACTGGGGGAAAGAAACAAAAAAAACACGGCAATTTACAAAGTGCTATCAGCTAACGTTAAGGATAACTCTTCCCCAAAAGAGCAAAGTTTCCCAAAAAACCCCCCTCTCTCAAGACCCGTGGTTTAAGAACAGAGAAATGCAACTGATGTCATGGAACAGGAACAAAACCTGTGGTGTCTCACAAATCATGGTATTTCCAAATCACTGGATACTGTGTAGGATTCACTCGAGAGATCAGTAATTACACATTTCAGCATGCTGCAATCATTGCTGGCAGCAACCAACAACATGGAATTACAAGAGGAATATGACAGACATTGTCAACTGCTTTGGACAGGGTACCTCACCATTCCCTTACTTATAGGGCAAAGTTCTCACCTCCCCAGATGACAAAAGAATCACACATTAAGAGAGGGCACTTCTTGACTCTCATTGCTTTTCACTAAGCATTTGGAAATGTCAAGCCAGAGCAACAACATTTGGCTTAGAATTGGTAAAAACTTATCAAACCCCTGCTTTGTAATTCCAGCGATGCAAAACACAAAAAGAAGTGTTGGTAAATAGTTCAATATAGGGGTTACTTTATTTAAAATCCAGGGATAGTGACAGCTTTTTTCTCCCAAAACCACCAAACAGCCTGGAGCATACATGATTATGCTAGGATCTTGACAGCTATCACATGGAAATTAATCTTTCTGGCTACATATAGTATATTTTGAAATATTTGCCTGTGTTTCTATTGTGCACAACAACAACAACTCCAACTGTGTCTCTTCTACATTCTTTTATAACCATTTTATATGCTCAGTGGGGGGGACAGAAAAAGAATTTAGTTAATCATTAAGCTTTTTCTTTCTAAAAGCAAGCCATGCTGACTGTCCCAATTAATCAATGTCTGTGGAGGTCACAAAGGAAATCTAAAGCAACGTTTCTGTTTCAGAATCCTTTATTCTAAACACCAGACTTCTGCTTTTCAAATGAAGACACACACAGACAGACAGGTATTTGCTATAATCATATTAAAATTGATTTTGGAGTGGTGGTGAAAGTTATCTTTCAGCCTACTAAAAGCAATTCTTTCTTTCCAATACAACTTTCTCGAACAAAAATTAAGAACCTATGAATAAACTGAGTTTCTTATAAGGAGGAGATTGACACATAAATGTCATTAAGCATTTATGAACCACTGAATTTCACACAATCTATTTCTGCAGGTGAACTTGGGACCATGGAAAGGTGGGCCTGTTACCACCAACCTGCTCTCAAGCATTCCAGAAGGATTTGCTGGATGCTATTCCCAGTATAAACAGAAACCTGCACCTACTGTGGGATCCACTACCAAAATTTAGCCAAATCCCAAATACAGTGGCTTACTTTAAGCAAGGAAAACAGGTCCCAGCATGGCCATCAAGTACCTACCCCTGACATAAGTCAGATAAAGCAGCTAGTTTTTTGCTTTCTAAAACTATGCCACAACAGAAAGCACTCTAAATTAATACTAGAATATTTTTAACTAGATGAGCAGGGAGCCGTGTGTATGTTTAGAAATTAATTTCTAGAGTCTGACTTCTTGACCAAGGCTCCTACAAAACTGTTCCCCATGAGGCTGCCCTGTAGCCCACTTCACAGTAACATTTATCCCTAGTTCTTCTCCTTGGAGTACTGTGCTAATACCATTGTCTTCTATTCCTCTTTACAGAGCTACAGTCATGTAAAGTGCCTAATTATAGACTCCAGAACGTCTTGATTTCCTTATTTCCTTGGCAAAGGGCAAGCTTTTTGTTAGATGTTTAGTGTTTACCCTGTGTCACTTTCAATATAGACTTTAATTTACACAAATACAAGGTCCTTCTTATGTGCTCAGGGCCTTATTTTCTGCTTGGTTATACCAATGTAAATTAAGAGTAATTTAACTAAATAAAATATAGTTACAGTGAAGGAAAATTAGCATAACCCAAAGAAAAGCCAGTCCACTGTTTAGTAATAATTTCTTTCATATACTGCGGATTCTCATGCTCATACATCCTTTATAGAGCCAAAGCTGTAATAACAATGTTATATTTTCACAGAAAAAAAAAGCAGCATTTTCCTATTCACACAAAGGGCTTTAAATTTTTTTTTTTAAGGGAATGTATCTGGTCTGCATTTATTTTTCTATTTGTATAGAGGTAGCCACAATTAATAACCATAATATTATGGTGTATTTTTAGAAGAGACTGTTTGCACATGTGAGACCTCATGGAATCAGAAAAGCATATTCATTTTTATAGCACTAAATCTCAGAATGAAACACTGTCTCCCTCCATCAGTTTTGGGCAGCTTTACTGCAACAACAACAACAAAAAAGTATTTCCATGTTTGTTTTAAAAACATATACATGTGGGATGATCAAGGAAGGAAAAAAAGAAAATCTAGAAGACAACAGACCAAAACAGTCAAAATACAACATTAGGAGTATGGCTTTGCAACTAGATTTTTAGTATCTTAGTTTCTATGAAAAACAATGGCAATATTTCAACTTAATGACTGAAAATTGAGAAAGATATTCAAAATGACATTTATTTGCCCTAGAGTGAAGTCTCATGTACCATTTTTCTTTAATGCTCACCAGCAAGAGCCTCCTGTGGATTTCCAGCTGTCACAAGCAGGAGAACATCACTGCCATCATCACAAGACTGGAATCTTAGGGCCCTCTAATGAAATTGCCTCTTTGAGACTTTGCTTTAAATAGATGGAGGGAAAAAAGGTCTTGCTCCTACTCCCCTCTCCTCAGCCTTGCCCTGATGGATGGTGTTGCTCATGGGTGGAGCAGGTCTGACAGACTTGGAACAGCCACCATGTCTGGTGACCGTGATTTATTTCTGCAAGCAGCCTCAAAGTTCAGACATACCATTTCCAGATAGCACCGACCACTTAATTTCTAGAACAATAAATAACAAATGCTAAGAAGAACTGAGCTTTGCTCAGATCGAGAGCCTGTGGGACTTGCTCTTCCTTAACACATTCCTGTCCCACGGTGGCTTGGCTTCCTCCTCCAAGCAAACTGGAGGCAGACTCGGGCTCTTCCTTCTTGGAGAACATTCTTTGTACATATGTATCTTTTGTACACACACATATACATCTGATGTTTGCACACACACATCACAAAGCACGGCAGTAAACAACCAACCACAAATAACAAACAACCTGGGCATGCGGGAGACACAAAGGGGCCATGCAAGAGGAGACATAGTACTGAGGCTGGTCATGAGCACAGGCAATCACGTGCTTTTCAGGCTCCCCAGTCCAATTTTTAGGAGCTGCTTCCAGCAATGGATGGGGATTTTTCTATTAGCAGATAAGAACTGAAGGTTGGACAGCATGACATAAATCCCTGAAGACCCATTATTGTTCATTTCTTACAGGAACCTAAAAGGAGGGCTTAGCTCCATCCAGCCTTTGGCATCCTACCGAGGAGGAGTATTGAATTTACACAACTCCTTTCCTAGGCTGTAAAATGTATCAAAATAAACATATTATACAATGTAGTTGTCTTCCTCCCCTCTTACCCCTCTCTCACACACAAACTCGAAACAGTACTGAGGAGAAAAAAAAAACAAACCACACCACAATAAGAGACACCTTTATCAGCCTCAGCCATCTGTGTTCCTTTAGTCTGATCCAAGCATTTTGGCAGGCATGTGTGCAGCTTGCTCCTACCCCACATCATCCTGCCCTGCAAGAAAAAGTCTCCTCCCTCTTCCTCCCCTCTCTGCCAGCGGTTCAGGCAACGTTCTCAGTCTGTCAATTCCAGGACTTGACATAACAAGGTACCAGTGCATATGTTTAATTAATTATGACCTCAACACGATCACTTAACCTTATTCTGAGCAACTGCAACCCCACTTGGTAACTTGGCCCAAAAACCAAACAGATGTCAAAAACCCACACAACTTTCAGTGCTGACCATAGGAATTATTTGGAGTTTAGCAATTTATATGTAAAATTAAAATAAAACAAGCTAATTCCTCAAAAGTTTGAAGTGCAGGAGTTAAAAGTGCTGTTAAAAAAAGAAAACAGTGGTAAAAAAAAAAAAAAAATTACCACCACCATAAATTAGTTTCCAGACAAACTGACATGACCCTACTGGGGTTAAAAATCTGGATTTTCAGTAATTTGTTCACTGAAATCATAAAGGTTCAAATTCTTTTCTCAAAGCAGACGGGCATAAAAACTTTATAAGGCAACTTTCAAAGGGAATAGAATAGTGCTTAGAAAAAAAAAAGTCACTTAAATAAACACAGAAACACAGGTCTCAAAAGAATAAGAGTACAATAAACTACTGAGTTGGCCTTCTGTTTCTAAACAGCCTGGTAATTGCAATGTCTTCAATATTTCAGGAAGCATGACATTTTGATAGATTAAAAAGACATGTTGTATTGAAACGAATAAAGAAGGAAAATGGGGAAAACACCAGGAAACCTGAAGTGTAACATTATAGAAGAAAACCCCTAAGGAAAATTCAAGCTTTAAACACATATACTACAGATGTGCAACATAGCTCTGGCATCTTATTTATTCCTCTGAACTATTTCAGGAGAATTCTCTTAATTTACCAAAAGTGATCCAAAAAGGAGTTGACAGGAAAAGCACTCAGTTCTCTCTCTAGCTCTCCAAGGAACAATTTATCTCCTACTGCACTGCAAAGGAAATAGAATCACATATTTCCCCATGCACAGTGCCTATGGCAAACACCCCCCTCCAGCTGAAAGTAGTGTTGTTTTCTGTCTTAATGTACATCTGTGCCCTGTGATGGGAACTTGGTTTTTCCTCTCCCCAGCTGCTTCAGGATGCTGCACATCAGACTCCTGTTTTGACAGCCACTTAGCATGGCTCTGTGTAATTCAGCGCTATCTAGTGTTGGATGGTATTTAAATTAATGTGGTCCAAGCAGGATATAAATCCTGTTCGTAGCTTAGAAGGAGGACTGCACATTTGGGTAGGTGAAACATCATGCACACATTCTTAGAGCCAATAGTCTTCTCCTGGATTATATTTCAAGAAATATCGCATCTACCAAAAATAAAATGTTTATCTTAAACCCAGAGGACTAGATATGAAGCACTTGCTTAAAATCTCAAGTTAATGTTCTACTCATTCAATGTTTTAGACCAAAAAAAATCTTGAAAAGGCTTCAGAAGCGTTAAAACGCAAATTTCTACAAAGAAATCCTTAAGGAAAAAATTTGCATGATTTTATAACCAAAACTAACACTCATTTGCATAACTCATTGGGTAGAAAGTTGTGTTTTGTAATTTTTTCTTCACAGTAGACGACAAACTCACATCAGCAGCAATATCAGAGCAGAGTTATGAATCAGCCCAGAGCAGCTCCACGTGTGACACCTGGCAGAAAGCCCCCGGCAAGGTTGCAGACCCAGCTCCCAAAGGCAGGACATGCACATGGGTGACGCAGCTCTGGTCCAGCTCTGCTCTCCAGGAGAGAGCACAGCAATGAGTTGTGAGGCTATGATGGAGACCTCCAAAAGCAGCTGCTCGCATAGCACGGCTCATAAATCCCCTCTTCGTTCCCATCAGCGACAGAGACAGTCAAGCTCAGTACTATTAAGATGCCCCATAAAAGACAGATCCAACTGTGGGCCTGGAAACAAGTCAAGAGTAACTTGTAAAACACAAAGTCTCCAGCTCGTCAGTTTTATCAGTGCTGTAGATACAGAATTAAGTAAGAAGCAGACGCCATGAGGGCTGGAGCACCTCTTCTGTGAAGACAGGCTGAGGGACTTAGGGTTCAGCCTGGAGAAGAGAAGGGTCCAGGGAGACCTTAGAGCACCTTCCAGCACCTAAAGGGGCTAAAGACATGGAGTGACAGGAACCTTCACCACTGATCTGGCATCACACTATGGAAGAAACAGGTGGGTTCTTCATACTTCCCTTCTGAATCTCCTAAAACTATCACGAAGAGTCACAGTTCCACTCTTCCCTCGCCTTTTACACACTTCTCTGCTTGCAGTAGCAAGCTGGGGCTCCTGCTTGGGAACATGCCATATAGGTACCTGGTGAGAACCAGAAATGGTACAGGCAGATCCTACAGAAAAAAACACAACATTGCTAAACCCAGTTTGGTCACTTTCAAGCACAGCTGAGTGGCTGGAGAGGTAATTCCTTTGACACAAGCATGTACATGCATGCTTAGAAGAGCATAGCTAGGCATGAGGCTGGAAAATGTGCATATATGAAATCAAGAGATTTAAAATTTCCTGTTAATGATGATGATGATACTTCCCATCCCGGCCAAAAGGCACATCGCAAAGCATTTCCCATTCGCGTCACCTAAAGACCTGTGAGAACAACCCTGTCTTCATGTTTCAGTTCTATCAGAGAATCCAAATCAACTTCACAGGGCTCTTAGGAGTTATCTTCCCTCAGCCACGGGACAATGCCACCTCTGGGCCAGAGTGTAGAGGGCAGGAAGGTGAGGGATGCACTGCAAGAAGATGCTCTTCTCCAAGAGGAGCCCCCAAAGCTCCTTCCACCTGTCTGAGCCTCAGAGCAGCTGAATGCCTTTCTGTCTGTAGGTCTGGATGGCTGCATTAATTACAGCAGAACCCACATACACTTATTTAAGACCACTGTATCAATACAAGCAACAGCCTACGGACAGTGTGTATGTGTGATGGCTGCAGAACACGAAATGCTAAGGAAAATGCTTGTTTTCATTACTTTTTGCATAGCTGTTGGCACATAAATTACCACTTCTTAACAGGCTCTCTGAAATTCTTTTGCATTAACTAATGCAACTCTATGTATTTTTACAGTGTGATCATGGCTATCAGTTTCCATCTGTTCTACTGTCCTTTTGGAATGTTTTTGCTGTGAGGAAGTAAACAAAAATAGATCACTATAAAAACAAACCTGCCTGACAGTCTAGACTGAGGGTCTAATTAAAAATAAGATTTACTAGAATAGAGAGAAACATCACAGTAAAACAAAGACACAGTTTCTCTAACATATCTGGTATTATTCTTGGCAAAGCGGAGTCGGGCTATAAATTTACTGAAACAAATCAGCATGGTACAGATGCACCATTCTGATGTAGCATCGCTTCTCCAGACTTCGAGAATGTCTTAGGAACTTTGTTTTACTTCAATTTTAGCCACCATAATTTTTATTTTTTTTAATTGGAGTACGAGAGTGTTAGGGCTTGTCTCTACACAGGATTTACACAGGTAAGAAACCAAAGTGAGTTAACAGCAATGCTACTCCCTAGTCTAGACACAGCTAAAACAAACTATACCAGCAGAACTACGTCATGCTAAGGGCTTGCTTTGATACAAATTAAATGGACACCTTGCTGCTGGAGGGCTGAGAGGTGGCCCTTGGAGTGGCAATCCAAAATCCACCTCTGAAAAGACTCAGACCATGGAAACATCTGGAGCCTCCTCCTGCCAGTCAAAAGGGAAGGAGCATCCTCCGGTGAGGTGCAGTCTCAGAGAAACTGCACAGGAAACAGGAAAAGACAACAGCAAAGACCTCGGACACCACCACCAACACAGTCTTGCCCCAGCAAAGACACTGGTGAGACCTGGAGACACCACGAGGGCAAGCAGGCCTTGGTGACCAAAACCTGGAGCACATGAACAGCCACCAATTGCTTCACCTAACACACACAAAGAAACCTGCACTCCATCAGCTCTGGGCGTATCATTTTACATGGAAAAGGACTCGCTTATTAACATCGATAGAACCCAAGAATCATTTAGAGATTTGTATGAAGAATTTAACACTTAGCAAAAATAAGCACATGAAAATTTTGCTCTGTTTTTTTGGCTATTATTTCCACTGTTTGCATTTGAGACGCATGAAAAATAATATTTTCCGTAATAAAGAATGTTGTTTTTAAAGTCTAGTGATTTTTAACATAAAAATTATGAAGTGACCTCACATGCAAAAATGCCCAAAGGCTGCTAAAATAGCAAAGAAATGAGAAATTCTAGGTATTAAGAACACGCAGCAAGGCAGAATCATTAAAGAAATTAGAGAGGATGAAAAAAGGGCCAAGTTTGAACCAAAACACACAAATTGGTTTTAAATAGTTTTCCAAATAAGGCACATTCATCTCCCACTCCAGTTCAAGGAAAGCTTAGAGATCCTTTTTCATCGTGCAAATGACAGCAGTAACTTAAATAATGATGCGTTTCTTAGAATCAGCAGTATCAGCTCTAGGAAGAAAAAAAAAGTGGCTTTGGAGCTGGGACAAGGCAGCAGATTTTCATTGTTTACTCCAGCGTTTCATAAGCAGTTTCCTTTGTCAAGCAACAATTGATGTGCCATGCATCATTAAAGAATAAACTGACTTATAAATAGTATGAATACAAGGAGTACCCCATTGTTCTTATCTGTGCTGGTAAATACATGACATGCCAGATAAGACTTCTCTGAAGTGGGTTTCATATTCCCTTACTAAATTTAAAGCCTTCTGTTAGCCAGCCTGGTTAGAGAAGTAGCACCTTCAGTGTTTGGCCCCACGAATCCACCCCTTTTCCTCTCTCAAGCGGAGGCCGAGTGACACCACACCCCTGAAGCAGTACTTGTATGGCTCAGGCAGCCTCTGCTGCAATGTTTTCCACCATTCCTACTTAGCAGCATCTTCCCTTTCTTAGTCCAGGGTTCTGGAGCTCTGCACCAGAAACCTGCAGTGGAGGAGACAGGTTTGAGTACCTCCACCTCACTCCTGGGTGCAGCAAGGGGCTGCAGGGTACAGGAGGGACACAGAGCCGAGCTGAGACAAAAAGCTCCACATCAACCAGTCACACCATGCCATCCTGGTTTTATGGCCATGGCTGCAGTTCATACTGAGTCAAGGCAAAACATCCTATGGCTTTCCTTCCAGGAGGACAGAGCCATACATTCTGCCTGTCCTCATTAGTTTCCAGATCTTTACTATGCCAGAAGCAAGCATTGTCTAAAATCCCCACGTCTTGCCTGAATAAAGAGCAAACACTCCCCCAGCTTGGAATTCCAAGATTCCCAACAGTGTCAATCATGAAGTGCTCACAAGATGCAGATACAAATGTACAAGTGCACAAGAAAACTCAGTGTCTCATTTCTCCCTGTCTGAAAATGAAGACAATGAAGAGGATACTAACATTCACAGGTAAAAAGCACTAACAGGATCACTGATCTGCCTCTCCAAGTATTTCCATTTTCAAACCAATACCATCACTAAATCTGTCATTTAAAGTTTATACACTTTCCTCATTTACACCCTTCTTCCTTCCCTGGAAATGATGAGCCTATTTATAAGTACATGAAACATGCTTAACTGAGCAAGAAGTTCACCTCCCAAAGTGTTACCCTCTCATTTGGCACATATGATATCTACATCACTATATATATCTATATTTATATCTATATTATATATATATAGGGACTACTGGTTCCTAGCAAACCCACGGCTCCTTTCAAGAAAGCCACCCACTAAAGGGTTAAACATGCAAACTACAGATCCTGTCTAATTCCACCTAATCCCTGGTAACACAGCACAGAAGATGAGGTATTGTCCCTGGGTTCCTATTATTGCAGCCAGACACAAAACAGGGTACAGCGTACGACCACCCAAAATATCCCACTGCCTACGATCATTGTTTTGGGAGGCAGGACTTAGGGAAGTTATCTGGTGGGCAAGTGATGCCAACAGGCATTAGTCATTCTGTATTAAATATAAAATCACGATGGTGAAACCCTCAGCCCTGCCCAAAAGGTTAAAAGAGAATTTATGTTGGAGAGCCAAGAGAAAGGAGTTAAGCAGTTGCTGAGGTTTTTTCTTCATAGCAGAAACACTTAAAAAGGTATAAAATGGCAAGCTGAAGGGCTTGCTTCAGGACACCTACATTATTCTTTTTTATCTGAGATCAACAGTGCAACACCTAATGATTAAGACAAGAGAAGGAAAAGCTAAGACTGATCACAAAACACATTCACACAACGTGAAATCATCTTGTTTATCACTGTACATTAGAAGTCCAAAATAAAATTAAAAATCAAGCTTTCAAATTCATCAATTACTATCCAAAATTACATCCTCTAGCTGTAAAGTACACTGGAATAAGCACTTGGGGTTTCTTTACAAATCTCAAATATTTGGTACTTGAAAAAAGCTACAAATCGTAAATAAACCTCTTTGTTTCCTAAACTTTTTGTTGTTACTTTACTGAAAATAACGGAACCCTTCCATTTTAAGGCATTGAAACTGCAGCTTTGGGTTCAGCACGGAATTCCCCACAGTCCTGCCACTGCAAAGCTCTGCCCTTGGACACTCTGTTCAGAAAGCACTCACAGACAACCGTGGGAGAAGTGCAATCAGTGGGTCTTAGTTTGTTCCTACAGGGCAAACCCCAGCGAGGGATGAGAAATTCTGGAAAGATACTTTCTTCTTCACTTAGAGCACCAGGTGGATCTTTGCCAGGTATTTGATGTTATTTAAAAAAATTAAAATAAACTAGTGACAGAATTTAGGGAAAATAATAATCACAGCATTTCCCAAGGACAAGGATTAATTCACTTCTAGAGCAAGGGGCTCCACACAAGCCTGCTCTTCTTTTATACTGGTTGCTGGCAAGACAAAGCCCAGTGACTGTTTCAAAACTGTAAATATCTCTATTTCACACCAGGTATCTGTCACCCAAACCCACTCCTAAAGTCTGTATCAGACAAAAGATCTATTAGCTTTCCTTCTGCTGCCGCTCTCTTTGCCAGTCTCACACAGCACATTTAGCACTGGGTTCCCCATGCTCAGTGGTTCACTCACATGCCACAGTGCAATTAAGACGATTTCTGGCACCAGGGCAGAGAGCATAGCAGGCACTGAAGAATAATCATGTAGACATTGTTAAGAATATCCTATTACTGTTTTTTCCCTTTTCTTTAACCATACTGAGACACAAAACCCAGTATATTCTTCATAAGAGAAGGAAGAAAAGAAGTTCACAATATTGATGCTTTTTCCCCAATTAAAAAAAAAATCCAAATCAAAACCAACAAACAAAACCAAATAGAAAATAAACAAAACTTATATCCAAGTTATGTGTGGAGAGAGCTGTCAGGTATAGTGACACCAGACCTACCAGGCTTTGTCTGCACACCTGCACTGATGTTTTACAACTCACTTTTCTTGGGGAAACCTAAAGTCAGCCAGTCTTCACCTTACCATGCATATACTATAGAAAAGTTAAAGACATTATGGACAAAAGAACACTTGAGTTTTGTGGCTGTGAATATTTGGCACTTTTTCTGTCTCTCATCAGTGTTCTGGTTATACCACCAGTCAAACTATCACCTTAAAACCCAGGACTGGAATAAAACACAAAACCTTCTGGATTAAACATGTGGTGCACAGAGACTCTAGCATGAGAGTGCTTTAAGGTGGGTTGTTCATGTACTTGGGCACTGGCCAACTTTTTATGAAACAAGATTGACAGCAAACTCTAAGACCAACACACGTGCACCGCATACATGAGACCACACCCCCAAAATATTGCCATCCAAAAGAAATGTGGAAAAAAAGCTGTGTTGCTTATTCAGCACCCACTGACAGTCAGCTTGCACAAAGAATGTCACTGCAGTAGTTCTTGTTCAAGTGTTGGACAGCAAAAGCCTTCCAGAGAAATCCCATCAGTTAAGAGCAAGACTGCATATGGTTATGTTTTTTAAAGTTGAAAGCTGATTATAATTTATAATACATTTCTAAAGAAGCACAGTAAGCTAATTACATTTGGGAGAAGACACATTTTAGAGGCTATTAAGATACAACCAGTAATAGAAAATCCTAGCTCCCACTTATGGCTCTCAATGTTCTCCACAGAATAAAACATTTGCTTGTGATTTCAGAAATCACTTGTATTCAACAATGTAAAGTTTGTTTGAAGTTTCAATGGTTATTCTCTTCTCTGCTCAGCAAATACTCATATTAAATGCTTTTACAACATGTAAGAAAATTGCAACCATAGGGTCTGGCCTCCTTTGAGACCTTCCCCAGTCAGGAAACTCTTTGCTCAGACTCAAAGTTGAAGGGTTATGACCCAAATACCCAATGACAAAGGCCTGACCTCAAAACAACTATCTGTCAAGACAAAATATGACATAATTATAAGAAAAAAATTATAAAGGTCTACCTTTTACAAACTGCTAGCAGGGGTACAAAGACCTTCGTAACAGAAATATTCTCCTAAAAATAGCATGAATTGTTTAAACCAGCAGCACTACTAGAACAGGTCATTTTTCAACACACTACTTCAAAACATGACAATCAGCAGCACACTGCACACACATTAGGATGGGCTCACATGTTCAAGGAAATCTTTAAGTTGGAACAGTGCTCAAATTCCCCGACAATTACTTTGGAGAGCATCTGTCACCGGCACTATAGAAGAGAGAGGTTACATACCTCCACAGACCATACTTAACCTGCAGTAAAAGCAACAAAAAAGCAGCTACAAAGAGAAAAATCTACAGCTGCCAAGTAAGAATTGAAAGTATCACTTTCAATCAATCACAATCAAACAGAAAAAAACCCCCAACCCTGCAAACCACCACAGCATCAAAACTAAGACGTAATTCCCAGGAGGAAGTGTAGCTGGGGATAATGCCTGGGATCTATAGGGCTGTGCAGTTCTGATGTAGCATGTTCAGCTGGAGAGGGAAATGGTTGAACCACTGCACACTCCAGCATCCTCTGCTGGCTGACTCAGCCAGCCGTGCCAGAGCCAAACTTCCAGGACTGGAAAGTCAAATGGCTCATGGTGAAGTGCAGAAGGCAGCTCCAGGAACTGGTGCAACTTAAACACAACACTCCTTTTCACATCAGGCTTCTCAGTATTCCCACAGAAGGAATGGTGTGAACAAACAGCTCTGTGACTCAATTACAGGGCAGAGCAAAGAAACCATTCGTACTTCACAGGTGACTATCCAAATCTGTTTTCCACCCTTTGCTTTTTTCAAGCCAGGCAGGCAGAAAACATTTAAAGACCCTTCAGTCACGGCAAATAGCTTTGTGATAAGGAAAGTTTCCAACTAAAATGTTACACTTTTACCACCTATCACAGCCAAGAAGAGAAACAAGACCATTTTCATACCCATCAGTGAGTTAGGTAAAAGAGTAAGCTAAATCGGAGGTGTGTGAGGAGACCTATCATCCCAGAGACTTAGCCAGGCAGGGATGGCAAGAACATCCGTGACTGGAGACACTGGATCAGCTGTTCAGAGCCAGCTCTCGTGTCCAACACTGACAGGATGACTCCAGTGAAAGACCAATCATAACCCTGGCATTACACAGGAGTAGAAAGACAGGGAAATAATTACAGAATAAACCTTTACCTCTGCTCGCTGCGTGCGGGGCAGAACAGACGACTTTTCAATGGCATAAACATCCACCAAGTAGAGCCGTGCTCCCTGCTCCCTGTCCAGGATGGCCGCGGTCTGGATGACCCCGGTGTGGCGCCCGATGGTGAAGAGGCGCCCGAGGCTCCTGTCATCGCACCGAACGGACACGATGTAATATTCCACCTGCGCCTCGGAGCCCCGCGGACTTGCCGCTTCCAGGGAGATCACGTTCGTCCCAATGGGCTCGCCCTCTTTCAGGATGGTGATGTACTTCGGCTGGGTGAACACAGGCCCGTCGACCCCCTGCAGAATTATAGTCATCTCGGTGGTGGATTTCCTCCTTTCGGGGCCGAGGTCAGTGGCAGACACTATGAGATTGTATATGAGCTGAGAAGGCACCAGAGCTGAGGCTACTCTTAGATCTCCGCTGTAGCGATCCACAATGAAGGTTTCGGTATCTCCATTGACTATTTCATATTCCACCTCCCCATTGGCACCCTCGTCAGGGTCCGCAGCGATGATCGTGGTTAGGATTGAACCGATCACAACAGCGGGGTCGGCTGCCAGGGCGTTCTGCGATACAAACACGGGGACATTGTCATTTTGATCCGTCACCAGGATGGTCACGTTCTTCAGGGCAAATCGCCTGGACTCCACAGGAACGGCCTGATCGGTGGCTTTGACTGTTAACTCGAAGAGATTGGCAAACTCCCGATCTATCTCAGCATTGGTAAATATTGTCCCTCTCACCTCGTCTATACGGAAATGATTCCCCCTCGGCATCTGCTGAATGATTGCATACATTAGCTGCCCATTAATATCCGCATCTGGATCGTGAGCAGTCACGGAAATGACAGAGCTACCCACAGGAACGTTCTCAACAATCGATTTAAAGATGTCTCCAGGAGGAAAATGAGGAGGATTATCATTGAAATCCCTAACGTGTATTACCACTGACATGGTAGATGACCGCGGGGGCCTTCCTTGGTCTTTTGCCGTTATATTGAGCTTATACAGAGATTGTGTCTCAAAGTCCAGTTTCTTGGCAAGAAAAATACTCCCAGTGTTGGGACTGATGCTAAAGGTCCCGTGATTGTTAGTCCCCGTAATGCTATAGTGGAGGTCGGCATTGTCACCTGAATCAGAATCAGTGGCGGTGACAGATGACACAAGTTCACCAACCCTCATGTTTTCCAAGACATCCACTAACAAGGTTGATTTGGGGAAGGAAGGACTGTTGTCATTTTCATCCAATACATCAATGCTCAACATGCAAGTTGAACTTAGGGACACAGCTCCGGAGTCTACTGCCTGGATGACAAGGGAATACGAAGCAGTAGCCTCATGATCCAGTTTGCCTACTAAGGTCACTTGGCCTGTGCTGCTATCTATTGCAAACTGATTTTCCTCGTTTCCCTTGATTACGGAGTAGTGTATCAATCCATTAACCCCTTCATCAACATCTGAGGCAGAAACTCTCAGCACCTGTGTCAGATTTGCTGCCAATTCTGATATAGTAGCTTGATAAAGATCTTTCAAAAATTTGGGGGCATTGTCATTGATGTCTTTCATGTAGATCTGTACAGTTGCCTGATCCTTTAGGGGCTTTGGCAACCCCTGATCTGTTGCTATTACTGTGAGACTAAATACTGCAGCTCCCCTCTGCCTCATAAGAGCTTCTCTGTCAAACTGATGAGTGCTTCTGATTTCCCCAGTTACTGTGTTCAGCTCAAAATCTGGCTGCATATGCTCAAATGAATACCTGACCTCACCATTTGGCCCAAAGTCTTTATCTACAGCGTTTATTTTACCTACGTACGATCCGCCTCTCTGCTCCTCTTCAAAGTAAAACACGTAGTTGGTACTGTTGAACAGGGGCCTGTTATCATTTACATCCTCCAGGATCACAGTAACATTCACAGTAGCATTGAGTGGTTCTACTGCTCTGTCAGAGGCAACAACCAGCAAAACATATCTTTCCTGAAGTTCACGGTCCAGTTCACTTTTTATATACAGCTGACCATCTGGGAATATGCCAAAGGCATCCCCAGCATTTCCTTCAATTATACTGTAAGCTATTTCGCCGTTCACTCCCGAGTCTTTGTCAGAAGCCTGTACCTTAAAGAACCTGGAATTCACAGGCTCTGACTCCAAAATAGTAATTTCATAGGAAAGCTGGTCAAACACAGGCGGGTTATCATTTACATCATGGACAGAGACAGTCAGGATAAAGTTGGAGGACAGCTGAGGCACTCCCATATCCGAGGCCAGGATTTCCACCTGGTAAGACCCAGCATTTATGTCAAGCGGCCCCGTTAAGCTTATAGCACCCGTTTGTTCATTGATTGAAAACAAGCCCTTTGGGTTTTGCTTAAGGCTGTAAAGGACCACCCCATTAACACCTTCATCAGGATCAAGGGCTTTGGCCTGGAATATGGTATGCCCAGCTTTCCAGTTTTCAACCACATTTACGCTTTCCACCACGTGAATGAAGTGTGGGGAATTGTCATTTAAATCTTTGACAGTTATATTGACCACAGCATCACCAGTTATCGCCCCACCTCTAGCAACCACCTTCAGCTGGTAAAAAGCTTGCTCCTCCCTGTCAATAATGCTGGCTGTGGTGATCTGCCCCGTCACCCTGTTGATGGCAAACATGCCCCTCTGGTCACCTGTCGTAATAAGGTAACTGATGTTGGTGTTGAGGTCCATGGTGGAAGCAAAAACAGTACCCACATGATAACCCAGGGCAACGTTTTCAAAGACAACAAAACTGTATGTGCCCTGGCTGAAAACAGGTGGATTGTCTTGGGTATCCAGGACAGTAATGGTGACAATGGCTTGGTTCTGCGACTGAAGATGGCCACCATCAGTGGCCACAATCTGTAACTGGTAAGCAGTTTTCTCCTCCCGGTCGAGGACTATTTTTGTTGCAATGACCCCTGTCTGGCCATGGACCTGAAACCTGGAGGTATCTCCAGCTGAGATGCTGTACTTGACTGTCCCGTTGGGTCCCAGATCGGGGTCCGTGGCAGACACTGTGGTCACATAGGTTCCGGCTGGCTCATTCTCTTGGATGTGGGCAAAATACTGAACGGGGTAAAACACAGGGCTATTGTCATTCACATCCAGGATGGTCACGTTGACTCGGGCTATCGACGAAAGGGGAGGAGAGCCTAAATCAGTGGCCAAGACCTGCAGGGAGAAGTGAGGCTGCTCCTCCCGGTCCAGCTGCGAGATGGTGCTGAGCTTTCCCGAAACCGGATCCAAGCGAAAAACCTGGCGAGGGGTCACAGAGGAGGGGCCAACTGCTGCCAGTGCTGGCTCAGCTTCATGCAGGGAGAAGCGGACAGTCCCATTGTCCCCCAGATCCCCATCAGTGGCACTCAGGACAAGCAGCTCAGTTCCTGATGGGGAGTTTTCAGCCAGAGACACCTGGTAGCCCTCAGGTTGGCTGAAACGAGGTTTGTTGTCATTGACATCCAGGATGGTCACCACCAGCTGTGCGTAGGAGAACTTGGGCTGCACCCCCTGGTCACGGGCACTGATGTTGAGCACCACCTGAGAAGCAGTCTCCCGGTCCAGCCTGCTGGAGCTGGACGTGCCTGCGGCGTGCCCCGCGCTGCCACCCTCAGGGCCAGCCGTGGTGACCAGCCCGCTGTGCTCACTGATGCGAAACCAGCCAAGCTCGTTGCCCGAGACGATGCTGTACTTGAGGTTGGCGTTGAGGCCCGAGTCACGGTCCGTGGCACTCAGGCCCCGCACGTAACTGCCCAGGGGCACCTCCTCACTGATGTTCACCCTGTAAACCGACTGCCCGAACACGGGAGGGTGGTCATTAATGTCGTTCACAAAGATCACCAGGCTGGCTACCGAGGAGCGACTCACGGGAGCTGCCACTGCTCCATCAGGGGAAAAGACGGAAGTGGGGGAACCTGGAGGTGGCGGTGGGGCCCCATAGTTATCCGCCACTGCCACGGTGAGGTTATAGGCCGGGATGCGCTCCCGGTCCAACGCGGCCGCTACCTTTATAAGGCTGAGGTTGGGTACCTTGCTGCTGTGCACCTCAAAGTGCCGCTGCTCATTTCCCGCCAGGATGGACACAGAGATGTTCCCGTTGGCCATGGGGGAGTCGGCATCACTCACCGTCAGCAGGGCCACCACTGTGCCAGGGGCCGCGTTCTCATCCACAGAGGCAAACCGGGAGGTGGCCGGGAAGTAGCGAAACTTCACCCGGGGCTCGTTGTCATTGACATCGAGCAGGCGGATGAGGGCCTCAGCCCGGCCGCTCAGAGCCGGCACCCCGCGGTCCATGGCCTGAACTGTCAGCGAGTACTGCTGCCGCACCTCGTAGTCCAAGCGCTCGCGGATGCGGATCACCCCACTCTCAGGGTCCACCTCAAACGGGAGGCTGCCAGCCCCGTCCCCACCACCACTGCCGCCACCATCGCCTCCTTCCAGGCGGTAGCGGATGTCAGCGTTGGTGCCTTCATCAGCATCAGCTGCAGTGACCTGGAGAACACTGGCCCCGACAGGCGCATCCTCAGGCACTTGTGCCTGGTAAAGGGTATGGCTGAAGATGGGTGGGTTGTCATTGATGTCCTGGACAGTGACGTTGACCTGAAGGTACCCTCGCCGGCGGGGCTCGCCCTTGTCCTCCACTTGCACCAACAGCTGGTACGTGGGGGTGGCCTCCCGGTCCAGCCCTCCACGGGAAACCAGGTGCAAGAAAGCTCCTTCCCCACTGGGGTTGAGGGTGATGTTGAGCCGGAAGCGTCCCTCCTCGTTGCCGGCCACAATCCGATAGGAGCCGTGGTCTACACCATTGGTGCCACTGTCGGCGTCGGTAGCAGTGTCCAGGATAAGCTGGCGCCCGCTGCCCGTGTCCTCCTTGAAAGTCACCACGATGGAGGGGTCAGGGAAGACGGGCGCGTTGTCGTTGAGGTCGAGCACCAGGACGCGCACCTCGCTGGGGTAGGTGGGCTGGCTGGACAGCACCACCAGGTCCACCACGTCGCTGGCCAGGCTCTCGCGGTCGATGGTGGCGCGGGTGTGCAGGGCGCCCGAGGTGGCGTTGATGGCGAAGAGCTCGTGGTGCTCGCTCAGGCGGTAGGTGAAGCCGGGCCGGGTGGCGATGGTGCCCACCCAGGTGCCGGGCGGCTGCTCCTCCAGCACCTGGAACACCTGGCGCGGCTCCGCGGCGGCGGCGGCGGC
>WBMZ01001864.1:66740-106985 GCA_013400975.1 Atrichornis clamosus | reverse complement strand
TCTTTTAAACTAAGACAGAGGGAGGGGGACTGATTCACTTCCTTTTATAGTTTATCTGGTGCACACCACTTATGTGAAATAGCTTTTTCGTGCCTTTTGCACTGTATTGTTTGTGCATGTGCAGTCAGCCCTTTTGGGCACTCTAGGAAATGATTTGGGAGGCTTGGCGCAGGCACACTGAGCACGGGTCTCAAGGCAGAAAAGGAAGTTGGCTGAGGACAGCACTGCCCCGTCTCCGCGGGACTCTCTCTTCCAGTCATGGCTTCCTGTTGCAGCAGTCAGTGTCTGAGACAAAACATGCTCAAATGCTTATGCCTGGTTTTCCACAGGGCCATTTCAGCCCATATTACCTGAGAAATGGTAGAATTTATCATCGAGATGCATCATTTTGCAATAGCTTTCCTACATTTTGCAGAAGTATAAAAGCATAACATCAATAAAGTTTTTATTCTTGCCAGTGCCACTTATTTTGTACTTGTTGAAGTATTTACTCTTGTCTGAAAGACCATGAACCAAGGTCACAGCAGAATTGCATCATATGTTTTCATTTTCATTAAAAATTGTTTTTGTCTTGTTTCTTTCTGCACCTCTTTTGCATTTCCTATGTATATTTGGCAAGTGAACTGACTGATAAACAGCTAATTTTAATCAAAGATTGTAGTGTTTAATAAATTCATCTAGTAAATGAATTTTGAATTTTCTACTACTTTGCTCACACCACAAACCTAATTTTAAAGGTTATCATAATTCGTAGTCAAGTCAGATAATGAAACACACTGTGGTCGGTCAAAGGCCTTAGTATGATTTTGTTTTTCTCTTTCTGAAGAGCAAATTAAAGAACAATATTTGTTAAAACTTTGGAAATTAGTACTGGAAAAAGTATTTGGAAAAAGAAACAAAGGAAGGAGGAGAAAAAATTCAGACTGTAAGAAAGCAAAACTTATTTACTGTGGTATTGACAATGAGTTATGTTCCTAGGAGTGAAATGCTGTTTGATGTAAACAGCACATGGCTCATATTGTTATTTTTCTTGGAAAATACTTACCTCTCCTGGTCAGGGCAATAACATTTTCCCCCCTAACATAATATAAACAGCTTTTTACTTATATAACATTTTTCGTTGCATGTTTCTAAAGCTGCACTCATTAAATGTGTTTTACAAACTTAAATGAAATTATTTTCAATCATATGCTTTGCACTATTTTCTGTAAAATTTTCTTTCTTCATGCCAATATTTGGAGCAGTTGTTCTTCACTAATATAGGCCAGAACTAGGATTGTTTGCATTCACACTTGAATTTATGCTAGAAATGCTTTTCTAGTCACTTCTTTACTGCATTGGGAATTAGAATAAAAGCAGTAAGGAGAAGACAGAAAAACAAGTTTTATATTGTGAGTAAGACAGAAGAAGACCAATTGTGAAGTCTAATTACTGGAAATAAACCTGTTATATTAGTGTCTCTTTTCTTTAGTACTGAGAGAAAACAGTTGTTTTTAAATTGTGAGTCCTTATTAAATGCAATATAAACTCTTGGGAAAGAGTTGATGGAAAAATATTCCAATATTTAAAACATATGAGGCCTACTTACTCCTGTTTCATCCCTCTCTGAAGGTTTTCAGCATCTGCTGTGCTTGTAGCACACTGAATCAGCCAACAAAGGGGATCAGGATCCCTTGATCTGCCTGGCTGCTTGCCTGAATCACATTGTGTGAGCTATGCTCATCAATCCCAGTGGTTAAGTACTAGAGACACACTTTCTTTTAAAAGCTCTCTCTTCTTTTTGAAGATGCAAATACACAAATGATCTTAGATGAATATTTCTAAAAGATGTAAAATCTTAGGGATGAATCATTGTCAATTCAAACAAATTTTTACAGCAACTATGCGAGCTATATCAGGGATTTTTCTCTTTAAAACCAGGATCAAAACTACAGACACCTAATTAAGCTGAATACTCGTTAAGGTACTCAGATAGCTTTTCTACACCATTAACTCAAGAAAGAGATCAGCAACTATCATACATGAGTGTAAAAATGAAGTTACTCATTCACAGACTCACAGCAGTGTGGATTGGGAGAGCCTCAGGCAGTCATCAAGTCCCATCTGCTGCTCAAAGCGGGACCATCACCAACACCAGACCAAGTTGGCTGTGTCAATGTCTAGGCATAAATCTTGAAAGCTTCCAAGGATGCAGATTTCACAGGCTTTTCTTTTGAAACATACACTGCATTCCCAGTGAAAAAGCCTTTCCTAATGTCCAACCTCAGTCTCACTTGCTGCAGCGTTTGGCCCTTTGTTGTACCATTTGCCACTGCCGAGGACCTGTGGGCTTTGTCACATTTGCAACCATGCTTTAAGTAACTGCTGGTTGCTCTTGCAGTCTCTCCTCTTCAGCCAGGTCCTGCTGCCCCTTGTCAAGGTGCTCTTGGCCCCTTGGCAGCTCTTCCCTGCCTTGCCCCCTTCTTGGCACTCTTAAACTGGTGAGTCCCAAAGTAGACACAGCAACTTTCCTTGATATACTGGCCACAGACTTTGTAAAGGAGTCCAGTATGCAGTTTGCCTTATGTATGAGAAGAATAACAACATGGAAAGAAATTATCCTTATTTTAAAAAGTTGGGATATGAACAGGCTTCAGAAAGTGACTTCGGGGATTAATGCAAGTCCTTTTTAATGAAAATGCTGTGTCTGAGACCAGTAGCAGTAATGTAATGAAGCAAATAGCATGCCAGAGGAATTATCAGAAAAGAAGCAGAGAACAACAGATCATAGCACCATGACCTTTTGCAAGTTAAAGTCAGTTTGTGCAGTTTCAGTCCTATTTCAGAAGGACTGGCTAAAAGCAGAAAAGATAAAAGGGTTCCAGAGGTAAACAAAGACTGACTCCTTACTAGTCATAGATACTATAAGTAGTTTAGAATTCATCAGCCTGAAAATGAGACAACTGAGTGAAGGCAAAAAGAGGTTTGTAAAATTGTGAATGGCATGAATGAAAGCAGACAGGGAAAATTTTTATCTCTGTATTTTTCAAGACAATAACTAGTAGATATCATCAGTTGGCTGCAAAAGCAAAAATGAAGGTGTTTTTAACAAAAGGAGTAGTTAATCTGGAATTTCTTTCTTACCACTGGATGTTGGGAATGCTGGAATTCTACCGTGAATCAAAACCAGAACCTGGACAAATAAAGAAAGATCCATTGTGGATTATTAGACGTCTTATCTCTAGCACAGTAAGTGTGAGTGCTACAGATAGCTGGAGGTTGAGAAAGTACCCTGGGAATATACTCACCACATGCTTGCTGTCCTATCTATATTTTTGTTAAGCTTTTGTCACTGGCCAATGTTGGAGGTAGGATACTGGGAGATAGAATATTGCTTGGTGATCACATACAGCTGTTACGTATGGGTGTTTTCTGTTGTTATGAAAATAAAATTTAAAATACTAATTTCTCCTGAATTTAAATTAAATCAAAAAGACCATGATGCATAGATTTCTGAATTCTCCACAGAAAGAGCACTTCTGTCCTGTTAATGCCAGTCCACCTCCTAAGTCCAGTGGTGTGAATTGAAAGATGTGAAATGACTTTATTATAAAGTTCAGTGGGTATATGGTAAGTGAGAAACGGGCAATATGGAAAATGAATTCACTAACCTGTCAAATATTTGTCATATCTTAATCCCCCTGAAACCTCTCCTGTAGAGAAGTAAAATAATAATAAAAAAGCTCTCTAGGCTTTCTAGTATTTCATGTGTATTATTCCCAATTAGCAAGAGTTTCCTCTTCCATGTATAGATATTTAGCTTATAAGCTTTATTAAGTTAGAGGCAAGGCTTCAGAATAGCTGCTGACAGCTTTTCTAGGGCTGGAAAAGATTTTTTTGGGGACACTGCATTTCTAATACTCGAAAGTGTTCTTCTTAAGGTCAGTACACGCTTCAGTTTTTCACATCAGCTACAGTTCTCTTCAAAACTATAAGAGTGATTTCTTTTGTGCTATCAATACAGCAGTGAGACACTTTTCCTCTCGCTTTTCAGTGAAACCTAAATAAAAGTAGCAGAGCCAATTTCAAAAGGCTGCTTGAAGACATTTTGCAAACACTGTGCTTTAAATTAACTTCAGCATATGAAGCCATACTCTTAGAGCATACTAAACAAAAGCTGAATCAGTAACTAGAGAGTCCCACAGCTTTTTCCTGTCTGCAGCCAGGATCAAAAGTCATTGAAGTTCTTGAGGAACCTTCTATTTGACGTCAAAGGGCTTTGTATCCAAACTAATTGTGGGATGTGATTAATCCCTGTAGCAACTCTGATATGGAATTTTAGCCAATTTTGCAGCTTCAGTTAGGTGTGGCGGTGTTCAGGGCTCTTGCCCTTCCATGGGCATAGTTGTCGTGCAGACGGTTTAACCTTTTTGCTAATGTGAGTATCTTAATTTCATGTATTTGGCTTCCAAGGCAGGCAGGGACTACCATGAGTGTGCACCTTCCTTGGCTGGCCAAACCCTTCTAAATGCAGCAGTTGACGTGCCTGGGGCAACCTGTGTTGATGTCAGCATCATGGCTGAGCCTTTCCAGACCTTGGGCTGCCGGGTCATGCGGTGAAATCTGGGCTGCCACGACTCTGGTGCTGGCATGGAGCGTCACATCACAGCTGATGGTGCTGCTGCATGAGGCCGTGTGTCCAGAGAGAGTGGTGTGGCTCTGCTTTTGCTCCCGTCCCTCCCCTGACTGGCTGTAGTTACAGCCATCTCTTAGGTCTGCAAGGGTTGTTCGTGCAGACGGGTCAGTTATCCTGGTATGGCTTTTGCTCCCCCATCCACAAGCAGCCCAGGTTCTGCCCTCCCCGTGGAACATGCCAGCAATGTGTGCCTGCTCAGTGCTGCTACCGTGCAACACAGGGTTTGGAACAGGGGTGGCATTTAAAGATAATAATGGATAACAACCTGTCCATAACTACTTCAGGAATAGATGTTGTGTTTTAAAAATGCAGTCCTGGGCTCTTATAGCTATCATTTAAAAATAAAAAGAATAAACCCAATGAAGGGCAAAGCTGAACCTGTCATGTAGAAGGTCTGTAGTGTAGTAATAGTATTATATATAGCTAGTATAGTATATGTTGCTGTCAATACTTAAATATTGTTCAAATATACACATTCAGTATCACTTTTTAAAGCTCTCCTCTAATACTTTGGATTGGAAAGAAGAAAGAAAATAAATTCCAGTTTTTTACACCTCTCTGGCAAAGGCTATAAATCACTTTCTCTTTGGGGACAAATATGTAATCTCCTATATAATCTCTGACCTTAATAAGGAGACAGAAAACCAAATGCATTTTCTCTAGTTATAAAACAGCATATATAACCAGTTTTAGAGAACCTGGTGACTCTTCATAGGAGTATCTGAAGAACAGAAGAATTCTCAGTGAGACAATGAATTTCTATTACTAGGCACAGGAGAAAACTGCTTTGAATATTTTCAGACATAAATTAGTAGGATGTGGAATTAACATGTTTGGAGTCCTGTACATTTCCCTAACAATTACTGATTTCCTAAGAAGAAAAAATATTTCTGTACTATACAAACAACAAAGTTGTGGTAATCCATGCCTTACTTCTGTCTAGGATACCTCCTTCAAATATGAACTGGAAGAGGAGAAGATTTCTAACCCTGGCTGTAGATTAAAGGTCCTGATGAATTGTAGTACGTAGAATTACATACTCAGTGCAGAGCCCTGGGCTCAAAGTAAGCACAAAGACTCTCAGTATGTCACACCCACCCTGCTCCTCTGAAATGTGCCTTAGTAAACTGTGTTGCACACTGCCAGTGATAACCATGAAGGAAATAATAACTGTATAATTTATAATGCCTTTTTTTTTCTCCATACCAATGATAACTTGTAAATAAACGTTGGTTTATTTTCTAGCCTGATTCTGTATTACTGTGGTCCATGTTCAAAATTCAGAGCTTCAGTAATTCAAGGTAGATGATGGATACATGCCTTGATTTTTTAAATCATTATAGTCTGAAAATTCCTGTTCCTCTTTTACTTTCTCTATTGATAGTGACATCTGAGGCTTGCATAGGATACCATTTGGTATTCTTTACTTAACACAAATATTCCATGAATAAAACAGATTTGCCACATGATCACAGAATATTGTGAATTGGAAGGGGCCCAGAAGGGTCATCAAGTCCAAGTATTAAGTGAATGGCCCCTACAAGGATTGAGCCCATCACCTTGGTGTTAGTAGCACCATGCTCTGAACAACTGAGCAAATGATGCATTGTGAAACCTCTTCAGAAACAACTTCAAATTGGGATTCATTAAATTTGATTAACCACTGATGTCACTGCAATTTAAGCAGGATTCATTTAAATTTAAATTTAAACAAGAGGAAAAGCTGACCAATGTGGGCCATTAAAGACCGTGGACCAGGGTGCTCAACATGATTTCACCTGCAAAGCAGGCTTTCTCCCAGGAGCCACACCTTGGTCTTGGAGTGGCACTGACAAAATGAAAGGTCTGCCCCAGCATGATGGTGTTGGTGGCCTTGTCCTTCACTTCTACACACTGCACCGTTCAGGATGGGGAGCAGAGGGTGAATCCCAGGAGGCACTGCAGTAAAGATGGGATGGTAAGGGGGGATATTGACGGGCAGTAGGTTACAGCCATAAAGTGGCAGAGCATGGAGATGGACTGGACTCACAGAGCTCTGGAGAGGTGGGAGATCTGCATGTCTCCCCCCATTCTTACGTGCTACCTTCTCTGCTGAGCAGGTGCGTTCTGCCAGCCCAGCAGGCAGTTCATTCTCCCTGTTAGAGGTGAGGACAGGGCTGGCAACTGCCCTGCTTCCTCTCCCAAATCACCCACTGCCCCCAGGGTGAGTAGTAGCAGAGATTGTTCAGGCAGCCAGGGCCCTGCTATGCTCAAATTTTTGGATGTTCTCATCAACCACCTACTCCATCTACTTCTGTTTGCAATTACAAAGACTTTCTACTCTCAAATTATCTATTTCATACCTAAGTGGTTCTAATCTTTCTTGCAAGAATAACTGTAATTGCAGTGCTTTTCTTGGTTTCATCTACAGTATCATTATTCAGAGCAAAAGACTGGATTCAGCAAACATAAATGTTAAAAAAACTGTGGATTTGGAGTGGAATCCATGTGAAAATGTGAATGATAGAAGCAGCAGATTATTTGATTTTATTTTCATGAGTTTGATTAGATTCTTATTTCACTTGTGATGGTGCTGACTCCTGGACTTCAGATATTTCATGTTTATAAGTCAAGGAAGTTTTTCCCAACAGGTTGACACCTAGAAAAAATAGATACATTTGGTTTGCTAGAATTATAGTAGGAAGAATAAGAGATTTGGTAAATTCAGCCTCAAACTTCAGAAATAAATAAAAGGCAATTATGCTAGCTGTTTCACATGGCAAGAAATCAAACTTATTGCATTTATAATATCACATCAATCTAATCCCAATAATTTGTTTATGTATATGTACATATTCTTTAAACCTGTTCAAGTAAGGACTAAATCCTTCCCATGTTAAAGTTGAAAGATAATACAGCAGTGGTCATAATTTAAAAACACAACATATGTTTACATTTCATTATTCATAATAGGTAAATTCAGTTTTGTTTCACATATCTAACTTACTTTTTCTAGGTAACTCATCATAATATCAGACAGTGATATCAGTTTAAAGCTAACTTAAATATTTTAAAACAGTTTAGAAAGAACATATTTATTGGACATATTACACTCTGAAAAATCACTGAATTGATCAAAGCAACAATGACAAGGGGAAAAAAGGAGAGGTTGTGTCAATTTTTTTTTAAACTGTGGGATCCTCTCTTTTAACAGCTGTCAGCATGAAATTGATGTGAAACATGTAGTACAGTATATTTATCTCTCAGATTCTCCAGACGAACCTCCTGGCTCATATCTTAGACAAACCCCCATCTTTGGTCTTTCAAGTCTTATGCTGCATTACAAAAATATCCTGTATCTTTTCTGAAGATACTTGCCAGAGTGTTATAGATGCCAGTCTGTCAAGTCTAGAAAGCTCCTGGCTTGTTCTTGTCTGAGTTGGCTTTCCTAGGGAACAGTGATTGTGTCAGACACAAAAACTGGTCCTTGGTTTGTGCAGTGGTGTGGGTTGCCTTTAGTGTTTTAAGATATTGCTGTGATGTTTTTGACATTTCATGAAGGCTCACATCATTCAGATTGATGCTGAGCTGCCAAAACAGCCAGAAAGATCTGTAATTAGAAACATGATTAAGGTGTTGAAACTTGAATGTGCTCTTCTTGACATGTCAACTTCTTTAATTACAGCAATTTTGTTTGCGTTGTTGGCAAGACTGGTAGTGTTCTTTCGGCTAGTAGCCACTTTCTTTTTATTTGGCTTAATCTTAAATCTTGTACTTAAATCTTTCTGACATTTGATGTAAATCCAGAATACTTCAGTTCCCATCCTCTACTCTTACTGTCGCTGTGCTCTGAGATTGGTGCTACATTCCAACAAAACAGTTGGAAGTATTTCACTAGAATATAATGTGGCTAACAGAGTTTCTAAAAGCATTTGGGGTCTTTCATGATGGAAGTACTGTGCTGCAAGTATGTATTTACTGGCCTGGAAAAACACTACTCACTGATTTGAGCAGCTGAAAGATACAGCTAAGTTGATGAGAGCTTGTATGTAACAGAATACATCTCTGGAGATTACCCAAACTGATACGAGACCAGATACTTAAAATTTAAACTTTTCATCACCTTAAATTAAAAAAGGAAGGAGAATATTTAAAATCCCTACCTGGACACACATGTAGAAGCTCATATTCATCCTACTATTCAGTTTATTTAATGTTTCTTCTGACTAATGTGGCCTTTTCAATATTCTTTTGTAAAAAAAAGAAAACAATTGAAAGTTCATATTTTATTGCTTTAGCTTGAATTCCCGTGTTTGAAAAGATTGATAACATAAGGCAATCAGTCTGTGCTACACTGCAATATAGAATGGCCTTTTCCTTTGCCAAAATGCTGATTAAGAGAGTTCTGACCTATATTGTTTTTTACAACAGTGACCTTTCACATACACAAAAAAATGGAAGTACTGGTAATTAACCTCAATGAAATGCGACTTAAACAAGGCACCAGACTTTTATAGGTTTCTAAGTGAAATATTCTTTTTTTCTTAAAATACCTGTGGTTGATTCTGTATGTGGTGCTGTAATCCCAAAGGTTCAGACTAAAGGCTAGATTTAGAGATGCATTTTTCGGAGACAAAGCAGGTGACTCTAAATATTTTACTGAATAGCTCCAGATTTATGTTTAAAAAACAAGTGTGCTTCAAGGCACTTCCAACCCAACAATTCTGTGATTTTATGATTCTAAGTCTGTGAGGGCAACCTTTCTTGCATCATTAGTCTATAAGTGTACTGACTATAGAAGTGCTCAAATTAAGTCACTATAAATAATTACTTACAGGTCTGTGAGAGCCTGGAGTTTGACCCAAAAACCTAATTTGCAAATCATCCTTTATTATTTTAAGAAAAAAAAAAGTCTGCATTAGAACCCTCAAAAATCTGTTTGGGGGCATTAAAATTTGAAGATTAATTTTGTGGCATGGGTCTAACATCCAATATTTATGCTGGCTGATGAAAGCACCAGCTGAGAACAAGCAAATCCAAATAATAAATACCTGTTATCTCTATTGTGTTTCTGGGCAAGAAGCAGTTTAGTGCACTTGCTCTTGCAGCTGCTTTTGTCAGTCTATTTTACATGAGATGGTTGTTGGGAAAGGTCAGTCAGTTTGTAGCGTTGGCTCCTGAAGGAAAAAGATGTCCACCAAAAAGTATATTACTATAAAAAAATATTTGTCAATTTTTTGTCAGTTGGGTAAAGTAGAAAAAAAAATTCTAAAATTAACTGGGAGATGAACTGATGATTTTGGATATATCAGAGTGACAGAAGAGATTAGGACCATTAATGTTGTGACCATTATCACAACTGTGACCATGTTGAAGTCTGCAGTTCAACAAAGGATCAACATTTGTAGCTAGATATGAATTCATGTCTAACATCTGGGAAACAACAATTGAAGCCAGGGGGAAATTTTTTTTCCTGACTAGTTGAGACATCAGTGTAAACAGCTAACTAAATTTATGCAAAAGACAAAGGTATTTATTTGTACATTGAAAATAGAAAATTAAAACACTGTTAGAAGGTTCTGGGTGAAGTTTGTAAAAGTTATGTAGAGGATGGCTATCTTTTTCTTTTCTCCCATGTTTAATTTTTTTTTTATTTCACCTTTCCAGCAGCTGTCCTTTTCCACTTGAAAAAAACACTGAAAAGTTTTCTTGCATTACATGGAGATCCTGCAAATAACTTCAATGAAGCAAAATAACTGAGGTACCAGAGATCAATGAGAAGCAAGTGCAACAAGGCAGGTACAGGACAGTGCTCTTTTTATCTTCTGGGTTTTTTTTAATTTCCTTTTCCAGTCAGAGCAACTTGGAGAGCTTTTTCCTGGATCTCCATAGTGAAACTGAACATTTTATTGAAACTAAATTCAGATTGTGATGATTTTAGAACCTCTGCAAAGTGTATTAATTTTTAACTATTCTTGTTTGTTACTTACCATCAGATGCTGTTTCTCAATAAGTCCTAAGAAAATTATTTCATAACACATAATATTATCCCTATCATTGCCTATGAAGTTTATAGCATAACTTGTTTCTTGTAGCTGAATGATTGTTTCTCTTGAAGCCACCAGTTCTTTACTCTTTGTGGTCCTAGCTGCTGCCATCCAATTTTCTTGAAGTTGAACAAGATTTGATTATGGAAAATTGTCCGTCTGTATCTGTTGGCCCCTGTGTAGCAATCTGCATAGGTATGACAGTTTTGCACGTGTCAGAAGTGGCTCATACACATCATGTGGAGTGCACACTTCCCTTTGTAGAAGGACACCTCCTGCTCTCTGGTGCATGATTTCAAAACCCAGATGGGCCAAGGAGGTTTCAGCTGTGATCAGCATGTCACCACAACTCCCACTGCTCTGTACATAATCAATCTCTGTTTTAAAGGTGATTTTCCTGAAGTTTACTCATTTGGATACACTGCAGTATCATAAACTAAGTAAAAAGATCCTGCTCTGTTTGCCCACTCACAGTTTTTTTATTTATTTAAAAGAGGAGCTGATGGTGCAACTACAAATCTGAAGACTTCGGAACAACTTTCAGAAGGAGATACATATATTCAACAATGAAAGTACCTTGATTCTCTTTTGCTGACTTCCCTGGAAAAAATTTGAATTGTGCTGAGTATTTCTGAATATAAAAAATAATATGGGAACAGAATGTGGATTCACCTCTTCCAAGGAAAGTAGTTCTCTGCTCCACTTATTATTGAAAGTGAACTCTGAGCTCACCAAGCAGGATCTACCTTAAACAGATTTGGGACAGATAATCCAGTTGGTATGCAGCAACATTTCATGATCCCGTTGTTAAGACATGTTGTTTGATCAATATCTGCTACTGCAGATGCTGATGCTAAAAGCAGAATGTTCTTGCTGTTGCCTTTGAGTTTTGTTTGACTTGTTTTTAATCCAGCACTTGATTTTATCCATTCCCAGGCACTATGACATGTATTGCGTAGCTTCATCTTTCAAACCAGTCTTACTATGCAGTAAAGTTTGAAAGTCAAGCAACTTTTCTAAACAGTGACATTAACAACCAATAGATCTTGCATTAAACAGCCTCTTGACAAAGTGTTAGCACGTTTCACAGATTAAAATATTCACAAACCATTAAGTCAGAAAAACGCAGCTGTGCTCATCTAATCTTACAATCTCATCTAATGGACAATTATCTGGAAGAATTCATACAAATTCATACAAAGTATGAATTATTGTTGAAATTAGGGAAATTATTATGTTGCTGTTATAAAAACCGCTCCTCAAGAATCAGTTTCCCACTGTATCTGCCACTCATGTACCATAAATTCTCTCACGTCAGTGTAATGAGCAAGGTCTGGAGACAGGAACAATGAACATAGGACAATGAAAAAGCCTCTTAGACATTTTCTGGACTAAGATGAACTGTAAACCAGGACAAAATTAGCAGGGTCTGAACAGTGAAACCAGAAGTGAGGCATCCAGCTGAGAGGTGGACAAAGTTTTACAAGTGTTTTTGTTTTGTTTGGGTTTTTTATATAAGGCCAAATGAAGCACCTAAATTAAAAGGAAACTCCAGATAAAGAAGAAAAAAAAATATTTCAAAAGAAGATACAGAAGTCTGTGGAAAGGGATAAACCTGTATCACAGGCAGGAGAAGGAAATTCTTGAAATTCTGTGAACAAAAATGTAGGTCTAGAAACATGTTGCTGCACTGAGAGAAGGTGTTGTGTTGGCAGGTAAAGAGATCTTTTAGGGTTCTTAGGAGGACACCAGTGCATGGATGAAGTAATCTTATTTCAACATCATTAACTTTTTGTGCCAAACTTGAAAGGTCATTAAACTTCAAAGATTAGTTACACCAGATTTACTATCTATGAAGCAGAAAAATAGTTGACACAGAAACAAAGTTTAGGAATCAAAATAAGCTTTTACCAGGTACCCTCATTTCCCTAAATCTAGACCAATACATTCTTTAAATAAATGCAATTTAACTATTTAATTTTAAATTAGACAAATAATTATTTTCTCATGATCCACAGAGTCCATTCAACTCCAAACTGCAGAATTTATTTCCTTGCTATCCAGTTAAAATACCAATTAAACACTTCACCTTGGTAATCTTTAATCAAGAAAATGAATACTACTTTTAAACTCTTGTGCAAGTCTCATATCAACATATGAGCATAGCAACAGCAATTCCTCTCATTTATGAGGACTTTGATGTTGCATCCAGCTGTGCTGCTAATGTAACAGCCATGCAATACTGTCTGGTTATTTGCATTCTTTTTAATGCAATTTATATGGTAGTAGAGATGACTGAAATATCTTACCTAAATTATTAATGTAATTTAATAAATGTTCTCACCTATTTGAGATAACACGTAGTGTTTCCATCATCTTTCTTTGCTAGAATTTATTTTGCTGTATGTATGTCAAGCTTCTCCTGCTAATGGATCCTGAGAGGACTTCTGTTTGTTTCTTGGTGTGTCTTTTAAATATTTTTTTATTTTTCAGTCTGTGAACAGATAATGACTCAAATCAGACAAACTACTTCCAAGATTCCCCAGGTCACATGTGCCTAATATGCACCTCTGTGTATGGTGGTATTTGTTTCACCTAAGTTTTACATGGCACGTATCACTGGGCCAGTATGAGCAATATGTTGAGAGGCCCTTTACGTAACGGTGGTGAGGGATAAGCACCTCCAGAAAGCCAGAGACTGAGACCTGCAGGATAAACCAAGTTCTCTCTCAAAGGCAGACCAGGTATTGAGTTTAGACCAGACACGTGCCTTGAAGAGGTCTGTTTGTGTTTGACTGTAAGTGTCTGATGTGGAAATGGAGGGACGTGGCGAGAGCCGTTTAGGGATTGGCTCTTGAGAATTTGCCAAAGCTATGTCTCCATTATAAGACTTTAAACAGTAAGTTTCCACTAAGTTCTACCTATACCAGTGTCACACAAGCTTCAAGTCTCTTCTCAATCTCACTATACACACCCCGCCACAGAAAGTTTTAGCCCTGAGGCCATGACTTAAAGGATCTGGGAATGGTTTGCATCAACAGAGTAGTAGCCCAATTTTGACTATGAGCTAAATAGACTAAATAATAACTGGATTTTCTCTAGTAGAAATAATTTACAGACAGAAAAATTCATTTAAGCTATGCTCTACACTAAAAAGCAAATTCAAGCACGTACCCAGGCATATAGTTTTCTTCTACAAGTAAATGTCACAGCTGTCAATTATAATTTTACACTGAAAAAGTGATCTTCAAAATGTGTGGTGTATTCTTAGTGATCAAGTTTTTGTTACCATGGTATTATGAGCATGTAAATGAGGAAGGACCTGAAGTGAGGAGTAATTCCTTTTATTAAGCCAATAAAATGACAGCTAAGCTTTTGGACATAGGAGTCATCTTTCAGGTATATGTTTTGCCTTCATCTTTTAGAAGGAGGAAGGTTTTCTTGTGAAAGTACAAAATTGTATCTTCTGCTGAAAGGTGAATGAAGCCCTTTCATTGAGAGTTGAATTCAATTTAGTAGGATAAAGTGCGTGTTCTTTTCCAAAATTTGCTTCTGAGATAATTGTTTGTTGTTATTATTTCCAGATTTCTCAGTGGAGGAACAAACAGGAAACAGTTGGCAGAAAATCATATCAGTAACAGCCTTAATAAGTTGGTATTGTGAGTTTTTTAAAGCGTTCATCTTTTCATATGTGTTTTTTTCATTATTTTAGCACTTTATACTAGAGTTCTTCACTCATATCCGGTCTCCTGAAACCTTCATTATGGATCCTGTGTTTCATGACACCCTCTTGCTCTTTTACATTGAAAATGTGTTATTCTCATCTGTTGCTATAAAATACAGAAGATAACTGCCAAAAAAATTTGCCAGCTAAATAATTAATTCTCATTTTGCATTATCTAAATAGCTGCATAGAATATTTTCCATTAAGTCATGAAACATTCACTGAAGTGCATGATGTGGGCTGACAAATATGCCTTGGTATTTTTTCTAGGAGTTTTCTTCTAATAATACAAGTGCTCTGGAATCTGGCAAGAAATGTTGCATTTTCAGATGGTTTGCTTAATCTGATTTATATTTCCATCTCCATCTCTGAAAGCTAGCACTATTTTCGTTCCCCACCTTATTAATGAACACAGAGGAAAATTTCTATTTATTTTCTCTGACTAACGCTATTTTATAGCTTTCAAAGCTCCTCCACATCCTGTCAATTTGGTGCATGGAAGAACTGGGGGTTTTTTTGCATTATCAGGCTTCACTCCTGTCTAGCCAGATATTAATGACTGAGAAATATGCCACATCGATTGATTAAGAAAAGATAATGAAGTGTAATCAGCTTTTGCAATAAGTGACAAACCTCCCAATCACTGACAGGGTCTGTATTTAGTACTGTTGTATTTTTTCATGAGCTCAGTTTGCAATAGCATCTTGCACCTTTTGCTTCTAATCCTGCTCTGTGTGCAGTATTCTTGCAGGCCAAGTTCAACCCTCTGGACTTGCATGCTCTCAGCCTTAGCTGTCCTCTTCAGGATTTTAACTTCATTATTCCTTAGTAAAAAAGCTTCATATCCACTTTTCTGCTCTTTTGTTTGTCTCCTTTTCTCCTGAAACTTGATTTGATCTTTGCCATTTAAGGACTCCTTTTGCCAAGAATTGACTTCTTCTTCCAAGAGTACTCAAAAAAACCAGAACAACATTTAGCTTTATAAAGGAAAGGGAACACTTCATAAGAAAAATAGTGGGATTTTTCAGACTGTCTGGAAGAAATTGCAAATGTTCCTCTCCTATGTTTTATCTTTAGTGAACTCCCTTTTATTTATTTAGATGAGATCTCTATGTTTTCAGTCAGAACTGTCAGGAAAAGCTGATCCCTGCAGCAATGACCCAGGAAATATTGTGCCAAGCATGAAGCCTGTTGCTGTGCAGCTCATCAGTGTGTGCAGTGTGAGCTTTGTCACAAGTCCACCAAGTCCCTGAAATCTCCCTGGCTCTTCTGACAGTGACTCTGGCTTGTTGGCTGCTGGCATCTCCACTGACTGGCGGTGTTTTCCAGTGGTTTCCCAAACTCTTTGATGACATCACGTTCATACATTTGCTGCCTATGAAGCAACCAGGAATCAAGTGCAGTTCCAAATCCCCTAGGACTGCTGCAATGGTCAGGGTGGCCGATGCAGAGTCCAAGAGCCCTTGAAATGTCAACAAACAGCTATGCCCCAGTTTTCACTCTGTTCATTATAGACTCCTTCATTTGGTTCTATGGCCTTGAAAGAGCCCCTGTGTGCTGTATCGTTTGCTTCCAAGGAACATTCTTCCCATTCCCAGTCTTCAGTATGGGATTTACAACTCCCCTCAGTCCTTTCTTTCAGTGGATGGAACTCCCCTTGAGAAGTGCTGTCCTTATCCTTTCTGGCTTTTCTGCAGACGTGCTCATCAAGTCACAGAGACCACAGTTTCCCTCTGCCTATGACAAGACTTGCAGCAATATGGGGCATTCTTTACTAACATAAGGTCCTTTAAATCCATCTGAGGGGCCACCATAGGGAAAGACCAGAAGAATGGAATCTGAAGTTATGACACAAGCATGCCCAGAATGAGCTTTGCATTACTTAGTGGCAAAAGATTATGGATGGGAAGGTTCTAGCTGAAAGAACTTGTTCAAGTTTGGCCACCTTGGCCACAATAGGCTAGACAAATTACGGTAGCTGTGGAAAGTAGAAGTTAATAACAACTGAAATGTATACACAGTTCCAAAAGGTTTTTGCCACAGAACAGTTATAAAGAAAAAAGAAAAAACAGTTGCCCTACGAGTTATCTCTGAAAGAAAGTTAGAAAAAATATGCTAAAATGTTCTTCTCAAAATTCTAAGGCCATTTTAGCACATGTAGTCTTTAATCTTATTCAGTTTTCAAGCCAATGCTTGCTTGCTTAATTAAAGCAAAGTTTAAGTGGCAAGTGTCACTGAGGGTGGATTCTCTGTTGGCTCTTATTTCGCAAATAATTTCACAACTCTAAAAAAATCCACATCAAGCTTTACTTTCCTCTGAGTAATGAATGAAAAAGCATTATAATTGGCAGTAACATTATGGTCCCATGGTTTGAGTTTATATAAAAACCGATGCTCAAGATAACGACTACACAAGGCTTTCATCTTTTCCAGTGGATGCATATGTTTTTAATACAAGGTATTAAATCATCAATATTAAATCATCAATATTAAATCATCAGTTCCTTGTATTAAGTCATCAATACTCTTTTCCATCAAAAGTTGAAAGTAAAGTACTCAATCTTCTACTTACATAAAAGGTATATTTCTTTCATTCAAAAATTAATTCATCCTTCT
Organism: Atrichornis clamosus; assembly: GCA_013400975.1. Lineage (NCBI taxonomy): Eukaryota > Metazoa > Chordata > Aves > Passeriformes > Menuridae > Atrichornis > Atrichornis clamosus. Next base: position 89,944 of record WBMZ01001864.1, on the reverse strand, counting down.
ACTCTTTCTAAATTTGCTGTCATATTCCCTAAACATAAACCAACACTTTTTATGGCAAACATGACTAATTTAGCACCCAGATATATCACTGATGTTGTCTCCTAAAGCATTGCTCACTGTAAACTCTACAGTAGCTTTAGCTTTTTGTTGGAAGCATTTTGATAGCATTTTAAGGACTAGATTTTTTCTTCATGGCATGAGGAGTTGGTTACTTGTTACTTCCTGTATCTGAATGGCATTGTTCAGATCCAGGCAGAAATCCAGGGTGAAGAAACCCTCTTTCACACATCTTTCTACTATGTTTCCTAACAGACCAGAGCAGACAACATATAGAAGTGTGTGTGTCTGTATGTGTGAATTCACATCCCTCACTCTGAAAGTCACAGGAATTTGAAAGCCAAGAGAAGACAGCAGGTAGAGAGTTTCATTATTAAAACTGGACTAGGGTAGACAGGATGGCTAGGATGGCCTGCTCTGCTCTCTCAGTTTGAGGGTTTACCCATTGCCCATCTCCAGATGCTGGTTGAGTCCTCGGGTAGGATTTCAGAGCCTCTTCTCTTTAGTTTCCAACACTGCAAGGAGGCAGAAAGGCAGTACTCTGCCCACCTATCTCCATGACTCACTCAGAGGAAAGAATATAGATCTTATGCTTAAACTGTTCTCTTCTATCAGCCCCCCAGCATGAGTGATGGGGTGGTGTGCCAAAACTTGAGGAATCCCTCAGTCTGCTTCACCAGGTGTTGGCTACGCTGTACCACATCTGAAATATTTCTACACTTATGCTCCCAGCATGTGAAACAAACAAGATCTGAGGAACAAATGAGCTCTAGGCTTTGGCCCAGTCCCAGAGATTTGACACCACTGGCATAAGTGAAACCTGGTGGGATGAGTCCTGTGGCTGGAGTGCCCTGTTGGATGGTTACAGGCTCTTAGGAGGGACAGGCAGGGCAGAAGAGGCAGAGGGGTGGCAGTGTCTCTAATAGAAGGGTTAGAATGTATGGAGGTCACAGCTGGCAATGGCACAGTTGAGAACCTCTGTGTGAGAATCAGGCAAACAAATAATGCAAATGTCATCGTGGGAGTCTACCATAGACCTCCTAGCCTGGATGATGATGCTGATGAATTATTCTTTGAGGAACTAAAGGACACTTCCAAGTCAACTGCCCTTGTCCTTATGCGGGAATTCAAGTTGCCAGAAATTAACTGGGAGCATAACACAGCTGGTACAACCCAGGCCAGAAGATTCCTAAAATACCTGGATTACAACTTTATGGAACAGGTCCTAAGACAGCTGACTTGGAAAGATTCCCTCCTTGATCTGCTGCTTGTCAACAGATTGGATCTTGTGAATGAAGTCCAGATTGGCAGCTTCCTTGGCCATAGTGACCACAAAGTGATCGAGTTTAGAATCTCTGTTGACAGGAGGAAAAGTGCCAGCAAAACCTAAACTCTGAACATGAGGAGAGAACACTTCAGGCTGCTCAGGGAATTAGTGAGTAAAAAGTCCCCTGGGAAAATGTTTCTGCAGGTGCAGAGATCCATCAGTGCTGGTCACTTTAAATATCACCTCCTAAGTGTACAGGAGCAGGCAATTCCCAGATGTCAGAAGTCAAGCAGGTGAGTAAGAAGGCCTGCTTGGCTGAACAGGAATCAAGGTCAAGTGACATGGGAAGAATACACAGATGGTGCTTGCCACTGTAGGGAGAAAATTAGTCTGGCCAAAGCTCAACTGGAGATGAAGCTAGTCAGAAATGTAGGGGACAATAAAAAGAGTATTTTCAAATGTATGAATGGCAAAAGGCAGTGTAGAAATAGCATCCTCCCATTACAGGATGAGGATGGTCACCTGAGAAACAGGGACATAGACAAGATACAGGTGTTTAATTCATCCTTTGCCTCTGTCTTCAACATGGATGACAGACCAACGGAGTCTCAGTCTTGAGCTGGAGGACCATGAGAATGATAACTCCTAGCCAATCCTGAAATTGTGTGGGAATTGCTGATCCAGCTGTATTCCTACAATCTGTGGGGCCTGATGGGATTCATCTGAGAATCCTCAAAGAGCTGACTGAAGTCATCACAAAACCCCTCTCCATGATTTTTGAGTGGTTTTGGGAATCTGGAGAGGTCCCAGCTAACTGGAAGCTGGCAAATGTCCCAGTTTTCTAGAGGGGCAAGAAGGAGCGATCTGGGAAGCTACAGGTCTCTCAGTCTCACTTCAATGCCTGGTAAAATTATGGAGAAGGTTTTTCTGGGAGGTATTGAAAAACACCTGAAGGGCAATGCAGTCTTTGGTCACAGCCAGCACAGCTTCATGAGAGGAAAGTCCTGCTTGTCAAACCTGATTACTTTTTATGATGAGGTAACCCACCCAGTTGATCTGTTGATGTAATCTTTCTATACTGTCCCTCACAGGATCCTTCTGGAGAAAATATCCAGCTCACAGCTGGATAAACACATCATGTGAGCAACTGGCTCACGGGTTGAGCTTCCAGGTTAAAATGAAAGGGGTGACATCATACTGGGGACCTGTCACTAATGGGGTTCCGCACGGTTCCATCTGTGATCTTCAACACTACGGAAGTTTACAGATGATACAAAACTGGGAGGAGCTATTGACTTCCTTAAAGGCAGGGAGGCCCTGCAGGGAGACCTTGAGAAATTAGAGGGCTGAGCAATCACCAACCATATGAAGTTCAACAAGGGAAAGTGCTGGATTCTGGACCTGGAATGGACCAAACCAAGATGTACGGACAGATTGAGGAATGAAATGTTGGAAAGCAGTGCTGGGGAAAGAGAGCTGGAGGTCCTGGTCAGTGGCAAGTTGAATATGCCCTGGCAGCCAGGAGGGCTGACCGTGTCATGGGGGACATCAGGCACAGCATCGCCAGCCAGGCAAGGGAGGGGATTGTCCCGCTCTGCTCTGCACTGGGCAGCCTCACCTCGAGTGCTGGGGGCAGTTTTGGGCACAAAAATATAAAGAAGACTTGAAACTATTAGAGAATGTCCAAACAAGGGCAACGAAGATGGTGAAGGGCCTTGTGGGGAAGCCAAATAAGGGAGTAGCTGAGGTCACTTGGTCTGTTCAGCCTGGAGAAGAAGAGAGTGAGGGGTGACCCTCATTGCAGTCTGCAACTTCCTCATGAGGGGCAGAGGAGGAACACACACTCTTTTCTTCTCTCTGGTAACCATTGATAGGGTTCATGAGAATGGCCTGAAGTTGTGCCAAGGGAGGTTTGGGTTGGATATTATAAAAAGGTTCTTCACCCAGAAAGTGGTTGAGCACTGGAACAAACTCCCCAGGGGAGTGGTCACAGCACCAAGCCTGGCAGAGTTCAAGAATCATTTGGACAGTGTTCTAAGGCACATGATGTCACTCTTGAGATATCTTGTGCAAGGCCAGGAGTTGGTCCCAGTGATTCTTGTGGAACCCTTCCAGCTCCTCATATTCTGTGATTCTGTTAAAGTGTTTGTGAAAACGTTGATTTTGACCAGGGTACAGATGTTGACATCTTTCTGTCATAGCAACATCTTACTCCATGATTGTTTGTTGACTTCAGTAGTGTTCCTTCTGGAATAAGGTGCTATTCAGGCAAAACAACCATAATTACAGATTAATCAAAGTTACTATGCTGAGGGACATTTGGAGTCTTGGGAGTAGTAGCTACTGATATTTACATGACTCTAAAAATAGTGATGGAGGGAAAGATCTGTTTATTCTTTTGATTCAAGCAGGGCATTTCATTAGCCATTTCCTTCCTGTCATTCTGTGGTTATGTCCTGGCTGATAGTACATAAGGTAATTTGGCAGACACTGGCCTATATCCAAAGGAACATACTGGCTGAATTGTGGCTCAGAATGAAGAATAGACCCTGGGTGAGCATCAGGCCCCGTTCTTGTGCTGACCCATGCCAGAGACCAGAAGCCTCAGTCCCAAGGACACACAAAACATTCTGGTGCTGTATGGCTTTCACAAACTGGGTAGGCATGGGGACAAATGTTTTAGGATACGATGATAAGAGCCCTTACAGGTAGGAGACAAGACTTGTAAAATTACCTAGTTACAAGAACTCATTTGGCATTCAAATTTTGATAAAGGCATTCATCAAGATTCAGCTCTAACTTTAGGTACATTTTCTGCTTTATTGCTTTGGATGAGGGAGGATTCTTCATTTGGATAAATACTCTTTTATGTACCAAGAAAATATGCACTACATGATTTACTGTGGCAGAAGGAATTTTATCAACTTTTGGTTTCCTTTAGAAGCCTACAAACCACTGAATAACTTCTCAACTATCTTAGCTGTAAACAGCCAATATGACTCTAAAGCAAAAGGATCAACTTGTGTTCTCTTAATTTCCTAGATATTTTTACTGAAATTTACTGTTAAATTTTTAAAAGCATTGATAATCTGACCATAGGCATATGGTAAACTCTGTGATAATGACTAGTGTCTATTTTATCATAAACTGGAGTAAAGCAGAGTAAAACACTGTATGTTTGTAAAAGCCAGGAAATTTTAAGCAACACTGATTTCTCTGTGTCCAGGATTTTGCCCCACATATGTCTATTTTACTCTATTTCTCAAGCAAGCATATATTATATATTTTTATGAATAAACCAGACTAAGATCTAGGCCTGAGGCATTATGCTGCTAGCTTTCAACAAAATAAGACTTCTCCAGAGAGCTTTAGCTACTACTGAGTGAAAAAATACAGAAATATCAGTGTTCTTTTTAAAGACAACATCTTAGGGCAAAATGTTTGTCTCACTATCTTGTATTCCATAAATTTATTTTATTGTATTCTGTTATAAGTAAAACAAGTATGTGTTTGAGCAATAGTTTCAAAATTTTCATTAAAATACTTCTGACAAATACTGCGTTATCCAGAGCTAGATTATGAGGAAGAGAATGACAATTAAACAGAATAACTTAACAGCTGATAGACACTTTTGACACTGATTACTAAAATTAAGTTCTGTTGAAAAGAAAGACTTGTAAGTACTTGGAAGCAAACTTCACTGTGATTTTCACAAAGAAAACAAGTTCATTCTTTCAGAGATTGTTCTTTTAGGGTCTATATCCAACAAGACTTTAATCACTATGGCTCCAACTGAGTGTTTCAGTATCTATTATATAAAATACTGAAACAACACTTTTGTCAGATTAATGCAGCAATTTTTATGTTATTGATTTCACTTATAAAATGTCATGAAAACAAAGTTTTATTGAAACTATTACTTAATGTTTCATGGCCCTAGTTTCCAGAGAAAAGGAATCTTTTCTCTCCCCTTCTTCCCATCTCTCCCCTCTTCTTCTTTTTGCCTTTGCACACTTTTCCTTCCCTTTTGTGAGTCCTCTAGCTGTCAAGGTTATAGAGCAGCATGTGAAATTTATGACCAGAGTACACATCAAAAATGTCTGAACAACCCTAAACAGAAAACAAATTATGTGTCCACGTGCATGTCCATATGCTCATTATGAGCAGTGACTGAGGTCACTTGGTTTGTTCAGCCTGGAGAAGAGGAGCCTGAGGGGAAACCTCCTTGGGGTCTTCAACACCCTCACCCAGGGGAAGTGAAGGGGCAGGTACTGATCTCTTCCCTCGCATGACCAGTGACAGGACTTGAGGAAATGGCAAGAAGCTGAGTCAGGGGAGGTTTAGGTTGGATATCAGGAAGAGGTTTTTAATCCAGAGGGTGATTATGCACTGGAACAGGCTCCCCAGGGAAATGGTCACAGCACCAAGTCTGACAGAGTACAAGAAGCATTTGGACAATGCTCTCGGGCACGTGGTGTGACTCTCAGGGATGTTCAGTGCAGGGCCAGGAGCTGGACTCAATGATCCTTTTGGGTCCCTTCAAACTCACCTTACTCTATGATTCTATGATTCTATGATTCTATGATTCTATGATTCTATGATTCTATGATGATTGTTTCNTTCTATGATTGTTTCTATGATTCTATGATTCTATGAATGATTCTATGATTCTATGATGATTCTATGATTCTATGTGTTTATTTTTCATGAGTGTTAAGCAGGAGCCCTGCTTATGAGTATTTCATGTTCGTTTCTTCTTGCATCCCATATTGCCTTCCTTCTCTTTACATGTTCATTAAAATGTAGCCTGGTTTATTTTCAGCTACTCAAAACAGTATCTCCCTCACCCCTCTGGTATTGTGTCTTATTGCCTCTCATGCCATCCCAGGCAACATACACAGCTAAGCATGACCTTCCTTGCTTGGTGCCTACCTGAAGGCCATGAATTAAGTCTTATCAAAAACATCCCATCTTCTACTCTGTGGTGCATTTTTCAACCAAGGAGATGGTTGCAGAGCAGAAGTATAAAAGGTGAGAAACAGATTTCCCGGTTATCTTCTTAGAGTTGCTCATGTTATGGGAATTAGTGTGGTTAGGAGAAGCTTTATAAAGAAAGGAAGTTAGTTTTCTAATTTTCATGCTGAGTTCTCTGTACAGTTCCTCACACTGGGTTGCACACTGTCCATGAGGTTGATCACTGATGAGGCTGCACAGATTCTGAGGGGAGCAGAACTCACCCAGTGCTTAGCTGTGAACCTGAGCTAGTGTCTCCTGGAACATGCTGCTCTTGACAGGGAAGGTCCCTCTCCCTTTCATCCCTTCTCAGAGCCAACAGCTGATAAGGGCTTCTACGTAAGTAAACTCATCTACAGGTAAGTAGATCTACAGATCTGCTCATCTACAGATGCACGCTGTGGCATTAACACCACTGAATACTTCACTGTCTGTTAGCCACTGTGCACGTCTTCAGCTTGGAGATCTCACAGAATCATAAAATTATAGAATGATTTGGTTGGAAAAGAACTTAAAGATCATCTAGTTCCAAACTCCCTGTCATGAACAGGGACAGTTTTCACCAGACTGGGTCACTTAAAGCCTGATCCAACCTGGCCTTAAAGGGATGAGGCATTCACAATTCTCTGGGCAACCATTTTCAAGTGCCTCACTGCTTGACAATTTCCACTTGGAATTTTCTGCTGTAGAGTAGGCATTTTGATGGCTTCCAAGAATTTTGTCTAGGGACCATTTTAGTATGCGGTACAAAGAAGAACTTGCTTTGTCCTTGATAGGTGGAGACTGTTCATGTGCATTTGTATGATTCGAGTTATCCATTTCTTTACACTTTATGGATCATTAAGATGTGGTGATAAAATTGAAAATAGTCAGAGCTGATCTTTTAAAATGGATTCCAGTGGCATCAGATTTCTTACTGACCCTTTGTGCTAACTCATTTTTAAAGACCATCCATAGACGTGATAACTTAGAAAAACAAAGCAATAACCTAAGAACCATGACAGTTTAACTATATTTAATCTCAGTGATGCAGCACACTCATCTTGAGGGAAAAATGTTTCTGTCAATTTGCAAGTTCTTCATATGTGTTCAGGACTTGAAAACATTTTACAACCTGTTTTTAAACTGTATTTCAAAATAATGCTTCCACTATTCTTAAAGAGAAAACAGCCTTGGCAAAAATGTACAGGAAACCTCAAGCACTGACATTTTGAAATGACAGATTACGTTATTTCAGTGAGGGCTGGGGACATTACAGTCTTGGGCCAATTTTATAGTGAAACTACAGTGAAACCATTTTACATCATTGCCAACTACCAGCCAGTTAGCTGGCCTGAAACAATTGTGTGATTTCTTTAAATTGGACATGGGTTATTCATCAAAATATTGAACTAAAATACTTCCAAAATGCCACAAGATTTTTCTTGTGCTATTGTTTAAACATTTCTATAAGGAATACTGCATTTGATGGCATAGTGATGTGTAAAGCTAGTGCTTTTTGCTCAGTGAGCCTTGAAACACTCAAACCAGAAGTGTTCCTTGCAGTTGTGAGACATACTGAGGAAATTTGTAACTGATGGTTGTTTTAAGAAAGAGCTCTCTGTCGAGGTCTAGTTTGCTTTTTTATAAAGCAAATCATTATACTTAGCAACTTTGACATGCAGAAGATTGCTATTCGAAATTCCAAAGAGATGTTAATAAAATCTGTCATATTTACTACCTCATTGAACTTAATTTATTGTTATTTAAAATTTTAATGGCAGGATTCTGCACTGAATAAGACAACATGAGAAGTGCAATGAAAAATGGGCACAGAAATAAACTCCACAAAGTAGGGGTTTTTAAAATGCACAATATATCCTCCATTTGAAAATATACTACATACTAAAGAGCAAGAACTAGCACTGGGTTTTGTTCATCTGTTAAAACATTTCTCAAATTGGGAAATAGAAATTAGTCTGGCTTAGATGGTCATTCATAGACATGCAGAACAAATAGAAACCAATAAAACAGTCTATAATTTGTATAAGGTATTTGGCAAATGCTTATGATTATCTAATATGTACAAAGAAATCAAGGTCTGTTTATAACTGACGTACAAAGAAAGTTTACCAGTGTAGTAATAATTGGACCTGTTGTACTCTACAGTTATTTGTTCTACAATTTATTGTAAACTGCAGTCAAGCATAACACACAATTTGCTGAAAATGCTGCTGACCATTGGATCTTGGAAGAATATGTCACCCAGCCTAATAAAGCATAAAATAACTTTTTCTTCTATTGTTGTGGAGAGAAAAACATTACTTAGAAGGATTAGAAAAAAAGAAACGTGTAATCCAAACTCCAAGCAAAAAATTTTTGTTCTCTTGTTGTATAGGGAAAAGAATTTAAAAGAGATATCAGAACCCAAACTTGTGAACACAGTTATTATAAATTATTGCAAAACCTGAAGGCAAGTTTCAGAGAAAGTAAAAAAACCTTTTCACAATCTATAATAGAGTACAACAGAACAAAGACATCTGAGTGAGCACATCCTTCCATTAAGCCTAAGTATGCATATAGTTCTAAATTAATAAATACATTATTCATATTTATTTTATGGGAATCATGACATGACTGTATTCCTTCAGTAAATCCCAATCTCCTTCAGTTTTTTCTAATGAGCACAGAAAATGTTCCATACATTATAGATGCAGATCCTCAAAGTTTAGATTGCACCAAATTATTGAATAAAGGAGGAACCCCTGTGACATTTTCCCAGAGAAAAGGCAGCATGTCTGTGAACACTTGTTAATTCAATAGCTACATTCCCTAATTCACAGTTATGCAACACACCATTAGTTTCCTTTTATCAATTGCATCAAAGACCATATAAGTGGTTTTATCTAGTGCAGAACAGAATTTTTTAGCACACACAGTGTGAGATGATCTTGTGCAAAACAGCACACAACCCTATAGCATCAGTGAACTTGGCAAATAGAATTCGGCAGTATTCAGTTAAAATTTCAGACAGTGTGCCACTATCTGTCCATTCATCTCATCTTTATCCTAATGATTCCTGCTGCATTGTACAGTACTGACAATATTCCCCTGAAATTAGTGTCAACTGCAAGTCCATAAATACAGGAAGAAATGTTTTCTCCAATTCTTCTGTTCCTTTAAACATGTGCCTTGTGAATATGCTTAGGGGAACAAAGCATGTCTTAATAAATATTCTGTAACAGTCGTAAGCATTGTGATAACACACATGTGTCATCAAAGGTGAGAACTGACACTCTCATTTGAAGGAAGAATATTATCTTATAAATATGAACATGCTAATTTCTTTCTGTGTTTGAAACAGACTCTAAATAAGTTGACTTTCTAGTTTTTCTGTTATGAAATCAGCAGGAAGAATATTCACCTGCTAAGAAATGAAATTCATATTAATTTTATTATGGTTTGAAAATTACTATTTATCTTCAGCTTTTTGGTAATGTAGTTTGAAAAGATTAAGACATCAATATTTGTGGGTTTTTTGCTTATTCTTTTCATGTCTAATCACTTTTCACTCTAACTCCTGACTTACATTGGGAAACTAAATACGTTTTTCAAATCAAAGGAGCTGTGCTTACAGCAATCAGTAGATAAGTGCATCGCAGAAGTGGCCCAAGCATCCTAGAAATAGGATAATCAAAGGTTTTAATGGCTTTGGAAGGAGGCAAAAGGTGCCTAAAAGGTCAGTTGATCTGTGAACACTCTGAAAAAAAAAAGTAAATATGAAGGCTGCTTCCAGAGACTGTCAGAGAGAAAAACGCTTAAAAGAAAAATGTGACATGGGCTCTTGGCAGTCATCTGGACTATGTGTACTGGCCCTGTACTAATTTTAAGTACTTTATCCATGTTCTAAAGAGAAGACAATAAAGTGTAAAGCAGAGGCTTCTAGATGGACTGGTCGTCCATGAGTTTGGAATGGCAAGTGGCAAGGACGATCCCACTGAAAAGGAAAGGTACTGTTAGTAAAAAGTAATAAAGAAAATTGGGATTGCAGACAATTCATTGGTAAGCACAGTGTCTTAAATACTAACATTTAATAGTAAACAGATTGAGATTTTTTCCTTACCTTGATACTTGTCAGACAATATCTATTTTGTGGGGTGAAGGATCAAACCTGAGAAACAGAACACACTAAAAATAACATAATTCCCAAATACCTAGTGGTCTGTTGGCTATGGCTCCCAGTGAGGGTGTAGGAGACATAGATTCAACTTACTGCTTTACTGGGTACTTAGAGAATAGCTCTTGCACCTGAGTCTGAGAAAAATACATCTCTGGTATTATGGTGAGTAGGTCACTGCCCTACTCAATTTAATAAAGAGAAGATACCAACCAAGGATAGCAGCTGTCTTGCCTACCTTCAGCCAATTAGAATTTGAGAATTAAGTATAAAATCCTCAATTAGGTAGCTACTGTACTAAACAGACAAAAAGTATTTCCTGGTAACTCCCCTGGATGAGTCATCTCCAGGATGCAACAATTTGTCTCTATTGGCTATAGGAGAAGTCTGGACAGATCTTTTGCAGTGGATTATATGCTTTGACAAAGGAACCAGTGCTGAAGTTTAAGTTCCTTTTTCAAACCAGGGTAGAGGTACAAATTAGCAGTCATGTCAAACCTTAACATCCAGTCAGCCCAGGTATTTTCTACTCTGAGTGCCATAAAGGTTTGTTTATTCTCAAAGAAAGCAGCGAGGAAGGTTCCTGCCAGTCTCAGAGTCTTCTGCAAAAAGCTTTTCTTGATTGCATTAGAATATGGAATGAAAACACTTTTCACCCCCACAATATTTCTGTTTTGTTTGCATGATTGAGAATTAATGAAACTTGAAATGCAGTATAAAGGGAAGGGCAGGACACAACATCTAATGTCTGGACAGTTTACACAACACAAAATGCTGTAGACAGAGGGTTGTGACCTGTCATTATAGAGTTTGGCCAAAAGGTTCTGTTTACTGCTAATATAATTTCCTGAAAGTTACTTTTAATAGACTGATCAAATCCATGGAATTTTTTCTGCTTTATGTATGTGCCATATGGGATAAAATTCAGTAGGCAGTCACCACAGCATCTTTAAGTGAGTACAAAGTTTAAGTGAAGCTGTATAACTATGCACTCAAAAGTTTCTCAAATAATTCAGTATCTTCCTCAGAAATAAATATATTGTGGTCTAGAGCTGGCTGAATAATACAAGAAGTTATTAATGGGCAATTATTCTATGAGAAATGGTCAAATTTACAATAGGTTTTATTCACAATAGGTTATTTGACCAGTTTCATTGCTGTGAATCAAATTTTCTAGGCAGCCAGGCTATCTCCTGTATGAAATGCACAACTCAATGCTATTAAATGAAATTAAGTATTTCTGTAATATTATTCATGGATCACTGTAGCAAAAGAAATACCTTATACTCTGCAGAGGTTTTTATGGTGATATAAAATACATCAAATACCTTTAAAACTATCAGAGTATTGTCTTGGGATTTGTTTGCAGTTAAATACCTTCTTTTCTACATCACCATTTCTGTATCATTTCAATATTTGTATTTTACAATGCCTGCATGTTGGCAGTCAACACACTGGTTTCATGAATAAATCATTTATTTTCAGGCTGCTCTCTGATAAAATACCTGTGAGATCCAAGGGACTTACTGTACTTCAGTTATGCATAGTATATTTTATTATTATTTACTTATATCTTCTAACATCTTACAGTAGGAAGAATACCATGATCATTAATAACAGAGATTACAACTGATGAAATGCATGGTTTGTTTCTCAAGGGCAAATAAGTGACCTGAAAGGTGTCAGGGCTAGTCTGAACTGCAAAAAAGCCACCCTGTGCCCCCAGTGAACTCATGGAGACATCTGAGGTTGTGGTAACAGTTGTAAGCAAAGCCAGAAACTGCATATTTTTTAAAAAATTCTATTGATTCTACCTACCAATGCAGAGTGATTCCTTGAACTGCAGTCAATGTCACTACACACAGAAAAAGCTGTCTTATCAAGTACGGTATCCTACCTGAAGTTTTCCTTAGGTGGTATGATTCAAATGCACAGATCTAAGAAGAGTGACAACAAAGGTTCAAAACCAAAGTAGTCAGTGCAGACTTTTGTTCCTTTAAGACCAAAGAGGAAAGACTACCCTCCAAACTTATCATTACAATTTTAAAGCCAGTGGAAGTCATCACATAATCTTTCCCAACTTGCAGGAAAGTATATAATACTATGACTGAACAGATTTTTACCTGATATGTATAGGAAAAATTACATTCAAAATATTAATTGCAAAAAACCCTCTACATATCAACCAAGAAATTTAGTATTGGAAAGAGTTTACATTAAATAAAAATAAAACCTTCAAAACACAAGCCTCTGTTCCTTCTTTGTATTGTCTTTCTTTTCCAGTTTCATAATCACAGTCTTTGTCTGAATGAAAACATTGGCTTCATTTCTGTAATTGACTGTACTTAGACTTAAGTCTTGAACTTTATCGCAGAAGTGTTTTTAGTTAGTCCTAATAGATGACCTATTTTATTTAGGAGTTACTATGTTTCCAGTTTAAAAAGAAAAATCTTTTTTTTTTTCTCCCTTTGACGAGGCCAAGGTAGTAAAATTTCCCAGACCACCAGTACTTCCTTATTTGTCCTTTACCTTCCATAATGGAATCATTTTCTGCAGCACCAGAACTCTGAAAGCATAAAATAAAAAAGTATTATATATGCACCTTCCCTTCTTGACAGCCAAAGAAATACCTGATCTATTTAATATGAATATAAGATAGAAAATTTCTCCATGCAGCATCTTAAAATAGATGAATGGCAATATTTTGGTGGCTTTTTGGGTTTGTGTGGGGTTTTTTTTGTTTGTTTTTGTTTTCTTTTGTTTGTTTGTTTGGTTGGGTTGTTTTTGTGTGGAATGTCTTTGCTGGCACACTGGACTTACTAGGACCTTGGTTCAGCAGAAGATCTTTGGAGCACTGTGGTGAAGCCTTCAGACCTTACAGCCCAATAACTAATATCCTTCTTGTGGGCTCTGGTAAAAAATGGGCTAAGAGCCTCCAGCTAAGGCCTTGCAAATTTGTTCTCTCTCCTCTGCACCCAGGGCAACCTGAGCTTTAACCCCATCTCCTAAAATCGTAGAGCTCAGGAATTCAGGCACTCTCCTGAGTGTCAAGGGCCTTGGTCTGTGTCCTCAGGGAGGACAGGTCTCCTTCTGTGAAAAACTAAGTGGAAAATGAACCACACTATGTTTAGAGCACAAAGTTGCTTTGCTTTTGTGTGTGGTGACTGGGACCCACTTGCCCCTGAAATCTCTCTTTCTTTCTTGCATCTATATTACTTTCATTACTTTCTTAAAAGCCTGAAATGGAAACTGCAGAGACCATGTCATGACTACTAACATACCAGCTCAGAATTACTTTTATTAGGCAAAAATATTGTCCTTACTTCAAATGTTGCTGCATATTCACCAGAGTTTTGTTATGTTTTCTTATGAATCTGCTGGAAAGTAAAAGAAACTATCTCACTGTTTTCACAAATTTACAAGGGCTTAGATGGTCTAATTTTGTCTCAAGGCAAAAATAAGCAGGTTGAAGTGTAACACCTTATTCCTCTCAACTTGTGAAGGAAAACTTACTCCTGAATGCAGCAGTGATTTTATGGATATCCACTAATGAGAAAAATAGATGTTAAGATGTTAAAATGTTAAAATGTAGCTTAATCAGATCCAATTTTTTGGCTATTCTCAAAGGAAAGAAGTAAAAAACTCACTTGTTATCGTAGGAAATTAAAGGCTATTAATACATGGGCTTTATTTTCTTGTTTTAGACTTTTTTGTATGTTTAATTCATTTGACTGAATTACCTCAATGCTGGTAAAAATATTTGAAAATAAAATGTAGAAGGGATTAACTAGATTGTAATAGGAAACTGAGTAATGATTTAAAAAATATTTTAAAATAAAATGGAGAAGGGATTAGCTAGAGTGTAATAGGAAACTAAGTAATTATTTCTGCTATTTGCCAAAACTCATTGCGAAGGCAAAGGTATAAGAAAAAGAAACTGAATCCAATCTGGAAGTGGATTTTTACTGTCCCCCGAGGTGTCTTGTGATAATTAAGGTAACAAGTAAGAAACAAAGTAGAATAAATATGTGTCTTCATTTCTTTGGTGATCAGCATAGAACAATTTATAGTGAAGGCTGACTTATTTCTTCTGTATATCATTCTTAATGTCATCTAGAATCACTCCAGGGAAAATACGGATACAAAAGGTCTGGAAAAACTTGCGAGTGCAGCATGTAGATATGTTTCGTAGGGGGCTCTGGCATTTTAAACTTTTTTTTAGGGGACCATTCAGTGAGATTAAGAAGTATCACTGTGAGTGGTGTCATGCCTAGAAAGCCATTACAGTACTCTTCTGTAGACCTGGTCCTTCCTCTTACCTGTGTAACTTATGAACACAAAGAGAGACTCAGAAACCTCAAAACACCCCTCCAGGCCATGGAAATGAGGCTGTATGGTTATGTGACTTGTGACAAATGAGCAGCCAGTAAGACACAACAGCTAATCCACACAACAGCACATAGGCTTAGGTTTGATATTTTAAGCCATTCACTGGAGATTCACTGGAGAGCCACGTCAAACAGTGTATCAAAAAAACCCAAAATAAACCAGAAGCACATTTATGGATGTTTTACTGGAGAGTGTAAGTAGCTAGGTTTCATTTGCCCCCTCCCTGGACCACTGGTGAAAATAAGGCTCTGTGAGTGTTACTGTATCACATAATGCCTCTGGATGCAGCTGGACAGCTTTGCTGCCGTGCTAATCATGTCTTCAAATAAACAGCTATTTAATCCATGCTCTGAGGAGCTAAAGGGGGTAACTCAGAAAAACACCTTTGTCTCTGATTCATGATGAACTGGAGGGAGAGAGATTAAAGGAAGGCAGAAGCAAGAAGTTTTAAACAATGGCCATGATTTGCAAGGGAATAAATAATAAGAAGGAAACAGTCTTCTCTTCACCAGATTGCATTTTTGAAAAAAATGTTTCAGCCTGTAGTATCTGTCTTCACTAAATCCTGCTCATGCTGGCAAAAGAGAAGTGGGTCCTGGATTTGCTATATGTTTCACAATTTCCTACAGAGTGGGAAATGTAGGAAAACTGAAAAGTGTGTATTGTAACCTCGCTTAATTCTCTACTTTTCTAGGGCATTTTCTAGAGAAATTATGATTCTATGAGTCAAACTACCTGTAGATGAGTCAAATTACTCATAGGATTGCCGCAGTAGCATCACAGTGCCTCTTGCCTGGAAGCCATCTGGTCTTGTTATTAGTGTCTAGTAAAGCACTTCATGAAAATGGTAACACACTCAGTAGTCACATACAAAGCATGTTTTAAAATTAAACTCTCAGATCTTTTGTGTAGAAATGTGTGCAATCTTCGTAAATCATGGGATTCAGGAAATAATTTCTTCTGAATTAGGCATGCACACACTATGTTGAAAGTGTCATTATAATGCATATAATTTCAACAGAATTATAGCTAGTCGAAGGGAAGTGCTGGGGTGTTTTTGTTCACTTTCTTCAGTAATTGCAATAATTGCCAGAGGTTTCAGTTGTCAGCCTTGTGTCTGGGGTGTTTCATATTATTCATGCCATGATCCATGAGCTGGAAGTGAAATTCCTTTACAAAACTGGTGACAACACTTGCTGAGATAAAAGAAAAAGGTAGCAGTATTGGCACTAAAGGGATCAGGTTTGCTGTCAAAATAATACTATAGAGAAAGAGGGAATGACACTTAAATATGATTGTCTTGAATGTCAGGCTGAAAAAAGAAAAAATATGATTTTGATGTTTTAAAGACAAAAAAAATCAAAATTTGGGAAGGTGAAGTCATAGCATTTGGAATCTAATATTTTTAGTAGCTGTTTCGCTCTGATTTACTCATGAAGGTTTGTGAATGTACATGAACCTCATCAGAAAGTGTCTAAGTTTCTTATTAACTGCAAGATGAGAGACTACATGTGAAAACTGGAAGTCTCGAGGGATTACTAAGCAGGACCTCAGTTTTGCAAAATTCTTGCATACCTACACAAGCATATGTATACATATTCAACCTGACCTCCTTGAGGCCAAAGTGAATACTCAGGATAATGGTGTTGACCTCAGAGTTAGGCCCAGGAGAAGTATGTGTTGGGGTTGTGGGCCATTGGTCTGGGGCACAGGAGAATTTCATACAGAATACATATAATTTGAGAGTATTAAGCAGACTAATGTATAATTAGGAATCTTCATCTGACTAATCAATGTTCCAAATCGACTTCAAATAAACTAAGCCAGTATAATATTTTCTGTCAAAGATGGTGTTAAAATTTCTAACTTCATATTATGCTGAAGAAAATGGGATTATTTTATGTTAATAGACATAAAAACATTTTCAGAGCGTGTGTTAGTAGTAGCTCAAGTCCCAAAATAAGAGAGCAAGACAGGTAATGCAATAGTAATTTATTTGTTATCTCTCTTGTAACAATCCTTCTCTTCAAGCCATGCTAGAGATCTAGCACTGGAAAAGGATAAAATTATAAAAAATAGCAGTTTTCAGAATTATGGAGGCAGTGACATATAGTATAAACCCAGAACATAAAAATATGAGAAAAATAGACACATTCATGTCTTGTCTAAAGTAACTGCAGCTACTTTCCTCTCAGCTTTACTGGCCTAATGATCCATAAATTTTTCTGCTTCTCCTGGTATAGTAAAAATATGAGTATTGCCTTAAAAACTAATTGGAAGTCTTGCTGGGTAAAGTCTGATATAGTCCTATTTTAAATCTCTCGGGCACAGTTAAGATTCTGGAGGATTTAGAGAAAGAATTATAATAGAGAGTTTTTTTCCTTTAAAGTGTACTGTGCAGGGAGCCTGTATTGCTCTGTCCCTTTTTAGTTCAATGTTGGAGACAGTGGCACTTGAGAAGAGAGCTTTATGAATCAGGACCTTGGTTTCTTGATAAAGAAGAATATTTAATGTCAGGGTATGCAAAAAGCCATAGGCCATTTGCTTACATGCGATCTAATTATTATGGTCTGTAACTTCAACTGATGTAAATCAACATACATCTTGATTCCAGTGATTCCAGGTCAATCTGTGTCTGTTGGGGGTTGTCTGGTTCTGTTCCCTGCTTGTGGGTCTGTCTACATGTATTAAAGAACAATGGTAAGCTTTACTGATTTACTGTTTGAATCACAGCTAAAACTATAACATTCAAGAGTCTCTCTCAATCTATCATATTGTACAAGAAGGAAACTAGCAGCATGATTTATTCCTTATGTTTTCAGTGTCACAAGTGCCTCTAACATTTAAAAAAGACAGGAAGAACTCATCTCCGTGAATGGGCATATAATACTGATCCTTATTTTGTTCCAGTAAAAAAATTAAAATGCTAGAGGTATTTATTCTACATAGGAGTAACTAATGAAAGACTGCAGTAATTTCACTTAACTTCAATAACTTGAGTTATTGTGTAATAATTATTAATTCCAATATCTTACATTATTGGGAAGCTTAGCAGGAACTCACCAAAAGATTAGAGAACTGCAGAGAAATTAGAAATACATTTCAAAGCATGAACCAGCCACTGGCAGGGGAGACTCCAGCTGGACTGTCTCCATCAGGAGTTTATTCCAGAGAGGCCAACCCTGAAGCATCTTGTTGCTGTCTTGGAACTGTGGCTGAAGGGATCACTTAAGGGTACCTCAGTTCCTAAAAATACAGGTCTGTTCTGCTGCCTTTGAGGAAGAAATGTGTCAGTTTGTCACAAGATACATTTCTGTTAGACCAGAAAAGCACAGTGCCAAATGCACACTGTTTAGTTTCTCCACTGGAACACATTAAAAATTAGAAACATGAACTGCGAGGTATGATTCACCCCAAAATAGAGGGAAAAATCTCTTCTGCTGTGCTAGATTTCAGAGATTCCCCAGCACAGAGTCCCGCAGTAGGACACCAGCTCATTAGCTTTTCCTCTCTCTGCAGGCACAGCTGGGTGACATTTCAGCTCCAAAATGCAGGCTCTACAAAATTGATGCCCTTTTTTTCTGTGAGGTTAGACTTACACTGCAGAATTTCAACTGCATTTCTTCCTACACACCTCCTTCTGTGTCCTTCACAACTGGGATAGCATTCTGTTTCACAAATAATTAAAGAGAAGGAGAAGTTATTGTAGACCACAAATTTTAGGTACACAGATAACTATGAAGTCAACTAGTCTGACTGACCATTTGCACAAGCCAGGTGTTTCATTCACATTGCACATACGTGCTCCTGGGGGCCAGAGTCCAGACTGAAAAATGGAATGAGAACACAAAGCCTGAGCTCTCTGCTGCTTCACGCTTTTCTTCAATTAATTAAAGCAAGCAAAACAATACTAGCCAAGAAATGAGCAGCCCTTCTGTAAAGAATTACAGATGAGGCATTGATAGAGCCTTCAAGAGACTCTGCTGGGACAGGAGAAACCCTGAGGGTGGGAAGGCTGCCAGAGCAGCAAGAAGGCACCCATTTAGGAGGGTGTAAGTTTGTGACTTCTGGCAGGTGGGAGGAGGGCTCCATTTCGACCTGTAGCTATTTTATCTTAAATATACTCCAGTACCCTGGCAGCAGAGGAGAAACAAGTCCTGTTGGGAAAGGATCTAGGGTCAGATATCTCAGCTTTTACAGTGCGGCAAAGAGATGAGTGCAAGTGGAAGACGTGTGGTATGAAAAAGAACAGTGGCATGGATAAAACAGGCAGTTCAACATAGACATGGGGGAAGGAAAAGGAGGGATAATTGCACTCTCTGTTAAGGACACCTTTGAATGTTGAAAAACTCCAGGAGGAAACAAGAGTTCAAAGTGAGATGGGACAAATTTTGATATTTTGTGGTGGAGGTCAGGAAGAGATCACCTGGGGCAGAGGAGGTGGAATATGGGCCTTAAATAGCGGTTTCTTATCCTCATAAGGTGCTTTCATACATCTGGAGGGAAGGCACCATGGCACTGTGCAAATCAGGAAGCGGAAATACTCAAGGTATTCTTTTTTGTTTGCCCTTACAGACAAAGCCCTTTTCTGGGACCACTGCTTCTGTCAATATGGTTGGGAAAGAGAGAAGCAGATGACAGCTGAGGAACAAAAGCTTCAGGGGACTATTTAGAGCAGCTGAATGTCTTCAGGTCTGTGGGACTGAATGGGATACATTTGGAAGTACTGAATGATGAATACTGGAATAAGTACTGGGAGTCTGAAATGGTGGCAAGACTAACAAAATTCATGTTGATCAGAGGAGGTTCCTGCTGAATGGAAAAAAGCCAACTCCATCCTTCTTTGAGACAGGTAAGGAGGAGGTGGAGAATTACAGCATTCTCACTGTAAATCTGGTGGATGAAAGGTACATTTTCAACCTGGAGAGCAGTGCAGTGTTTTCTGTTGACATGAGATGTTGAGAAACAGGAAAGAGACAACGGGAGGAATACCACTGACCAGAGACACACATCATGTAGAAACGCCTATTTAGCTATGGCCACAGTTCATCTGATGTAGTTGTTGGGATAGTCTTGCTTAGAGAAAGAGGATGGACTCGATGACCTCCAGAGGCCCTTCCCTCAGAGCATTTTTAAGGGTCTATGACCACCACAACTGAAAGACAAAAATTGGTAGTGTAATTACGCATGGGCTGGCAGAACACCTTACATTCATGTTTTCTAAAATCTGCTACCATGTAGATTTGGTATCTGACAATATATAGGTTCTGATGTATTTTTTATATAAAGATATTGTATTTCTACCAAGGACGTCCACCTCCAATAAATAGCACTTGAAATTATCTTACAGTGAATGCTTTGGAGTCTGTCAGATGAAACAAACAATGTGTTTTTCTGTAATATTATAGAAGGTAGTAGGTTTTGAGAAATGTTCATTTATGTAACCAGCTACACCAGAAAACATTAGCTAATATTAATTGTAAATTAAGTTGTCTGTCTATGATCATTCTGTTTGGTTTATGTGGTTTTATACACCTGGAAAACTGGTTTTAAATCTATCTTCAGACTGAAAAAATCTTTTACCTTTTAAATGTTCCTGGGGAACAAAACAAATTTACTTCACAAAATACCTTATTTGGTTTTGTAACAATAGCTTTTTATTCTTGCAAATTTAAGTTGTGGATGTGTCTGTTGCCTACAAGAGTAAATTCAGTTAGTCCTTCAGATAATGATGTTGACTACAGAGGAAAACATATAAATAGCCCAAATAACACCTTTATAAAAGGAGGCTCTGCAGTATATTTAGGTCAGTAACAGCAATATGTTGATTACGGTTAATAGAAAAGAAGGAGCAATAAGCTTTCAAAATTATATTTTGTAAAGTTTCTGGGGTCATATGCACAGTTAGAGAAATAGACTTCAGGGAAATTGAAGCATTTCTTTAACACAGAGAATTTTTGTAATTTTAGTATGCATCCATACCTTTGAATTAAATTTTAGGCAACTGATCATGAATCAAGTATCTGCTTTTGCAAGATCAAGCATTACGGTTGAATTGTGTTACTAGTTTTACCCTCTTTCTTTTACACTTTATTTAATTTATAAAAAGATAGATATAAGGTTATACAGCATCAAATGACATCATTGGAGGAACGGAATTTGGAAGCGGGTCAACATTGTGCTTCAAATGTAACTTTCTAGGCATGGGCATATTGCCATGCAGCAGCAAACCAACTACTACTTTTACTATCTTCTTTCCTTTCTCAGGTGGGTAATAAGAAATGAAATTCAGACTCTACAAATGTGTGTAGATAGCAATTTGGTGGTGGTGGAGGACAAACACATATGATTAACCTTGCCAAGGTCAGAATAATTCTTTCCCTTCACTGTCTCTGGGACTCATAGTCTATCCCCAAAAGATCACAAGTCAGAGAAAAGCAATCCCTTTATTTCAGATTGATTTAAACATTTTTCATTTTTTCAAAACATATCTTTAGTGTGATTTGACACTCCACTCAAGTACCTCAAAGACAAAGTAAAATATCAGTGTTATAGTAGAGGTTTATCTTCAATCACTGTCTCTTTCTTCCTGTGAGATCTGTAGGGACAGTGTAAAGCAATAGAAGAACCAATATATCTAAGGATCTGGCTCAAGGACAAGACCAAAAATAAGTGCAACAAAAATCTCTCTGTGTAGCATCTAAAGCAACACTATAGATCAAAATGCATTTCTAGAGAAAATACCTCCCTATTAGAGGGCCAGCTCTGTCCTGGGGTGCATCAGGCACAGCATCACCAGCTGGGCAAGGGAGGAGATTGTCCCACTCTGCTCTGCACTGGGGCTGCCTCACCTTGAATATTGTGTGCAGTTTTGGGCACCACAATAATGAAAAGATATAAAGGTATTAGAGAGTGTCCAAAGGAGAACTACGAGGATAGTGAAAGGACTGGAGGGGAAGTGTTATGGGGAGTGACTAAGGTCACTTGGTCTGTTCAGCCTGGAGAAGGGGAGACAGGTGAGACCTCACTGGGGTCTTCAACACCCTTACCAGGGGAAGCAGAGGGGCAGGTACTGATCTCTTCACCCTCGTGACCATTGGCAGGACTCCAGAAAATGGCAAGAAGCTGAATCAGGGGAAGTTTACGTTGGATATCAGGAAGAGGTTTTTCACCCAGAGGCTGGTTGTGCACTGGAACAGGCTCCCCAGGGAAGTGGTCACAGCACCAAGTCTGACAGAGTTTGAAAAGCATTCAGACAATACTTTCAGGCACATGGTGTGACTCTTGAGGTGTCCTGAGCAGGGCCAGGAGTTGGACTCAATGATCACGATGTGTCCCTTCCAACTGAGCATATTCTGTGATTCTATGATTCTAGTTCTTTAAAATGTGTGGCAATCCCACCAACACGCTAAGCAAGATTTGGAAGTATTTTTCTGCACTGCGCTGCATAGTGCACTTCTGATGCCGATACAAGTGATTTCTAAAATGGCATGAGATCCTGGCATGAGATCTGTGTGCACATTTTTCAGACTGATGACTGTATTGTAGAACACAGTAGAGTGCAAACTGCCCGAGGTGGCACCGCTATTGTATTTCAGGAACTGTGTCAATTCTGTGATGTCTCTGCCAACCCAGCGCTTCATCCTTCTTTCACAGGAAAGATGAACTCTCTGAAATTCTCTGGGTGTATACTGAGACAAAAGGAAATGAAAATCAATCAGACATCACTTCCAAAATTTGTCAAAGACCAATAATCTATTTTTATCCACCACTCCCATTATCCTCTTTTTTTTTTTTTGTCTCTTTCAAGTCATAAATTGCAGCAAGGCTAAATCATTTTCATTTTATGCTGTATCCCTCACACAGAGAAATTTGGGGTTGATGGGTCTTAATAGAAGATTCTTTTTATGATGTATAATTAATCTGTCTCAGAGAAAATCAAGTACTATGAACAAATATTTCAAAATAAGTAAATTAGTATCTGTATTTCAGTGTGTCCTATATATTCCCTATCTGACAAGAATGCATTCCTGTTAAGCCAAAGATATTTAGTAAGAAAGCTTTATTGCCTTGAAAGAAGTAAAATGCAGTACAAGCAAAGATCGAATTTAGATGGTGAGTGTCTTCTGAAGGTCAAGGATTGTGGTATGAATAATTAGGTAGCAATTGTTCAACAAGATAGCTTGGTTTAAAATACAACTAAATACCTGCCTTTCTATTAATATCCACATTTTGGTTTTTATCTTCCTTATGATGAAATTTTTCAAAATCTTATATATATGTAAGATTTTTTATATATATATATATCAGATTATATATATA
>WBMZ01001864.1:0-66702 GCA_013400975.1 Atrichornis clamosus | reverse complement strand
ATATATATATATATAACTACATTGATAGGATCTGATTGCTTTGTACTCTGATATGGTGTGGTTCTGCAACAGAAAGATACTCTCTATAGCTCTTCATAGTTTAAAATGCTTCACCATTTGCAGCTTCTTAAAGCAATATGAAAATATTCCTAGACAAATTTCTCAACAGCATGTGGCATTGTCAGAAACTGGCAGCTGTGCTGATTTCAGGTACCAGACATCACTTACTGTCCACTTATTACTCAGGGTCACTATAAAACTTTTGCAAAGTCTGGCATTTCATCCTCAGCTATAATGTCTTCACCAACTTCCCCAGCTCCAGATTTTCTATAGATTGTTAAGAATAGTCTTTCGTGTCAAGGACTATTCAAAGATCTTGTCACACCTGTACAGGTACCTTGCTCACTTGCAGCAACGATACCTCTACCTGGGCAAAAGGAGGAGTTGAAGCCACGAGCAGCTTTTCTCAAATCTCCAGCAGTGACCACTCTTAGAAACTGGATGCTAAATAACCAGGCTGCTGGTCTGCCTGAACACAGTGACTTGCATTTGCAGATTCATCTTTGCAACCATCAGTGTGGATGCAGAACTGTCTTGTTTTGGACCCTTTGCTCCACATGTATACAGCACACCAGCTGATGCAACAGTCTGTCTTGGATAAGTTGACTTAAAATGGACTGATCAATTGTGAAAGAAAAAAATCTCTGTAACATAAAATCAGATTCACACATTTAGTTTATTCAGCTAAGCTCTAGGAGTATTTTTCTATCTTTTCAAGGCTGGTCAAAATCCTGGTAGCAGAGACAACAGTCAGGTATAAATATGCAATGAGTCAGTCATTCTCAATTTTTTGATTTGTGTGATTGAAGTTCAACTTAAGTACTCTGTGAAGGCATAACACAGCAGTAGAAAAGAGACCCTGGAGTTTCTGTCTGACTGGCAACTCAAGATCAATTGGTTCACTCAGCCACCTTACTGAGAATCTCCTTTATTTATGTGTTTTAATAAGAGAAGCAACCTCTCATGGCCTCTGGGGAATGTCTAATAAGTAAAAAACCCAACCCCTTCTTGTTCTCCTGGTAATTGGAGCAAGGTCACTGAACCTTAAAGACATGTACTAATGTACAGGAGGAAAGGAGTTTATATTGGTACAATTAATTGATCTACATGTCTGAGGACTGGTTCACAAGTGAGCTATGTAACTCACTAAAAAATAGTTGCATAACATTTTAGGTACTGCAGCTGCTCAGCTGATTTTGGGTAACAGCAACATTTTACAGTGTATTCATTGGTCAAACTACCAGAGTGAAACTTCACTAATACCTCAAAATAGACAATCTCAAACTCTAAAGATTAAAGGAGCTGCAGATGTCTTTCTGCTGAGAAAACTGTCTCCACTTTCCAGATGTGCTCATGCACAGACCCGTAAGAAATCATCCAAGTTTGCATCACCTCCAAGACAACGCTTAGGAAATAAAGACTATTCTGTATTTTCAGATGCTGTTGTAAAAACAGTGCAGTTGTAAAGTTGCATAAATTTGATCAGGATCCAGAAAGAAAACCAATGAACAAACCTTCCCTCCCTACTATTTGACATAACTGGCATAGTTTCATTCAGTTTTCTTACTCTTGAAATCACACAAGCTCAGTGAAACTCATTTACAGTTCTTGGTCTTAGAGATGTGTTCCCATTTCACAAAAGCTGAAAATTTAAAAGTTTAAAAATATCACTACTGACATGGTTTTCCTTCCTTTTACTGTGGTGTGAATTTTGTCTATCACTTATGTTTGATTTTTTTCTCCTTTTCTTTTTTTTTTTCCTTCTAAATGAATTGGGACAGCTTTTCACACTTTCTCAGGTCTGAAGAACAAGAACACATATTCACACATACAAAGAAAAATGCATGAGAAAGCATCCTGGTTATCAGGATAGATATATATCTGACGTATAATTTCAATTTACCACTAAATGCTACAAGGAAAGGAGAAACAACTGCAAAGTATCACAGAAGTGCAAAAATTAATCTTCTTCATAAAAAATCATTTTGCAGTGAAAGTGACTGTAAGATTTTCCAAACCATATTTTTGCGTAATCAGTCTTGTGGTGTTACTCTCTAATGAGCACAGTCAGTAGTGGGAGAAGACACAGACTGTCAGGCCCTCTGCTTGCTTTCCTAGACTTCCATATTAGCCCACATTTACCTGCAGAAAGCCCTGTTTAGGCAGTTTATTACCTGAGCCCACCTTGAAAATCAGATTGGCAGAAGCAGTGTATGGGAACCACAAGGGACCTGTGTCAACCAAAACAAGGAAATTAAACTACCCACCCTTTTCTAGAAAGGAAATCCTCCATCCTTTGTTTTTCCTTCAAGCACTTTTGGATTGGAATGAAACACGTCATTATTTACAGTAACTTTCAAAAGAGACAATCAGCTCTACCAAGTACTGATGAAAGGATGAAAGAACTGGGAAAAAAAAGGGTGGGGGCTGAAAGATAGTCTGTCTTGTGGGTCCTTGAAAGATAAGCAGTTCCTTATAGTCTGGCTTCCTAGTCTAGAGAAGGTCTCTGACTTCCTTCCAGTGCAGCAGCAGTCCTCACACAATTTCCTCCAGGTCTCAGAGATGCTTTAGTATAAGTCAGTTGGTTTTAAATCTGGATGCAGAGATGTGCTCTTTTCCTGATGGTTCCAACAAAGCAGATCACAGCAATTAGCAGAACCTAACTGGCCCCCGCCATCCTTTTGGCTGAACTGACTTTGAGCAAGTGTAGTGTCACAGTGCTACCTGCATGTGCTGCATTACTGTGGCTCTTACTAACACGTGCAGATGCAGTTACTGAAGAAGTTTCTGTGGGAAATCAATTTGGGCCAGAGTGAGGAAGAGGATAGAAAACAGATCTGACATGCTGTCCAACATTGCAGGGATGAGTATATTGGGCATCAGATTGATATCAACCTAGAGGTGTCACCACTGGATTCTCAAGTGTCTTATGTAGGAAAATATGGGGAACTTGATGGTAAAGCTAAAGGCAGATGTGTTATTCTGTCTGATCAGATCCACAGGTGTGGATTACTAAAGTGAATTTAATCTCTGTATTACTAATGATGGACAAAACAAAAGATGTATCTCTGTAGAACAGAGGTTTTGTGAAGGTGATCAGACTTCAGCCCATACAGTGTTGTGAGTGAGCAGTAGTCCTACCTTTTCAACAAACCAACTAATTACATTATTTCACAAATTATGCTTCAAGACAGCATTTCAAAAAATGCTAACATGGTTATAATGAGTGTGTGACAATAACATTTCATTCTCTCATTGTTGCAGAAGGCACTATAACCACATTTTTGGTACTGGGTAGTGTGTGTGTCACAAAGAGTTCTGCAAAAAAATATGCAAGCATATGTAAAAACCATTTCACTGACTTCAGAGAATGCTGAAATATTTGTTGGTTTAATTCAGATACATACACTGAAAGCAAAGATCACAGTGCAGAAAGCAGCACTTCAGTATCTTATTTTGGCTGGAACCATAGATTTGACTTTATGCAATTTTCTCCTTCGGAAACTCATTTTGCCCTTCTTTCTGGAATTAGTACTTAAAAGCCCCTGGAAAGACCAGCTATTTATTATTCTAATAACAACAAGAAGAAATGCTCAGGAAGGGTAAAGGAAAACCTATTTACATTGTCCTTGCTTCCTTGTGCTGTTATTATAAGCTGAAGAGAAAATGTTATCTTCAGTTCCACCAAATCACATTAGCATGCATTGTACAGGTTAGGGAATCAGATATGATATTTTTGTTTGCAGTATGTCTTCGGATTCATGTATAAAATAACTATACATTCACAGATCCAATGTCTCTTCAAATCCTGTGTCCAGTTCTAGGCCCCTCCATTCAGGAACAACATTGAGGTGCTGGAGTATGTCCAGTAAAGGACATAATCCTGTGTCCAGTTCTAGGCCCCTCCATTCAGGAACAACATTGAGGTGCTGGAGTATGTCCAGTAAAGGACAACGAGGCTATGAAGGGTCTGGAGCACAAGTCCTATGAGAAGTGGCTGAAGGAGTTAGGGGTGTTTAGCCTGGAGAAAAGGAGGCTCAGAGGGACCTTATTGCTCTCCATGACTGCCTGAAAGGAGATTGTAGCCAGGTGGGGGTTGATCTCTTCTCCCAGGCAACCAGTGACAGGACAAGAGGTCATAGTCTTAAACTACTCCAGGGCAGATTTAGTTAGACATTAGGAAGAAATTCTTCACAGAAAGGGTGATTAGATATTGGAATGAACTACCAAAGGAGGTGGTGGAGTCACCATCCCTGGAGGTGTTTAAGAAAAGACTGGGTGTGGCACTCAGTGCCATGGTCTAATTGACAAGGTGGTGTTTGTTCATAGGTTGAACTAAGTGATCTCAGAGGTCTTTTCCAACCTAATTGATTGTGTGATTCTGAGTGCAGAGGAATGATCCCTGCCCTAGTCCAGCTGCCACACCATTGCTGATACAGGCCAGGATGTCTTTGGCCTTCTTGTCCACCTGGCCACTTTGCTGGCTCATGTTCAGCTGTTGCTGACCAGCACTCCCAGGTCCTTTTCTGCTGGGAAGCTTTCCAGCCACTCTTCCCCCAGCCTGTAGTGCTGCATGGGGTTTCTATTACCCTCATGCATCATCCAGCACTTGCCCTTATTGAACCTCATACACCTGGTCTCGGCCCATCGATCCAACCTGTCCAGATCCCTCTGCAGAGCCTTCCTGCCCTCCACCTGATCAACAGTCTCAACCAACTTGGTGTCATCTGCAAAATGCCTGAGAGGACACTCAATTCTCCCATCCAGATCATTGATAAAGACATTAAACAGAAGCGGCCCCCAGTACTGAATCCTGGATAATGCCATGTATGACCTACATGTAGTCTATGTGTATAATTTCTCAGAAAACACAATAATGCTGCTGCTCTCTCTCTCTCTATAATTTTAATAATTAAACATTCTCCTCTAGGATTGTCAGGCTTGTTTTATGGAAGCTGTCAGGCCCTCAACAGCAGCAGAAGTTTACGATGCAGAAAACCTATCTAGGGGTAAAACATAACCTCTGAGTTTTCAAGTATATGCAGTGCTGTGTGGGGATAGAGGGAGAAGGAATATATTTTCCTTTACAGCACCTTTGAGAAGGAGACTCTGCTGGCTGCCTTTTCTGAGTGAAGTCAACACTTTCCTTAGCAAAACAGCTATCATAACTTATCTATAAGATTTGTTAAGATATGTTATATATATATTGACATGATATTATCAAGATAAATTAGTTGTATCTTGAGGAGTGCATATCAGCAGTAAAAGCAGAATAGTTGTAAATATGACTCTCCCTGTGGCTGAATAAATATTCTGATCACTCCTTCAATGCAGAGATTTAGACAATGCTTTTTCCATACAGGTCTAGGTGCACAATCAATGTTCTCAGTGTTTTTTTCCTTCAGTGCACCAGGGGAAAAAGGGAAGTACTATTCTGCCTGTGCTTTTTACTATAAATTACTTATTTCAAAGACTGCTTCAGACTTTAAATTGTAAACTGGATATGAAGTTGAAATGATACTGTACATAGAAAAGTGACTGGGACTGAAAGGAGAAATACAAATATTTTAGAAAATTATTACACATAACTACTTCTCACTATTTAATACTGCCTTTCAAATAGTTTCACTTTGGACTAAACAGACTGTAAGTCTCAAAGGCATGATATTGAACTTTCACTTTCTATAAGTCTTTGCTTAGATAAAGAAAACTTTTTTATGCTGGAAAGCAAGAATTATTCTGCTTTCCCAGCTATAAACTCAACAGATATTTTGGTGATTTCTTTCCATATAAAGTGGTGCATATAAATGCTATTTAATAGTGTCTTTATAGCTGATATATTCAAAGACTGTCAATTTTTCTGTAATGGAAAATATGCAAACATCAAGAAGAATTAAAAAGAGTGAGAGAAAACAAAGTTGTGTATTGAAAAATCAAGCTGTTCATAAACAACATTCAGTTACCAGAAATGCCTCACAGATACTAGGGTCAATATTAAGGCAATTGTGATGATTGCATCAGATATTTTTGTTGTTGTTTATTAAATGGAGAAGAGACTGAACTCATTTTAGCAAGTAAATAGGTGTCTGAGATGAAAGTTTGATTTTTTTTTAAGAGTAGCCCAAAGCTGCCTCAGACTTGATATTTTTCTAAAGGCAGCTACAAGAATTAGATGCTCATCTACTCCAATATGTCGGGAAGGATCAAGCTTTTCTGAAAATCCCAGCTTGAAGAGTTGCAGTTGGTGGTGAAAGACGTGTCTGATTTCCTTCCTTTGAAGTGATTTTTTCCTGATGGAAGTATTAGATTTTAGTATGTTAAATTACAAATTACGAGAAAGGAAGGGACCTGGGAAGATTCAGGATTGAAAATGAGGTATCTCTCCCTAACTGAAGGGCTTGCAGAGTCTTATAATCAGAAGTTATCCAAAAGGTCTTAAATGTGTTTTTAATCTGCATTTTTTTTTAACATTAAAGTTTTGTAAACAGTCAGTTCTGTGGCAAAACTGCTTCCACATTCAAGTATGAAAATACAGACCTATCTACACTAAACTGAAGGGGCATATATTTGAAACATGTAATTGAAATTTCAAATGAAGAACATGAACACAGCTTTTAAAAAATTTGCTTGACTGTTGTCTCCCTGATGGCACCACCTTAGCAGTAAGCCCAGGAAAAACTGTTAGTTTAACCTCTGGACCAAGCTGTACACCTCTAGTTATGAGATAGTTGTTTGCATTGGATTGAGGTAGCCTGTTCGAATTAACCTTGAAAAGAAATAAAAAGCTCTGACAGACCATCGTCACCTGATGTAAGATCACACAAATTCCAAAGGACTTTTCTGCTCTTCTTCCCTTTCCTGGCCTCACATTCCCACTGTTTTCTTTGTGTTGTCTGTTGTGGCAGTGCGGTTGAGCTGGGAGCCGGCTGGAAGACCTACTTTGCTAAAACCCCAATGTCATCCTCATCCTCCCCTAAAATTAGGAGATTCATTCCATTAGCTCATCCTGTTTATTTATCATACTTCACAAGATCAAATGGGGTGGATGTAAGGCACTGGACAGCACTGCTTCTACCTGGAATAGTTCTCAGCTGGGGAACTTCCTCTCACTCACTGGTACCAAATTGATCTGGTTTGAACCGATGGGTTTTATTTTACCCTAAAAAAGCCCCAGAGGAGTGAATCTTGCAACTAATAGTCCTAGCTGCAAGTTTCCTCCCTTCCTGTGCTCCCCGCTAGGTGATGGTCACCAGATTAAGTCAACTGCCTTAAACGTGGATATCATGTAGCCTCAGTGTTGTGGTTCAACAAGTTTCATTTAAGGAGAATATAAGTTTAAAGACTTCCTTTGAATAAAAAACCTCCACTTGTATTGAATTGGTGACATGCAGTCATCAAACCCAAAATTAAACAACACAGAGAAGAAACCTGGAGTTTCTCAGGTTCCCTTCCTTTGCCAGGGCTTGTGAATGCAAGCTTGCCAGTGGGCAGATCGTTGGGAGCAGAGCAAAGGTCTGACACATTGCTAAAGGAAAGGACTCATCACTAAATAAATGTAACACATGAAGTAATTAACACCTGCTCTTGAAAATTCTCAGAAAAGTAACTTTTAATTCAGAATAAGGGCAGTAATTCCAGTTATGATTTAGTACATTCTTTACACATAGTAATAGGATGAATCACTGCAAAACTGAATGCAAAACTACACAGTTTCAACCAGAAAATTCTCATTTTCATGCTGATAATAAAAGCTGTATCACATTATGCTTAATCACAACAGGCCAGAAGCCTCCAGTGTGCCCAGTCTAATAGCAATATACAGAACAGCTAGGAATTATCACTAGATTAATTGTAAGCATAAGAAATCAGACTGCAGTGCTATGGTATGGGTAAGAGTCTTTTAGCTAAGGCTGAGCATATGAGATACTCTCGTGCCTTTTTGTTTTCCAAAGTAGGAGATGCTGGATAAATGTGGTGTAGTTTCACCTCCTGAGTTACCAGCAGTGTATTTGTACTTCTCAGCAGCATGGGAAGTTCAATGTTAGCTGAAACACAGTAGTATTCTCATGGTTATGCTGTGAAGGAGTCATAACAGTAAAATTTTGCTCAGTAACACTAGAAATGTGGAGTCATAATGTGTCTATCTTGCTTTTGTGTCTTTTAAACATTAGTTTGCCTCTATAAAGTCTTATTTTACACTTTCTGATCATGTTGCACTTCGAGGGTGCAGAAAGAGGTGCTCAAAATCCCCAGGTAAATATTTATGGAATAACCTGTTTCCACATTCCCTTTGTGCTGTCAGTATTTTGTTTATGTACTGTAGAGAAAAAAAAAGTTTATGCCTTTATTAATAGAAGAACTATTGATGTTTAAATACTCTTGAAATTTCCATTATCCACAGAATGGCTAATCCCTTTCTGAATGCTATTCAAACTCTTGGCTTTTGTTACCTCACTGACAAAGAAACAAACGACTTTACAATTATAATTCAGGGAAGGTGGTTCAGATACTTCAGTCGTCTCATGATCCTCATTTTTAGACAAAATGGACTCTGTGAAACCTGAGAGATGAGGAATAGTTTTTAAACTCTGCATTTTTTTATTTGTATTTTTGCTTTTTACTCAAATTATAAAGCTGGACATGGTTCAAAAACTGTTATATCCTTCTCAAAAATTGTCTCCGTAATGCTGCTTCAGCTGATGAGAGTCTCAACAGAAACTTTTGTAGTAGAGATGTGAGTATGTGAGCATGAATATATAGTGCAACAAAAGTTTAACAGGGCAATATACAAAACAAGAACAGTACTGGTTATCAATTATCTATGTAGTACTAATCTAAGTATAGGTAGGTCTTTGGAAAAATAAACCCACACAAAATAGGCCAGTGTCTTGTAAAAAATCTTGTACCTTTCTCCTACCTCCTCTTCATGCTTTTCCGTGCGGATATCCCTGTGACAGCCAGAGAAACACTCAGCATACTGCTTCACAACAGCAGGAATGCACAAGATCTCTATAAAAAGACCTCTATATATTAAAAAAAGAAACTCATTAGATTTCATGCACAATAAGTTTGTATGAAACTGTAGTTATCCCCTTTATATTATTCTGCTGCTACTAAAACAGAAGGACAAAGAAAGGTGTCTGTAAGAATGCCATGGGCCTCACAGTAGGAATTGCACCTGGAACTCAGCCCTCCCATCCCTGAAAATGACTGTGGGCTAGGGCTCACTGCTTTTCACCTGGGTTCCAGGGCTGCTTTGGTGTAATTATTGAGCAAAGTGTCTCTAACTCTAAACCAAGAGGTGAACCTGTAATTCAAAGAGAAAAAAAAAAAAAGAAGTCTACAGCACTTTTATGTTCATTTCACAGTTCATGGTGAGAAATTATTCTTGTTTTTAAAGTTCCTGCAGTGCTAAGCTGAGAAAATGGGCCTTCAGTAATTTTCTTTTAATTGGGAGCCCAGCAGTACAAAGATGACACAGGCTGGGGTATATTTTGAAATCGCCTGCTGCAGCTTGCACTGTGGCAATAATTGAGTCTAGGTGTGACTAAAGTATAGTCCATCTAATGGTAATAATAGGTGCCACAGTCTGGTGTTCTCTCATAGGTGATAAAAGGATAATTTAACACATGCTATGTCTAATTCTTTTTTTCAGTGGGTAACCAGATCAGGGTTTCAGTTACTACTTAACTTATAGGACTCACCAATAGCTTTGATTTATTTTTGCTGCCAACTGACTTTTTTGAAATCTTTGTCCAACCTACTTTCCAGTTTTCTGTGACTTTCTATAAGAAATTCCCAGTTAGATGAGCAGATTTTTGGAAAATGTTGTTGACATGAATCTGAATTATACAGCTACAAATTCTAGCTTGAAAATGTATTCCCTTGGTCAAAACTTTCCCTTCCCTTCCTTGGCTGTTTTTAGTGGCATCTTCCCCCAGCTATCCTATCAAAAATCACAGTTAAAATTGGAGCCCCCACTTCGCAACATAAACATCTGTAAATCTTGAAATGTTCAACAACTTAACATCCTTCTCAAAACTGAAGTTTAGAGAGTCTTAGTAAGTCCCACGTAACTGAAACACTCTCCCGGAACTGGCAGGTATGGGCAGAACTGTGTGAGACTCTTTGCTTTGTGGAGAATCTAAAGGGCAGTTTAAAATGATACTAGACAGCTGTGTTTAGTCACCTAAATTGCTTCCTTGGTGTCTCTGTTTTGGGATCCTAGTGAAGGATTCCTGAGGACTTAAGTGTGTGATATTGCCATTGTCTCCAGCAGGACTCATGGACTCTTGGTACTTCTCCAAGCCATGAGGACTACAACCACTGGAAAATGTGTGTGGTGTATAGATGTCTCAGTTCAATCTTGCAGTCCTTGGAGCCTGCCCTCAGCTGTTGTCCTGCCCATGCTGCTTTGGTTCAGGAAGCAAGAAGATGTTATCTGGATCAGGGCTAAGTTGCCATTAATAGCTGTGTGCCCTGTTCACATAGCTCATGCCCTCACTCCACTCATATGCACACAGGAACTATCCCCACCTTATATTTTTGGTATGATTATCTCATGCATATATTTAGATATTCTACTCTGGATCCTGCACAAAACATACATTTCCATCCAGTGGCATTTTGACAACAGGATAACCTCTCACTTGCCTTCCAACAGCTCTACAGTCTTCCCTGAGCCACTTACCCCTATATCGTGTTCCTTGGGCCAAACACTGGTTCCTTGGCAACCCCTTGCTGGTTTCTCCCTCTGGGTCTTCCCTTTGCTTTTCTTTCTGCACTGCCTTTTATTCACTACCCCTTTCTGTTTGCTTCCTTGTCTTCTTCGTAATCATCTGCCAGTGTATCTCAGGAACATTTCTCCTGTGGGAACAGCTGGGATGAGTGCTTACCCAGTACCACCCTTCTTGAAGCTCTGCTTTATCCAGTAGCTCATTACATAGCACAGACTCAGAGATGGAATAGGCAGGACCATCTCCCCTCACTGTCTCACAGACTTTGAATCTACAACTATAACCTCCCTGCTGCAGGGCTGCAGAGTTTTCTGAGGTAGGCCTTTTT
Source organism: Atrichornis clamosus (assembly GCA_013400975.1). NCBI lineage: Eukaryota > Metazoa > Chordata > Aves > Passeriformes > Menuridae > Atrichornis > Atrichornis clamosus. The sequence goes on along the minus strand of WBMZ01001864.1, from coordinate 55,578 downwards.
TTATTCATTCCAGTTGAAACGGTTCCTCTTTGTGTGAACTAAGTGCTCAATGACTATGAATGAGTATTCATCCTGAGTAGGGTGAGAGAAAGCAAGCTGAGCATGACTTACACAACTGCAAGTCTCTACTGGGAAATTGACTACTTCAATAAGTGATCATGATGAGAATATTCTGAGTATTCACAAGAAATTCATGTGATGGAGAACATATATAAGATGAGTGTTACCTGCTGATTCTGGCATGTTCTCCATGCACCTTCAGTATCTTTGTAATGTAGACTTTATGTGTGTAATTTTACTATAATACAGAATCACAGAATCACAAAATTGTGGAGGTGGGAAGGGACCTCTGGAGAGCCTCTTGTCCAGTCGTGTCAAGGAACTGAGGAACTTCTGCACCAGTAGGTGCAGAGAAAGTCTTGGCCCTACTTTGCACTGTGGAAAGGCTGAAAAACCTGAGCTGGCAGCATGAGTGCTCATGTAAACCGACACTAAATTGAGTGGGAGTGTTGGTCTGCTGGAGGGCAGGAAGGCTCTACAGAGAGATTTTGACCGACTGGATCAATGGTCTGAGCACAACTGCATGAGGTTCAACAAGGGAAAGTGCTGGATCCTGCCCTTGGGTCACAACAACCCCATGCAGTACTCAGGCTGGGAGCAGAGTGGCTGGAAAGCTGCTCAGCAGAAAGGGACTTGGAGGTGCTAATTGACAGCAGCTGAACATGAGCCAGGTAGCCAAGAAGGCCAGTGGCATCCTGGTCTGTGTCAAAAATAGTGTGGACAGTGGGACCAGGGAAGTTTTTGACCCCCTTATTCAACACTGATGAGGTCAGTGCTGTGTTGAGTTTCAAGTGCTGTGTTGGGTTCTGGGTCCCTCACACTTCAAAAAGGTCATTGAGGTGCTGGACCATGTCCAGAGAAGCACAACAGAGTTGGTGAAGGGTCCTGTGAGGTGGCTGAGGGAACTGGGGTTGTTTAGTCTGGAGAAGAGGAGGCTCAGGGTGGCACCTCATTGCTCTCTACAACTACCTGAAAGGAGATTGTAGTGAGATGGAATTCAGTCTCTTCTTCCATACTACAAATTAAAGGACAAGAGGAAATGGCCTTAAAGTGCACCAGGGGAGGTTCCGATTAGATATTAAAAGAAAAAAAAAAAAATCACTGAAAGACTGATCAGGCATTGGAATAAGAGGTGGTACTGGTGGAGTCACTATCTCTGGAAGCGTTTGAGAGGCACCTGGATGTGGCACTTGGGGATACAGGGGTGGTTATGGTGGTGCTGCGTTGACAGCTGGACAGATGATCTTGAAGGTGTCTTCCAACCTTGTTGATGCTGTGATTCTATAGGCTTCAGTTTTAAGTTTATTGGCTCAGATTTTTACTAGCTTATGGGTCTCCCTCACACTCTCTATCATTCTGCATAAATGTGCTTAATCTTTCAGCCATGTGATTTAGAGATTTTTATTTATTAAAGCATACAGTGTTGACTAAATTAAAAGACAAAATATACTAAAATTCATAGATCAGCAAGTTTTATACTTGTTTAAACCAAAAATATCTGCAAAGAATATGGAAGTAGAGATATTTTTTCAGAGAGGTAATATGCCACAGTAGCATGATCTTTGCTCAATTATAGTGATCTGTGATAACTAAACCCTGTAGTTTTCAATTGCAGATGTGAGCCTCATTTTCTCAGCATTCCTGAAAACCAAGCCTCAGTGGGGTGCATTCTTAATATTATGAATTTCTGTGTTTGCTGTTGAATACATTCATGGTTTTCTAAATTTTCACTTGCATTGCTATAGAGACTACTAAAATCTTATTATCATTGCTGAAGGCACTACCTTAGCTTGAAGAGATTAAATAATTTTGGTTTTGCACACTATTTGATCCAAGACCCATTTAACACTGTCAACTTAGAACCACTCCTACTGGGGTATTTTGCTGGAAAGTAAAACTTCATTACTATACTGATTATTCACGGCAGTGAAAATTTACACCCAGCATGATGTGAAATATTTAGTTTAAGAAATTTGCCCATAAAGAAACAGAAAGATATTATATACTGTAACACCAATATCTTTCAATCTAATGTATTTCAATTCAATGTAGTGATTTTACCAGGCCAGGGTTCTATGTAGTCCTCTGAGATTCTTTCTTTTACCAAGAAGAAAAGTCTGTGAGACAGCTAAATGACCTTTCCATGACCTACGTCCCTTGTCTAAACTAAGAAATGATTCAATCTTTTTCTTCTGTGACTACTTGAGGTTTGCAGATGAAAAACAATCTCTAAAACCATATTTAAAGAGGAGCCTATAAACTCCGTGAGAGCTTTAGTCCTCCAAACTCACTCTTGCACCTTCACTCCTCAAGGAATTTGCTCTGAACAGTGAGATGGGATCTCCTCTGCAGGTCTGTTGGTTGTGCATGTGTAGGTGTGCAGACACCCATTCAGTCATGCTCTTCATTCCTGGGAGGAGACCACTTCACTGCTTTTGTCCTCTCTGAAAGTACTCGTAGTTTAACATATGAGAGAAAGCACACACAAAAGGGAGGTGAAGGTGGTGGGGAAAAAGGCTTGAACTTGACCCCTGTAGACACCTTTGAAAAGTGCTATCTGAGGCAGCTGCTGGAAATTTGACATTTGCTTGGATTATTCACTCCCGTGAGTGAGCAGGAGCAGCAGATGTGCTCTCTTTGTAGCTCTTCAGTGCATGGAGTTTCACAGAGCTTCTCTTGAACCTAAAGTTTACATCTGACAGAACAGTCAGCAATGTCATTTGTCTACACAGCTGCTCACATGCAATTCCATGGGCACTGATTTTTGTTCCTTTTCTTGTTGCCACTATTGATTGTCTACTTCTATCATGTTACCTTGTCACATGACTTGAATCATCCAAATCCACTGTGGAACAAATTGGCCAGAAAAAGCCACATATAAGATGGTAGCACTCCTGGATTACTGTTTTCCCACCTTATTACCACAAAAATCACTCAGAACTTGCAATTCACTTACAAATGATCCTCACATAATTGCAGAAGAATCCAAATTTGAAAGGTCACTCATCCTTGAAATCAACACAATTGATTTTTTTATGGTTTGCTGTCAAAAAACCCTTTTATGTTCCTGAGACATTATCTGATACACTTCCTTTCTGAAACCTGCTACCTTAAATAATAGTGCTGAATGAATAGATTTGTAAAACATAATTTCATACACTGGCACATTGATTACAGGTAATGCAGTATCACAAACACTGTAGAACTCCTGACATATGTCACTGAAAGTTGCCCTGTATAGAACTAAGAAATGTCTAAGTGTTGAATTACTTGATATCACATATTTCATAGAAATTTGTCCTCTGGTTTAAAGTAGAGTACTGATGGAGACCAGAACATAAAAGATTGACTGTTGGGAAAAAAAAGAAAAGAAATAAAATTAGATATTCCTATTCTCCTAGATATTAGGAAGCAGTTCTTTAGTGTGAGGGTTGTGAGACATTGGGACAGGTTTCACAGAGAAGGTGTGGATGCCCATCCCAAGGACAGCTTGGATGGGAAAGTCTCCTGCCCCAGGCAAAGGGGCTTGGAACTGGCTGATCTTTAAGGTCCCTTCCAACTGAAACCATTTTATGATTCTATGATCTATGGTTTTTCCATCAGTGGAAGCATGGATTTACAATTAATGTAACCACTCAGGTAAACAGACACTTGTGAAATCCCTGCCTTGCCTTGTGGATTAAACAAGGCCAAAAGTCTGAGGAAAGGGTAAATGTTTCATATGATTGACTACACATTGAATTCTCAGTAAGTTTGGCCAAAATCACCTGCAAATTTTGAGGCTAAACTCTTGAAAGAATAGTCAAAATCATGGCTCATAGGGAAGGATACGAAAAGAAATAAATTTACAGGGGAGGTTTCTTCAAATGTAAAATGAGTACAAGTGCAGCATACCCCCTTTCAATAATTTCCTCAGTCATCCTGAGGTAAAATCCTTACAGATCTCAGCATCAGATTCAAGCTGCATCCCTGCTATGCTGTATATCCTCTGTTCCTCCATAGTGTTCCACTGTGGTCCTGCTGCAGCAGCAATATTAGTATTATATGAGTTATCATTTCTTCTCTCTTTAAATAATGTGCTAAATGCTGCTGTAACTCCTCATAGGATGAGCACTGATTGCAGTTTGTGCTTAAGAACTCAGTTGGAGTAGACACTGAAGGTAGTCATGGACTATCAACAGGGATGAGTTTGATTCTTATTTTCCACAACTTTAGTTGTCTCTGGTTCTAACCGTCTAAATTGCAAAGCAATGGAAGGATATTTTTTCCACATATGCATAACTATATACCATAGATATATTCACATATAGTGATACACCATCACTGCGGTCATGCAAATCTTTTTCTATGTTACTTTAGGCTGTTAAGTATATGTAGCCAGGACAGTATCAGAAAGATTTAAATGTAACCTTTAGAAACATTTTTGCTTGGTTAGTGCAATTTATATGGGATGGATGCTAAGTGAACTAGTTTTCTGTTAAAATGCAATGTGATTCTTGTGGATTTATTCTGTTCAAACAAGTGTGGAACTGCAATCTTTTTTTTGGAGGTTAATCAGGAAAAAAAAACTTATTATAACAACCTCAAAAATTCAAGCTCTTTTTGTCTCAAATGAGTTACTACCCCACCATCCAAACCCCAATGACTCTTTATCCCCTGTAGCACTCTGTGTTTTGTCTAAGCAGTTTCTCAGAGGATCTTCTTACCAGTTCTCCAGAGCTGATTGTTATAAAGGCATGGTGTGAGCATGCCGCTATAACTGCTGTACACAAGTGCCTTTTTCTTTCTTTCTTGTCCTCATGCCCAGAACACTTCATTGCTGAGAAATGTTCAGAGCTACAGTACTAACTTGTCAAATTGTTCTGGGTTTACTTTATATTTCAAAATAGTCTTGCTTCCTAACAATATCAATATAACTTAAAAACACTCTCATAGACGTTGTGGACCAATTTTTTTAGCCTGCCTGCATAGCAACACCTTGTGAATGGAATAGGGAACTATGAATGAAAAATGTATTTGGATACTGAACAGAAAATTATAACTATTCTTAACATGGTTTTCATAAATTATGTTCATACTGCTTTAGAGATACATGAAACTTAGAATCTTCCAAGGTTAAGAAAATGCATTTCTTGAATTCAATGAAATATCATGACTGTACCTCCCTCTTTCTCTTTCTCAACCCACTGAAGAATTCCCTCTTTTCAGGAAGTTTGTCACATTTCTAGTCAGTCATTTTTTATTACAGTACTGGTGCTTAAATTTCTCAAACTATTAAAATGATAGCAGGTTTAACATTTTTCTCCATTTTACTTACTTAAGAGAAGTACTTGATATTATGTATGCCTGTTTCTATTTGATCTACTTTGGAAGTTTCTTAAGAATGGTTTTATTACGGAGCTTTAAATGCTATTTTCCCATGAGGGAAGTACATTTTTCCTGGAAAGTGTCTTAGAGTCACATTTTAAGAGAAGAAATTGCAAAACTGAATTAGTGCATAAATCAGAGAAAATATTTATTTACAGACATGTAAAAATTATGTTACAACATTTTAAAGAAAACTGCAATGAACCATCAATCTACTCTAATGGGCAAACCCTGAATGTTTAATTCTAAATTGCAGTGGCACCAATTCAAAATATGACTGCTAACAAGATTGTAGCTATCTACATAGTTTAAGTACAGTGATTTTTCAGAACTAAAAATGGATCTACAGAGAAAATTAATAAGGACTGCAACAATATGTAATACAAGAGTTTACAAAAGTAAAAATATTTTTTCTTGATCCAAACTTTAAAGCTTTTTAGTAAATATTTTCCATTCATGCAGTTGCACAGTTTTGAAACGAATATCTGAAATACACAGAGCATATAGGTCTGTGCAGAAGATGAATTGGTTTGATTCAGGACTGTCCATAAAGGATTTTATAAGACTATTGACTGTCTCAACTGATTGACAAGATCTTTTATGTTTCCTATTCGTCAGTATTGCAAGGGATGAGGAATGCTAAAAAACCCCACAACCGGCAAAACTCATGTAAAACAAGTAACAGGTAGTGATGGCAAACAACACCGAGCATACTGCATACATGGACAGCAGAGAACTATTATGCTCTGTCGAAGCTACCAGCATCCTCTGGAGTGATTTTAAGCAAACATGCCATTGAGAAACCTTGCTAGTAATAGACTGCACGGGGTAACAATCTTCTGGCTTGCAACTGAAGTAGTGCCTCACAGTGTCATCAGAGGTGAGTTTTTGTGTTCAAAATATATCCAGGACTTAAACTGTGGTGTGAAACAGTGTCAACACTATGAATGTGCAATAATTTCTGTGAGTTTATAATCTAAGGGAAATAATTGTAAAGAATGCGTTAAAATCTGAGTGCTTTCTGTATTAGCTCATTTAGCATGGAGGTGGCAAAGAGACAATATACCTACATGTTTCTCATTTATTAACACCAATATCAGAACTGATCTCCTTGGATGACATTCTGCATCTTTTAAGTCAGCTAACAGTTTATGTGACTGAAATGGGACGAATGCCCCTTGAGCTGCTAAGGTTTGGAGTTCGTTTTTTTTTAACTGTCAGCCAAAGATGGAGATCCCAAAATGACAATTCTTTTTTAACATTTTTACAGTAAAAAATGTTCATAATATATATTAACAGATAGAAAATGGAGAAGTATTTCACCCTGTGATTTGGCCTGACATTTCACTTACAGAGAAGTAATACTTTTTGCTGCATATTTCTGGGAGAGTCAGCCTTGGTAAATTCTGAAGCTGCAAGTCTTTATGTTCAGGTATAACTACTTATACTAGTCTTTCCTTATTTAAGGAGCTAGGTACTACTCAGCACTTATGTAAACCATGTAACTCCACACACAATAGACAAGTTAATATTAGGTACACAAACATAACTGAGAGTGCTATGTTACATAGCTACCTAGAGAAAAAAACCTCTCACTCAGTAATAGATAATTAAATTCAAATGTATGCTTTTCTTCCAAATTTTTGAAGACTATCAGTCCTTCTTTGATGATGGTCCCCATGCTGGACCTGACCAGAGACCTTCAGCTTCTACTCCCTTGTATTTGAGGTGAACTTGTCATCTCAGAAACTGCTTTTTTAAATAGAAAATTAAAGTTTGATCTTTTAAAAAGTCTCTCTGGTACCTTTTGTTTTCTCTTGCTTTCAGCCTACAGAGGATGATTGAAAGGGCAAGGCAAGAGTTCATCTTTGTAGTGCTGGATGATCCCAAATCCCAAGTACCCTGGTCATGGATCTCAGTGAACGTCAGGGCTCCGTGCTGCAGACTGGCACACAGCTGGGTCTGAGCTCCATTAGACTGTGTAAGATACTTCCTAAATTAATGCCTCTCCCTCTTGGAAGGCTGTAGCTACTAAATAATTTATTTAACCTGCATCAGTTTAAAGACATGTCTCTTTCTATATGAGTACCTCTTGCATAAAGATGTAGATGAATAAATATGCATTCTTTGTTTCATATCATCTGCAGTGCTAAAGGGGTCTGACTTTGGGATGGTGAACAAATTGGTGCTTTTATTAGAGAAGAAGACTTTGTGCCCATATCATATATGCGTTGATACCCTTAATGTCTCAGTATCATGAGAGAAATAATGCATCCATTCCGTTTGAAAGGAAATATGACTTATTAAGAAATTCTACACTGAGGTTACCCCTACAACATCTGTAATAATTAATTATCCCAACTTCAGACTTTTAGGAGGGTCTTAGGGGTTTGTGAGTGGAAAGACTACTGCCAGAATATAACCCAAAAAGTAGTAAGTAGGCTAAATCAGGCTGTCAGATATTGGCAGGCTATAAGTAATTTTCCTGGCTAGACAGGAGACTGACTGACTTTCCATATGGTAACAACAAACTGCCTTTAGAGATCTGCAGGAACAGCTGTAACAACTGTCTGATGAATGGCATCACAGAGAGTGCTTATCTGAAGAAAGGGATTTACAGGAGGATCCAATTTACGGTTTATCAAGGATTGCTCTCTTATTTTGACATTTTCACTTTTTAGAAGCTATGCTATTACTAAATGTAATTATTACCAATGAGAAATAAATTGAATAAAATAATGGAAAGTACCGTAAAATGTATTTAATTGTGGCACTGAACAAAATGGTCTTATTTGAATTAAGCAGTAAACAAAGAAGTGCAATATCACCTGACTCTAAATATGGTAAACCAGTAAAACATGCTAATCATAAAAATAGCTTTTAGAAATATACATTTGTATACAGTGTTTTTCACACTTGTTAAATATGTCCTTCATATTATTATGATACAGTACATTGGCCTTTAAGACATCAAAATTAAAAAAATAATACCAATAATTAGCCAGAGAAAACCACATTTACAATCTAAACCATAAAAATCTGACAATTGTACAGCTTAGAACATATAAGAAATGGAGTTTCTAATATTTGAACAATAACGTCCATTTTAATAAGTAAATTGAGTTTCATACAAATTGAATCAAAGGTGTTGTCAGCCAGTAAGAAACTGCAGTTCACAATTTTCTGTGGGGAAGTCAGAGTTTCTCTTCTCAGCCTTCAGGAGGTTCACACATGACATCTCATCACTTGATCTGTAGAAACTGAGAAATGAAATGTTGGCTTTAGTATGAAGGCATAGAATTTCTTCCAGCAGAACCTCAAAAAGAAGCCAAGACAGCTGGGGAAAAGAGTGAAGAGGACTATGATTTGACCTTTTCACAAACCAATCAAATATCAATATCTATTAGGCTTTCCCACATTAAACCATCGAAGGCTAAAAGTAGAAGAGTGTTCCTGCAGCAGTGGTCAATCAGGGCTGTGCAAGAGTCCTGAGTTAGACTGTATGGCCCAAAATAACAACAGCAAAGCAAGAAAGAGCTGCTGAGGCTGAAGTATAGCTCCCCTCAGTAATGCTATGCAAACAACTGCTGAATAATTTCTATTTTAGCAGAATGATGTATCTTGGCTGCTTTGCAATGAAATGCTCTATTTGCATAATAGCATTCAATCTAAACAAATTGCATGTAGAATTATTTGCTTCAGTCCCATCACACTATTTATATACCTTGCTCCATTTCCATTGACTGCGTGCTTTCAGCAATGCCTGTAGTTGCCAGATGGATGGTTCTTTCCTCAGTTGCTTCTCTTTTGCTGTTGCCTATATTATTATTGTTTTTGCGTACATGCTGTAGGATATAATTGTATATCCTTTGATTTCCTTTTGTTGTTTTACCAGCCACACATAGTGAAAATGCAAAAATCCAGTGCTAACCAATGCTTTTGAGGATTATTCTTCCAGCAGAGGCCAGAGGCAAGTTGCATCTAAATATCAGAATTCTGCTATGTGACCTATTAATGCTACCAGCTTCAATTAGGCATTCAGTGATGCTGCAGGGGAGCATAACACATACCAGCTCCACCTACACACAGAAAAACTGACAACGCCTTCCTAATCACATCTGTTTGGAAAACGGGCAGTAGAAAATGTTAACAGAACTAGATGGTTTCTTTTTTAAAAGTGGAATTTTCAGCCCAAGTGGTTTTGTTTTTTTAAAAATGTTGACAGGAAAAGTATCTTTCAGCCAATCTTTTCTCTACTTTTTTTGCGGGGGAAGGTGTGGGTGTCTATCTTTTTCTATAACTGAAACAGAAAACAGGTGACAAAATCTGATGCTTCTGATCAAAGCCTGAAAAATTTCCAGATGCTCTTTCCAGCCAATTTCTACCTCCTTCAATGAGTTATAAGTCTGACTTTTTCTTCCTCACAAAAAAAAAAAAAGCAGGGGGGAACAATTTCTGTTAAAATTTCCGTTTACTGAAAACCTGGTTTTTCAATGAAAAAGATTTTACCAGAAACATCCAAGTCCCTGCAGGACTGGCCTCCTGCCCTTTGAAGCAGTCAGGCATCAGATTTCCCCCTAATTGCAAAGAGCACAAGATTTCTGGTTGTGATCTTCACAGGTAACCAGGATTAGGGAGAAAAGCTGATATGAGAGATCCCAGAACTTTCAGTTAAAATATCCAGAAACTATTATTCTCTACTTGCACAGAGAAAAGTCTTCATCACGCTTATTTTAGGTCTGATACCTAGAGAGACCTAACTATACGAAAAAAGACCTTTAAATTCTCTCCTTAAGTCTGAGAGAGACCTAGTGGTTTTAACTAGCTATTCATCTTAGAAGAAGTAAAAAAAAAATCCCCCTGTAGATCCAATAGCTCCAAAGAGGGTTCCTCTTTTCTAGCCTTTTTTTCATCTATGCTCCGCTGTTCCATTATGCCATTAGAAAAAGCAACAATTATGCAAGCAAGAAGAGGGGCAGATTTTATTGAAGCTTTTTGCCCTTGACATAAACCTTTCAAGCATTTACCTGTCACCAGCACTAAAAAGCTGCATTAGGTTACTATTGTGAAACATTAATATTGCTAACCATCTGGATCCAAGTCATCAATGCTGCTTTGCTGTTGTTTAGAAACAATGATAAAAATTTACCACCCCCCAGTCCAAAATATTTCTGTGTTCTTCCTTCAGTACACAGACTTCTTATTTGCCTCTCAACACAAATAATAAGTCTGAGAAGAAATCTGAATTAAAATCTGAATTAAAATCTGAAATAGTCAAGCTTTTATTTTCTGTGGAATGTCAGGAATCCAGGCCTATGATTAATCTAGAGTAATGCAATGCTAATTCCTTTCTTTCTTCTGAGCAGTGTGCAGTTTATCATCTGGCTTTATGGTACTGCTGATGATACTAAAATACCCTCATGATGACTAGTGAGTTTTAAAAATTTTTTTCATTTCTTTCCCCTTATATATAAAAACACCTCCTGGCACAACAAGGATGAACTGAATTACATTTAAGCCGGCAATAAGACTTTCATTTGATGTAGTTCTAACAGAAAACCACTTTAGAAAGCGTGATTTGAACATAATGCATTTTAAGAATTGAATAACTCAACTGAGCATATAGACTTGGCATCTGTAGACAACATCAAAGAAACACTATATACTGTCCTAATTGCCATCATAATCTCTGAAAAAAGGATGGAGAGAGGTTATGGAATATTTATTGGTTCATTTTCCACCAGAAATTATTTCTCCTGCTTTTTTCACTCTCTGGATGGCTTTTTAAGCATGCACTATTGGGAACACTCTTCTTAGGCAGAACACTGTATTTCAGTCTTCTAAAAATGGTATTACTACTGTTATTATAGTTCTAGTATAATCCTTCTGACATTTTCACCAAATTCAAATTCTACTAGATTAAATTAATTTTAACTATACACTATTACAATGTATATAACATTGGAAAGCCAACATTAAATACTAAAAAACCTCACTAAAATGAAAGTGCAGTTCCACTTAATAGGCCCTAAACTATAATAATTACAAATGATGGAGAACATCAGATAAAATTCAGTAAAAAAATAGTATTTCTCATCTTGCCTTTTAGAGGTTTAATGGTTTTATATCTTACCTTTCCTCAAAGCCTAGGTGATTCGTATCTTTACATCTGTAGATTTTTAAGAATGCTCTGCATGTAAAGGACATGTTCTTGTGGGAGAGCCTGGCCATCAGATCACCTGCCAGGAGACCAGTTCCTCTAAGTTCTGTGCTTTGTAGTCATGAAGCATGACATAGTAGGAATAGTTTGCACTCTGTATTGCTCCTGAAAGCCTTTTATGAGAAGACAAGCTCAATATGTGGCAGAGACCAGGAGGTACCATTCTTCTAAGTTGGGATGTGCCAGCCCCCTTCCCTGACCTCTCCCAGCAGCTGGGAGCTGTGGTAGGGGAGCTACTGGCTTTTCTAAACTCGTTCAGATGGATGTTATTTGTCTGCAGGAGACAAGTTTTGTTTCCTGCTAGCTGGATCCAAACAGAGCTCAGCCTCTTTCCTGCTCTGAATTATTTGTTCTTTGTTACAGTTTTGAAAAAGGGAAAAGAACAGGATACTTTCCTTCATCCCAATAAATACCCAGTTTTCTTCTCACAGGGTTTATTGGACAAGTATATTGGACTTCCTTTACCATGCTCATCTTCCAGACCTAAATGTACAGGAATAAATCTTACTATATGAGAGAGTAAATTCAGCATATGTCCTTGGAAGGGAGTATTAGGAATGCACTATGACTAAATGACACCAAAGACGGACATGATTAACATCTTATCGTGTAGCATAGTAAGAAAATATTTAAAGAAAAATCTCACATAATATAGTTGTTACAAACTTCGCTGTATGGTGTACCCCATGAAAATTATGAGCAATAAGAGCATCCAACATGTATATGGAAGCATCTGTTTTTAAACAATCAATTGCTCTGAATTGTGATTGCTCTTTTGTGATAACATTAATCTTAGAAATGCTCAGAAAATTCTCAGCTAAAAAGTGGATGGATAGATGATGATTCACATATACACATGACCTTGAAACCCAGACCCTCAAGTATCTTTTCTCTTGATCTTCTGCCTCTTTTTCCTTGCCAGACAAACCCATTCTCAGGACTAGAATTCTGAGTTTAATAACTGTAATGGAGGCATCTGAAGCTACTGCTGACCATTGCTTGGTAAAATTGCACATCTACCTCTTGCAGGCTCCTGTTGAGTAGGAGACTTGATGCCTGACACCTCTCTAGGTTTCTGCTGGTGTCTGACTATGATTTGGCAGTGGGTTACGTGAGTGCCATACATCACTTTCTGCAAAACATCTGCAAGCCCCATTAAAATGCAGCAGGTGTGCTGACCTTTCACTCCTAACACTGGCCCTCATACTTGTGCTACCTCAAACTGCAATTGTAGCACAACTGCTTTGTTTGCATCTGATGCTCACTGCTAATACTGTTATCTGTACAACCGAGAATACTGAATCCAGGTCTACAGATGCTGCTCTTATTTTCTCGAGGATAGCAGACTCTGTTTCATCTCTAATAACTTCTTCTGATTAGGAAATGTTCTTTCTGGACAGCCGAGGTGAAAAACTGAATCTGTTTGCAGAACAGGCATTTAAAAAAAATCCCCACAAAACCACAACAAAACAGCCAAAAGTTAATTAGCCATTATTGATCTAGGTATTTACCTAAAATGAGAAAAATCAGAATGCAGTATAGAAAGTAGTAGTGCAAATTGCCATTCTGTTTATTTGCTATGGCTAACGCAAGACAATACTTTTCTCTTAAGCAGGCAGCTCACACTGAGTGCAAACCCAGTAATTTATGTTTGTAAGGTACCATGGAGGCATGCACTTTTGTTGGCTTTTACACAGCATTCTTCATCATCAGTGGAAAACCACAAGGAATGAACAGGACTTACCAAGGAACCTTGAATTTATATTAGTCATATTTATATGACTTCACAGCTGTGTTCACTTGAGGTACACCTTGCACTTTGTCCCTTGATCTAAAGCGTGACACCTCTGATTCAGTGACAGCCATATAGGTGATTTAGCTTAATGCCCCCATACGAAATGTAAATGCACAGTTCAGTAGGTGTGAGCAGGGGAATGTGAATGTGTATCACACATTTGCTGCTGTCAGTCGTAACCCTTGTAAAACATGGCAAAAAAAATGATGGCACTAAAGCAAACATTTTTATAATGAGCTAGTGATAGAATATTCACTTCATGTAACAAATAGAGGGATTGTACAGTGTGATAAATATTAATAAAGAATAATTAAAAGAACTGGTTGCACCTTCTTTAAATGTTTCTTCAAATGATGAAACATAATTATGTTTTGGACTCTGCCAATCATACTTTAATTGTTAATACCACTACATAATCGTTTGTCTGATCAGTGAACAGCTTAATTGCTTTGAAGTATTAGTACTTATGTGAGTACATGTGCAGATGATCATTTTACTCATCAGTGAAAATGAACTTCTATCTTCTTTGTATTAAAATGCTCTGTTTCACTTTTTTGCCCAATAAAAATCAGCAGGAAGAATAAGATAGACCTATTAGATACCGATTTTTCCTCTGAACCAACATACCTTTTTTTTCTCAGAGTCCAGGCAGAATCGTGATTAATGCCTTTGGGTGCAGTGGTGGAGAGAGAATCCAGTATTTGGAGAGTGCCAGTGAGGACATACAGCAGTTGAGGTGATGGTCAGGTGTGAGACTGAAGGAATGACTTTGGCATTGGAGTCACCATGGTCATTTGAGAGCTTTAGAGAGGTTATGAGGGAAAGAAGTGGATCTATCCACCTTACTTTAGGTGTGTGGTTTTTTCCTGCTAGACTGCTCTTGCAGCCAAATCTTCCTCTACAAAGTCATTTATAGCAGTAGGAGAAGACTTGGGGACTAGTAGCATAGTTTCTGGTGACGGTGTAAGGGATCTGAAGCTGGAGGCAGTGGATCTTCTGCAGAGTGTGGTGTGGGCTGCAGGATCTCCAAGCAGAAGATATGGAAGAGATAGGATGATGGGGAGGTGGTGCTTTTGCACAACCTGCTGCCCTGAAGTCTTTACCAGAATATACCCACATTACTGCCCCGTGGTGAAACACTGTTCCCGTCAAACTCCCTTTCCTAATCTCTCTTGGCTGATAGAGCCAAACTGAATGCAGTAAGACCTCCCAGATGCTGCCCACAGAGTTTCTTCTATCAGTACCAGTGTGCCTTGAAAGAAGCTCAACACCTTCTTGGAGTCCAGTGCCAAATACAGCAGAGAAAAAAAATGTTTCACTTTCATTTAACCCTATGTATGAGTGGATATTCATAGCAAATCCTCAGGGGTATGGCTCTCATTTGAGATCACTAGGTTTTCTGCTTCTTGGGATAGTGCCTGTTCCATGAGAAGCAAGTCTAACTGAATCCTATCATGATTCACTGTAGCCATTGCTCTTTATCATCCTGAACGCTACAAAGGAGACGCTTTTATGTTACAGGGTGGTGTCAAAAAGCTGTAGAATAAAATTCCTGTTGAATTAACCTGTGGTCAATGTAAGGAGTTAGAATTCTCTAGTGTGATGTGGTGGTGCAATTAGTATTAATGCTGAAGGCAATAGTTCCTCTCCTACCAATGCCAAGGGTGCAGGTTTGAACACACAGCTAAAGGAACTACTAAAACTTGTACCCTGAGGCCATTAATTATGTCTACATTTTAAGTAGTGTGTTTTTAAAATACGTTAAAGTAGGAGCTTACTAGAAGATCTACTCTAAACAAATTATGCAGAAAGCACCTACTAACCTTTCCCACTATTGCCAAATTAGAGCTTAGAGAGGTATCAAAAATCAAAGTGAACCCATTGCAGGCAAAAAAAAGATTGTACACAATGATGGTATTGAGATGAGGAGTGTCTTGTCTAATCAATGGAAGATTTTTCACTTGGAGGCAGAAGTTTTACTCAACTAAAAGACCAAGTGAAGCGGCATAAAAAAAAATAGAGAAGAAAGGGGGAGGAGAGCATGGTGGAAGAAGATGTTGGAAGCACACAGCATGAGACAGAGATACCGGGAAAGCCTAGAGTAAACCATAGGAAGAAGAAGTGGAATGAGACTGAGGGTGATGCAAAATGAATATTTAAATGGTGACAGTATAATGAATTAATACAGCATAATGAATTAAGACAGTCAATTAAACATAGCAGATATAGAGATACCTGCTTAAAACTGTTATCTGTGAAAGACTTAGTATGGGAATGTGATCCAGGTGGAACTGACAATAAAAGCTGGTCCTATTTTGAACAGTTTTTGCTTTGCATTTTGTTGCCTAATACTTATTGGAATGCACAGGACATACTAGTGCATAATATTTTAGTTTTATGAGGATTTCACAAGACATTAATTTAAAAATATAAGTTGCAAAGCAAAATGCTGGACTTGGGGTCGCATTGTGGTCTGCAAATGGTGCAGAATCACCTAATAGCTGAGAAAGGATTAATATAACCCTGCAAAGAGGAAGCAGAGAAGAATTTAGCCTATTCATTCTCTATTTAATTGGCCTGGAAAACACCTTGCTCATTTTGAAAGACTACAAAACTGTAGTGTAGTTTTAGAAATCAATAGCAACAACAATTTGGAAGCTTCAGATGCAAATAGCAGCATGACAACCTGGCTAAGACGGCATTTGATTAACTTCCAAATCTTCATTTTGGCAAACTGAGCTTGTTTTACTCCTGATTGCTTTTTTGTTGAAATAGCAATTACAGTTCTATCACCTCCCTTTTCTGAGGTGTGTAAATGCCTATGTACAGATAAATTCAATCTGCCTTTCATGTTTTGATATTAATCATGCAGAAAATCTTCTTAGTAACACGTTTATATTTTCTCAAAAAACAGAGACCTTTTGGAATAATTGGGTCACTAACTGTAGTGGCTCTGCAATTTGTATTGAAAAAATAAAAGCATTTAAAATTTCTGCCTTTTAATGTGGAAAAATAACAATCTTTTTGCTTTTCAATGTTTGCACCTCTTTACTTGCATGAAGGCTTTCAACAGAAAAATGTTTCCTCTGAGGGTTTTTCATTCAGCATTCTTGATGCTCAAGGATACTGATAAAGCTTGTGAAATGAGTGTTTTCTAGGGGAACTAAAGCTATTTACTTTCAAAGACACCAGGAAAAAATGTGTGATGCATGACAATTGCTCACTTTCAGTTAAATCTAAGAATTTGATGATTAAGCTGATAGACTCAAATCCATAGCACTGACCCAATGGCTGGCCTGAGTTGTTCCAGAGGATTTCTGTGTCCCAGTGAATGCTTAGAAAACACCAGTGTCCCCCTCCCCATCTACCACTTCCTCAATGTACCTTATACTGCTGCTTTGTATCTACACCAGGTTCCTATTCTGATGCTTCTTCTCCCTACACTTGGCTGAGGGCTGTTAGTTGCAAATAATGGGTGAACCAAACCCAACACAGCACCTTCAAAAAGTCATCCAAAGTTCACTGGAGTCAACCAAAGTACAGGGAAGTAAAAGAAGAGTTGCTCCACCAAAATTAGTTAAAATTACATTGGCAAAAATATTCACAGGTGGAAACTGAAATCAGTTTTCTAATTTAAAGCCTTGAGTTATTTCAATTAACTTTTGATGTTTCTTTTTCAGTCATAAGGTACAAAAAAAAACTTGTGATATTTTTTATAAGTCACCATCATCTGCACCTGAAAAGGAATCTAGGTTTGCTGCTGGGTGGTAGGTGTTTGGCTGTTCTTGTTTCTGCACTGCACTGAGAGGTTGACTGTGCTCATAAATTTTAGGCTAGCAAAATCTCTGCAGCTAATTCTGATCTACTTAGATTGAATAAATATAATGAGGCTACTAATACTGAAAATGAAAGTCAACTAAGTTATATTAGAGAGGAGTTAATCTCATTTAGACAAATATTCTGTTTACATGTCTGAGAGAATTTTTGGCTTGATCTGACAGCATTTTTTGTCTCTGAATAAAGTCACAGTTTGGTGTGTGGTTTTGTTTTGTTTTTAAATTGGAAGCAAAGCAGTTGTTTTTGATAGAAGCTGAGACATTAAAATTAAATATCTGTTGTCTCAAAACCATCAGGTATCATGACTACCTTATTAAATGATGACTGAAACTTCAGGCAGGTCAAGAGAGATGGCAGGGTGCAATGAAAAAAGTAAAAACAAGTTCACTGAAGGACACGTTCCCTGTTGTTCAACAGCCAATTTTCTTTACTGGGAAGCATGTAATTTTTTATAAGTTTCAACAATACATTTTGAGAATGCTCCTTTCTTGCATGTAGGGCCAGAGAAAGGCTTCTCTTGGTTTGACCTCAGAAAGAGGTGCTGAGTCTAACCTCATATTCACTCTTCTGAGACATATTGCCTACCACAAAAGTTCAGTGTCAAAGCTGAAAACAGGACCCAAAGTTTCTGATGTCCCATACTTTGCTTAAAAATGAGATAAACAGAAGAGAAAACCCATTATTTTCAAGGTCTTTTGCACCAAACCCGTAACATTCTAATAGCTGTAAATAAATTTTATTATTTGCATTATAAAGGTTTTTAAAGTTTTATGGTTTTAAGTTTTTGAGGTTTTTTAAACTTGGAACTAAATAATATAGAGCAGATTCAGGGGAATAGATGTGAATTCAAGAAAATTAGTTTACTTGTTTGTTTTACAAAAATGCAAATTACAGGCGGGAAAATCTGGTAAAAAAGACACAAAATACCTGATAATATTGCCTGCATTTTCTGCAGGTTGCCATGTGATAAGTACAGGATAGGATTTAAATAATAATTAGAAAAACATTACGTAGTCAGTCAGAAACCAATAACCTGGTTAAAACCTTGGACATCCCTTAGGAAGTCTTCCTCTGTTAAATTGACTGCCAGGAAAAATGGGTAGGAGGAGCCAGTAGCAAGGTCCTTCCAATGACTCACACGAGAGCCGGTGAACAGCAAACACATCTACTGTGCTATTGCAAGTATTAAATATAACAAAAGGGCATGTCAGGAAGCTTCTTACATTTCTTGATTTCATGGCATGCTTTTATTACTTCCTGTATTTTTTCAGTCACAGGTTATTAGATTTACTGCAGCTTTGGAAGGTACAACAAATTAGTATCTGTCGGGTATGCTGCCCCTAATGACTTTCTTAGCTTGCTCAAGTACAGACACCTTGCACTGATATTTATCAAGTGAACACAATCTTTTACCTATTCATTCATCTTAGGAATGAGGAACATCATGTTTCCCCTGGCACTGAAAGCAAGATTTCAACGAATGTTCAGTGCAATAAAAAAGACAAAATTTTCCATGGTCTTAGTGATTTTTAAAATAAGCTGAATAAGATTTCTGACACAATATTGCTTCAGCCATTGCCATTAATTAGAAGTTTAGTCCTTTATTTTCTAAGCAGTATCCTATGTAAGTGCACTCAACAAGGTGCAAGTTGTCACAGTAGCTACTGATCTTCTTGACAAGCCCAATCAGCCTAATTTGGTTGATAATAGAAGAGTCAGTCTCATCTGACCTGATGATATGGACAGAAAAAAACATGCATCTAAAAAGACAATGAAAAATCTAGTTTAACTACAATAATAAAATAAGTACTATCAATATTATCTCACAGTCACATATTTGATCAACCTTTTCTATTTGAGATATGCAAAACTGGGTTTAAACCAGATGAAATTAATCAGAAAAAATTTTGTTGTTTTTCTGCAGAACTTATTCTTCTTTCTACTGAGTACTTCATTGTTGACTTCCAAACAAAATAATGAAAGCAAAGAAAGTTTCACAGTTTCATACAAATTCACTATCAAATTAATTTCCCTTTAGCTACTTATAAGAGGGCTGTGATGACTGTGCTCGACCCCTTAACCAAACTAGTGGTAGTTTGGTTCAGGCTCCAAAGGAGGCAAAGACCTGAGCCATAGCCCAGACAGCCAAAAACTCCTCTAGTTGCAATCTGTTCTCTGAAGACCCACAAAGGCAAAGAGTGACACAGTGAGAATTGATGTGTATGAGCTTGAAAAACCCGTCATGCAATTAACACATGAACAGTGGGCAGCTTTTCCAAGACTTATTTATCAAGGAACAAAGAAAGTTGTGGGTACAGGGAGTCTCATGCATACCTTTCCCATTGCATGTAATTTGACTACAATCCAACCACTTTATTGCACAGATCTGAGAAACCTGAGTGGGCCGCCTTTGAGCTCTCCCAGCCAAGCAGCCTGGCTGCATGGCGGTGGCCTCCCCTGGAGCTGGGATGGCTCTCAAGGTTAGTCCTTGAGGCAGAGAGACCATTTACCAATGGCAGATGTTTGGGAAGTGACTGATCTTAAACAAAACCTTTTAGTATGGTAAGTCTGATTTGTGACTTGGTAGTTTTGAGTAATTGTTCAAATGATTGGACCATGCAGTAATACGGTGAACCTTGCCATTGAACTTTGCTAAGTCACACTTCTACAATAGCATATTAAATCCACTTTTGCTAATATTTTTCACAGTCTCTGTTTCAGCAATCTAAATCATCCATTGCAACAAGAGGAAATGTTTTTGATGAGCTTTAGCCGCAGCACTATTTGGGTTTCATTGATTTAAATGGTAATTGCATCAATTCCTACAAGAAATATAGCTATTATTATATCATAATGGTTTTACTTTTGCATAATGAAACTCAGTGCAGCAAGAGGATTATCCTGAGTTTTATGTCTGTGGCTGTTTCTGGTATAAATGTTTGAAACATGATTCTCTATCAGACATTAAAAACAAATCTGATAGACTGAAACCATGCAGCATGGAAGTGGAGAAAAGGACAGCCATAAGAAATCAAATACCCCTGAGACAAAAATATACCTGAAATATACTTAATAGAAAGGGAACTACAATTGTTGTTGAAATAACTGCTGTAAATCTACATTGTAACCAGAACTGGGCCTTTTACCATCTCTGTGTCTTTGGTTCTAAAATAATTTAATAAAAATGCCTCGTAAGACATCTCATTAAAGTTGACTAATTATTGTGGAACTCCCATTAAATAATGCTTGTGTGGCTTCATTACTTTTAGCATAGCTACACCAGCAAAATAGAATGCTGTGATGGTGAATATATCCTTCAAATTCCAACCAAGCACTCACCAGTGTCTGATCTGAGTTATGACACCATAAACCTATTGTGTTTGAAACCATTTGGATCACACACTCTACCAGAAAACAGTTTGCTCTACTGAATGTTCAACTACTGAACCACTACTGTGCTATTACTATTATAGTTATTGACTATGAATGATTGACAGTTTGATAGAAACTATTATACTCAGGCAATGTAATGCAGATATCAGTGCTCATATATAACTCATTCCAATTAATTATTTTGTTGGTATTTTATTAAGCATTAGCCCAAACTGTTTTTTTTTTCCAAATGTATAATACTTCAGACTTTCAGTGAACTAATTTGTAGCCCCTGTTTTATTTACAAGGGGATTGAAATGACTTGATCAGTGCTTCCTCAATGATTGATTAGCAATCTTTGAAACAAGTTCAGAGAAGATATATGAAATGTTCTGGTCTGCACTGGGTTGTCCAGACACTAAATCAGCAGAGTTAGGGTACCACCATGCACGCTAATTCAGAAATGTTTTTCCTTCAAGCTCTCAGTCAGGCCGTACAATGTTAATGCTATTTCTAATAAGAAGGTACTTGTTATAGAGGGACTGAGGTAAAGCTGCTTCTCAAATATCAATACATGTGTTGGACTTTGTTGCAAAAGTGACTTCTCTGTTCTCCACTCTGCAGCCACAGGAATATGAGGAGGATATTTGGTTTCCTTCCCACTGCTTACAATTTAAAGCCATTGCAGACACCCAAAACCTGCTTGATATCACTGAAGATTTCTGTTTTGAGAATTTGACCGGTTTGTGATTTGTGTGTGAACTAAATTTAGTAAACATGAGGATCTTTCTTCACAGAAGCTTGTTTTCTGTAAGACAGGACAGGAAACTGTGTAGGTGTGTTGCTTTCTTCACAGCACTGCTGAGGGACAGTTTACATTAAAAGGAATGAACAGATATGTTTGCACTAGGAAGGAACACGGAAATTTTAAATTCACTGCTACTAGAAACTGTTCAGTGTTAGAAGTGGAATGAAAGCCTGAATTATGGGTCCTGTAAAATTGGGGATAACCAAACACTTGGGTTTTTTACCTAATAGGAGCAGAGAAAACAGGCCTGAAGTTTTCAACCCTTCTAGCTAAATCTTTCTTGCTAAACCCCTCTGATAGTCAGTTATATATATACGTATAAAACTACAAGATATGCCTGCCGTGGTACAAATGGTAGTGAGAGGCCATGTAAGAGCATGTGGGTGAGAAGCTTACGGCACACTTCAGAGAGCAAGCTGAAGCCAACTATTTAACATATCCAGATGTAGATGGATCATGTTGCTGAGATCACCATTTAAAGAACTCTTCAGTATGTTAATGCAGCAAAATTTTTTGGGAATTGTTCTAAGGAGATCGTCAAGCTGGAGTGTCTGCAGCACTGGAGACACTTACTGAGAGACATTTGTGGGCTAATGGTACAAAAGAAATTTTCCGAAGAGGCCATGTTTGATGACTCCGTAGGTGCTTCAAATGTTTTGAATTGGAGTTCATATGGGCAATTAAATTATTGCTACATAAAACTTTTTCACACTTCAGCTGAGCCCTAACAACTGTTTGTGAGCATGTCTTTAGTCCACAGAAATCTACAATGCGAGGTTGAACAACATCCTGGTCTAGATCGTGGATCAAGAAGGTGTGCAGCTGTTGAATGTGATGCTGCTTTGTGTGCGCAGACAGGCAGACAACTGAAGGGTCCTTAAATCCGTGCCTGACTCAACTCAAACTGCAGGCTAAACTACTTTGTCTTTCTTCACAGCTGATCTGGGCTGATAGCAGGCATGAGGACAGCTGCCATCACTCAGTTAATGGGCAGTAACCTGTTCCTCCAGATAGTGTGTGAATTTAGTGAACTAATTCTACACCTAAACCCACAGCATACATCCTGTGTAGTCACTTACTTTGCCAGTTAGGATTAGAAATAGAAAAAGAAATATATTTTTGAGTTGTCTAGTGCAAAGATGCAGACCCACATATACAGATTCAGAGGCTCCATTCTGGCAGCATCAGGACTCTGGCAGTGGGTATGACTGTATATGTTCCTTTACTGACAGCCTTAGGACAACAGAATTCTGTTCAGCAAACCTACAGCGGGTTTTGGGAATATGGACTGGAAGAGGATTTACAGATAAATCTGAAGATCTCAATAAAGGTTAAGATCTAAATTTAAGTAATTTTCCTCTCTCCTGCTAATAATATTTTTCATACTAGTGAACTCACAATGAAATTTTCATGCTGAACTTACTTCAGAGCATTAGCTTTGCCCATTTAAAATATTTTTCTATTTCCTCTACTGGTCTTAGTGATGAAAGAAAATATTTTCTTGATCATTGTCCTAAATCCCTTTAGCTCTATACTTGGAAAATATTATAGATTTAATTAAATTAAAGCCTTTTTGGAGGGATATTTTTTATTCCAAGTCCAACGTTATGATTTTACACATGGAAAGTTTGTCTTAATTGTGTTACATTTAACACTTTTCATGCTTAAGCCCCCTTTTATTTTTTCCTCAAAAGACTAGTAACTGGCTCCCTTCCAAAATGACATATTTGCTATTAGTCGTCTATTTTTCCTAAATAATAACTTAGTTTTTATAAAACAAAATAACAGCATTTCTTAGGATGTCTTGCTTTATAACAAGCTTATATATCGACTTTCCTTTTCACAAAACAGAGGGCAATTTTAGGTAGCAGGGCACAGAACAGGTAGAACCAGACCAAATTCCCAAGTATTCCTCCTGTGGTATTCACTATATATTTGATATTATTGTTACTGACTTTCCCTTTATAGAGCTATCAGTGAATGGAGCAGAAATTAAAGCTTATAGAAATTGGCCACTATATCTACATAAATATATGTCAGTATAAAACTGTCAAAATTACAACTTACATCAAAACCTACCATTTTCATGTCATAAGTACAGACCAATACTGCTGACTCTTTGGGTAAAAACTATAGATGAAAGATACATAATTCAATTTATAATTGCCTTTCTGTGGAGAACAACCATACCCTGAGATTTCTTTGAAGCAATCCTTTGCCGAGCAATCCTTTATCCTATCCACTCCAGTTTTGCATTCACTAATTTCTCTAGGCTTTGTAAAAGGAAGAAAGTGTTATTATCCCATTGCAGCAGGCAGGAAAATTAAGGTGAAGTGGCACTCAGTGGAAATGGCAATGGAGGATGAAAAGGAGAGTGAGTTTACATCAGCAGTAATCTTGATTCTAAGCTTTAAAACCTACGATATTGCCAGATTCCCAGACAGAGGGTCCCAGCCTTTGGGAAGGTGGAAGTCATGAGGCTGACTGGATCCACTGCCCTGGCATTGGATCAGGCTGCACCTGACTGAGATGATGCACACAAAGTCCTCTTCCTTGCCCTTTCCTTGCTACCATCATGTCAGGACTGGGGGGATACCGCTCATGGTAGGGTGCAATGCAGAGGACACCACTCTCCACATGCAGTGAGCCGCCTTCTCCCAGCACTCATGCATTCAGTGACGACATGCAGAGAAACTGGAGCTGTTTCCCCACCATGCCTTTGATGTGTGTCTCAGACCTCTGAGCTGACTTTGGACTTGTGTCTGCAACACGCAACACACTTCAACTAATTCCACAGCATAAATCTTGGAAAGACCTTTTAACTTGGGAGCAGTGGTGTGCAAACGTGGCTGTGCCAATTCCACACTTTCACTGCTAATTAAGTCTTCCTGTGCTGCTTGCCTTTTAGAGCCTTTCCTGCTGAGGACTTTGATAGAAGAAAAAATTCTTCTACATCTTGCATCATTATATAGTGTAGATATATGCTAAAAATGTCATACCCACAGCCTGAAATGACAGCATCGAGCAATCAGAGGCTAACGCACTGTATGTTAATGTCCCCACTTAGTTGTTTGTAATAGTTGTCTGGTGTCTAAGTAGTGCAAAACCCACCAGTCTTGTTAAACTGTGGTCACCCCTATTGCTAAAATCACTTCAGATGGTCAAGTATTAGCTATGGTGGAAGAATTTATTTACAACTATTTATTAATTACAAAATTTCAACTTCCTACAAGTTAGGAGTGACAGCTTCTTATAGACAGGAGATCCCTTTGAGGAAAAGGGATAACGTCATCTGTTCTACATTGCATGTAAATAATTAGGGAATTCAAGTTGTAGTAACTTCTCCTGTGAATAATGTTATTAAGGATGTAGAAATTCAAGAGGGTCTTGTGTTGGCTAAAGGGACACAAACCTGCAAATTAGAAGTAGGTTTAAATTACATTTGCAGTAAGCAGTACAAAGCACTGATTATTCACATGCCCTGCTGCTCCAGACTTGCTGTTTGTTCGGCTTGCTAACTGACTTCTGTTGCTTCACTGGATGATTATTACAGTGATTAAAGGTGTTTTAAATGTAAGCAATGACAATGAGCAACAGAAGTGCTTTTTGCTCAAAGCAGAATAGGAAAGGCAGGAAGAGATGGGGGGAATGCTATAGAGTCTAAAAAAAGTGTCTGTTCCATTCTTATTAGGAATGTGTAGAAAGGTATAAATCTGACTTTCCTGATATTTTTTAATGTTGCTGTAGAAGAACTTAGGAATTTAGCACCATGAGGGGCATTTCATGAAAGGTCCAGCCTCAGGCTGAAAACCCAAACATTTCTTAGCCAAACTTGTCTTAAGGAAAAATCCTTCCATCAAAAAAAACTCTATCTGCCAACACAGCCTGCAAAGTGCACACATGGAAGATAGGGACTGGGGACTGTGGGAAGCATATATTAAATAATGAAAAAACTCACCATTCTAGAACCTTATTTAAGTTTGAAATGCACCAGTTAAAATAGAAAAAAAAAAGCACACCACATTTTCCTTTCTCATCTACATTTCAGTAAACATAAAATAGTAAATTAAACCAATTTAAACCATATTTAATTTCCTTTCTAAAATCAAAAAGTGTAGCAAAATAAATTTTTCTTTTTTCTCCTCAGACGTTTCTATGCTTAATTGATATTACAGTGTATGAAGAGTGTAGGTCTAGGCACTAATTACAGAACATCACAGTGCTGCTGTGAGCTTGTTTTGATAATCCAGACTTGGTTCTCTGTGGTTACTTGTAGGAGCCATATAGACAGACATGGCATGATTATTCCTTACCAGCTCATTGCTGCCATCCTCATCAAAATCCTCCTCTATCCCATCAGTCATATCTTCTCCATCCCCATCTGCATCTGGCCCTCCTTCAATTGGCTCTTCCGTAGAGTTATCTGCATTCTCTGATATGCATTCCTCTTGAATCAAATCAGCATTATCTTCCATTTGTTTCTTTTGGGCTTCTGCAAGGAAAACATACTCTATAGAGATTCAGTAACTTTTCCTATTGGTGGAAAAGGAAAGTGCTCTGGGGAATAAACCTAAACTTCCCATCTCCAGAGGCTTTGTAAAATTCATTGTTATAATATCTACCAGTCAAATATGTTCAAAAACTTTTTTTCCCAAAAATTAGTGCATAAATCAATCACAGTGTTAATATGGCCATCTATCCTATCAATCTCATGCAGTGGGTGAAGACTTGAAATACTAATGTATCCAGCTTTTTGATTTTCTGTATTTTGCCTTGGGAATCCAGTTGGCATAGTCACCATATATTGACTCATATATAGCCAATGAGAAGTACATAAATCTCTATGCTCTGAGAAGAGGAAGGCTGCTAGTTGCCAATAAATGAACAAGAATGTACATGAATTTGTTGTGAATATATCTCAACAGCCATACAGGTAGTCAAAAAAATCCTTCTAGACAGGTGAACACAGTTTTTGAAGAGGTAAAGTAACAGTTACTCCTCATTGGTATAATATGCTGAAGTATGGAGAATGACCCCCTCCAATTATCCAGGTATAGGCTTCCTATATTTACTGCAAAGTGGTGAAAAGAAAGATCATTTCCATGGAGGCCTGAAGGATCTGTTCTTGTTGGCTTTGTGCAGATAGCTGCATTGTTGTGATTAGGTATTGTGAAACACCTGGATATGCTGAGGAACTTCATCTAGTCAGCAGAAATCCAGAGGAAAATTGATGGAGTAATGACAGACTGGCCAGAAGAATGGTTGGAGGGATCAGAGTCTTATTCCTACGCACATCAGGAGCTTAGATGAAAAGCTTTATGTACTCAAAGTGAACAGGGGCCAGAGAATTTGTTGCATGTAGCTAGAAAAACAATGTCTTTTTAGTCTGGGGGTGATCTAGGGTGAAATTTCTAGAACAAAACATTTATTTTTTGGTAAGACTGGCTGTTCTGTAACATTAATAGTTCATCATCTATCTTGTTGGACTGCCAATGAATCAAAGATTACCTTGAAGCTCTATTTTTGAAGTTCTATGAAGTTCTATGAACATATTTTTATTTTACCATAAAATATTACCAGCTACACATACTATTCAAATCTGCTTGCATTTTTCTGTGCCCTAGTCTTAAACTAAGACATTTGTTTTACCTTTTGCCATTGCACATTTATTTTGCCACTTACATTCATCTCTTTAGTCTCTGTTGGTCTCTAGTCCCCCATTTTCTACTTCATTTACTGAAGACATAGATCCATTAAGCTTTCCTACCTTAGTCACCTAAAGTCTTCAGAAAAATTCTTGGATTTAAAGAATAAAAAGTCATCTTAGACAGCTGCTTCAACAGTCCTGTATTCACATGTATTAGTAGAAGATTCAGCCCATGGAGCCTCATCTTCTCTTGGTAAGGTGCACCAACCAATACCATGTAGTTATGTGATTGTGATACTTGCCTTACTGCACAAGGAAATGTGGATTGAACCAGCTATGCCTACTGTGTTTGGCCCCACCACCCCCTGTCTCAAGCTGCTTCTGAGATCACTCAGCTGTGGTAGTGACAACTAAATCAACTTTTGTTAAGGCTTTTAAAAACAGAGTTGCTGAACTGACAGATGATACATTTCAATGGGAAACCTTCTAGGATACAGTTGCTAAAAAATTAGGTCACTTAATTGTCTTAATGAAAGACTGCGTTATTCAGAGGAGTCTAAAATACCTTCTCAGTACCCAACTCTTTTGGGCTCTTCTAAGAAGCTAAACTTAAGTTCCTGATTTTCAGCCCAATTTCTAATATTACAGGAAGAATATTCTCTAACAATTATTTTTCACAACAGTCTTATTCATGGCTTCCCAGTTCAGACTTTTGCAAACAAAGGAGCATTTTCTACAGTTTTCCTATGTACAAGAGATCCTATTTTCTATATTCCTCCATTGGAAAGGT
The DNA here is from genome assembly GCA_013400975.1 of Atrichornis clamosus. Classification (NCBI taxonomy): domain Eukaryota; kingdom Metazoa; phylum Chordata; class Aves; order Passeriformes; family Menuridae; genus Atrichornis; species Atrichornis clamosus. The sequence goes on along the minus strand of WBMZ01001864.1, from coordinate 27,682 downwards.
CAGGGGTTGATAATAGAAGAAGGCAGAAAATCAACTATTACTGTAAGTAGAGTGTTCATGCAGCTGTAGAGCAGTAACCAGTGTATGCACTTAGCTTGTCCACCCTGTAACTTATCACATTCCACCAGATGTAAGAATTTTTAAGATTAAAAATTAAATATTCTTCAGTAGAGTGATTCAAACTTAGAAAACCAAAAAGGCAAGATGATGGCTTGATTTTTGCTTTGTGTAAATAAGACACAGATCCTCAATCTGATCCCACCCTTAGTGAGGCCACATCTTCTGGCAAAGGAAACTAAGAAATAATGTTGCCAGACCCTAGAGAAGGAACAAAATAATCTCATCATCTCACATCTGACACTGCAAATGAAATAGTTCAGCTACTGATGTAGCTTATGCAAAACTTTTAGCTGAGGAAGCAATCATCTGCATATTAATCACCCAGGCTGCATAACCCTCCTCATCAGCTCAGAAGGCTTAAATGGGGTTCCATGCTTACTGGTACCTCTGAGGTGTTTTTCTCCTCACACTCTCCAATGAGAGGCAAGGAATATGGGGGGTGGGTTCTGCACCTGATGCTTTAAAACATCAATATTTTGAAAATGGTTTTTAATCTCTAAGGATATTCATTGCTTGTCTTCAAAAGGCATAACACTATGATTCAATACAAATCAACCTTTTCCTCTTTGAGCTGATTTCTTTTTAAACGAGTTCACTACATTCCTTTAGTGAAAGCAAAAATTGGATATCAAAGTACAATGATGTGCAGATTGTTTTGCATAGTAATGGATTTTTTATAAAAGCTTCCCAAAGTAGGGATGCACCATCTCAGAGTATTTCAGTACACAAGTGATTCAATGGAGTGACTTTCAATTACATTTTCACCAATTATACCAACTTTTATCTAACTTGAATAAAGTACTAAATAGAACCTAATGAACGCATATTGTGTACAGTTCTCCTGAAAGAGATAATCACACTCTATACTAATGGTTTACCTTAGACTAAAAAAAAGCCCTCAGCTTTGTGAGATAAATTACAACAGCTGGGGGACTGGTCCTTGTCTGTCAACTTAGAAAACGATTGTAAAGAAAAGGTAGGGGTTTTTTTTAAGAGGTTTTCTTTTTTTTTCAAGTTACTTGGGAACAGGAGGAATCCAGATTTAAATATCACTTTTGCCTGTGTCAGGTTCATGACCCTAATTGCTAATTCCCAGTAATGTTTTAGACAGTCTTGATGGAACTCTGTTTATGTTTCCTGATGGGTTTTTTGGCTTCATGTAACTGGCTACTGCCCAGGCACCCAGGCGGCTGTGGGTTCTGAGGCAGAATTTCTTTCACATATTTTGCACAAAGTACATAAAAAGTTTTCATAACAGAATGAAGGGGTGAGAAAAAATCATTGAGATTTTCAAGAGACAAGGTTTCCATTTCCCTGCTGGCTCTCATAAAATCAGCTCACTAATACACAGCTCCTGTACAAAGATATATCAAGTGGTCTATAAGGAAACAGCAAAGAAAATACCATAGCCAGTCGTAAGAATTGAGATGGTTTTCTATGTTTACCATGGTGAAAATACAACCTTATAATTCTCAGCATGTCTTTAAAGTGCTGTCAAGTGAAATCATTCATCTAACAAAATGAACACTAAAATGACAGTAATAAAGATCTTGATTAAATTACTAAATGCTGTTGGATTTTTTTCATTTCCAAGGTTTGCCTCAAAACAAAATGTTCCAAGCCTGAGAGATAAACTAGAGGTGTGGCCAATTTTACAAAGAGGGCACAGCGTCACTCAATAGCTGAGCTTGGAAGGGATCTCTGGACTCTGCAAGTCCAATCCCTCCTCAAATCAGGGACAAACTCAAAGTTTGGCCCAGGTCCATGGATGCTCAGCCCAGTGAGTTTTGAATGGTCTCTCTGGTCAAATTGCTATACTGCTTATACTTGCATCTCTTTCTTTATATTAAACAAATTTTTCCTTGTTTCAATTTGTGACTACTGCCTATTGCCCAGGCAATAATTCTTGATATAGACCATCTAATAATTCTTAATGTGGATAGGACAAGCATCCCCATGGTCAACAACCTCTGACTCAAATTCTGTTCAGTCAATTTTTTAGTGATTTTTTGTTTCAACAATCTAGAAAGAATTTTTTTCTTACTACACCGTAGAAAACGATTCTTGAAATGATGGTGCATGCTCTCTGAAGTGTATCAATCTATACTCCCGATAATTCTACCTGAGAGTTAATTTACCTCGCTTCAGGCCTCCATTAAGTAGCAAAATTTCAGAAAGCTTCCATTCTCTTTGGTCTGTCTGCTCGGCTGGTAACTAGGTTCTAATTTAATTCATTTCACTGCAAATGGCTTTTACCTACCTGCTTCAGCTTTTTGCTGCTTTTCAATCTTTTCCAGTCTCCCTAGTAAGGAGTCAATTTTTGTTTTGATTTGGGTTAATTCTTTCTTGATTGTTTGCAACTCATCTGATTTCACTGTGGAAAGAGAGCAAAATGCAAAATATGAAATAAACTATATTTGTGGTAACATTGCCCCCCTTAGCAAAACATGTTCTTTTTTTCTTTTCTCTCTAGTAGAAAGTCTACTCCCTCATTTCTGTCAATATATTTAGAGATTTAGCTTTTAAAGTTAACATTGTTAGTTAAAAATGCTGAACCCTAGGAAATCACAGGATTTTAAGCCCTAATGGCAAGAGTCCTTCTGAGGTGTGTTGCTCTGTAATAATCATTTCAGGCAACACATCTCAAGGTCATTCTTCATAAATCCAAGTAACTTTTACTGAAAAACAGCCTACAGTGAAAGAATGATTCAAATATTACAGACAGTTCACAGTCTTGCAATGTTATTTGCTACTCTGTTTTGTAATAATACTGATGATAATAAAAAATCCCTCACAGTAGCAGTATGTATTCCTCAGCAAGAATGAATGGTAATATAAGTGTTAGGGCAGCCAGGAATGCAACATTATGTTCCAGTAAAAATCTCATTGGAATAAGTGTTAAGTTTTGTTGCTTCAAAAGCTTTAAGTTCTGGTAATTTCTTGTGCTTTTTCCAGCTATGGATAACTTATGAAAATATTTCATCTTATGATCACATCCATGTAGGCATCACCTATACATTATTAGCTGAAGTTTGCAAATATTTGTTGCCTTACATTACTCTTCATTTTTGTTCATTTTTGCACTCACATTGCCTAACTTAAGAAGGAGTAACTGCTTTGGAGGTGTTTTGGTTTCAAAAGAAACATCACTGCAGCTCTCATAAATTACATAATTATTATGGCATTATCAGAACATGTTTTTATGCTCAGAAGGTAGTCCAATGAAATTAATTTGCCCTGTGTGTACTAGGATATCATGTGGAAAAAGTCAAGAGGAGAAAATGGGAACCCTGTGCTAGCATGGGAGAATAAAGCCATTTGTAAAGGTCAAGAGTAGGCAACACAGCTGTCACTCTTAGAACACTTATAGGAAGAAAAGGACCATTACCATGAGGGACTGGCAGTGGAAGAGCACTGAGCTGTGTTACCATCCTTACCATTGCTGTAGGAGGATGTGCATTGACTTTGGTGTGTGCATCCAGAGCATGGATACATACAGTAGGAGGGCCCTTAGTGAGCCTGGGAAAAGGGGTGTTCTGTTATCAAAAAGGACCTGTTACCTCTCTGTCAAAAGGGTCTCCTGGCTGCATCTTGCTGTCTCAGTCCTGCTCATTGATCACTGGCCATGTTTCTTGTCATGGTGTCTCACGGTATTTTGTACTGGGCAGTTAATCTGATGATGAAGTGTGCAGACAAGATATTGCCTGCTTCAGTGGTAGTTAGTGAATATGTTTGCTTCAAATCAGTCTTACTCCAAACTTGTAGCACATTTACTGAGGTTGAAAACAAAGGTATCTTAGAGTTTGGGCCATGTGCATTATAGTCATAATATGCCAGCTAAAGGTTGCTTCATGCAGTAATGCACTTATTTAGTCATGTGTTCATATTGAAAAATTGCATTATCTCACACTATCATAGGCTGAAACCCGTTATCTCACATTCAATGAACAGATGAACTTATAGAAAAAAGCATAACACTAACCTTTGTGCCAGACTCTTATATGCTATACAGTAGTTGGTGTAATTATTTTGTGTATTTATAGAACAAGGCCTTAAAATGTTCTTAGAGAAATAACGGGTCACTGTCCAATCCCTCAGATCTGAAGCAATATGTTAAGATTCTGACAACTGTATATTTAGAAGGTTACTACTTCCCCAGGGGCAGTGGCTGGTCTGTGCTGGAGCAGCAAGGTAGTGCAGATTCCAGAGTGAAGTGGTGTGAATTGCTCCAATGGGGAATGCTAAGTGTTTGCAGCAACCCTCTGTGATGTCAGCTGGCAATACGTTCCGTGTGGCCAAGTTGTTGTTTCAGGGATGCTCCCTTGACTAGCAAACTGCAGGCTGGCCAAGGCTAAAAGGTCAAAACTCCAAAGTGACAGTGCAAGAACTTAATGGTGTTTGTTTCCAGTCTACCGAGCAAAGCAGAAAACATCTGCATTCTGAATTTGACAAGAAAACAGGCACATACGTAGTGCTGCTGTGCTGCTCAGGTCAAACCTTCTGCTGTACAGGGGTTTCCCTGTGACGTCTCGCGAAAAACTAGACTGGGAGGATGATGGCTGTGGCTGTTACAGGCCTGGGTGCAAAGAGATTTCAGTTTCCTGACAAGTGTCTGTGAGAAAGCAAGTCTTTCTCAAGGACACTGCAGGAAAACAATCTAAAAGTATTGTAAACTATGGTCTTGTTATGAGACCAAAGAAGAAAACATGAGGTAAGAGTTACTGGGTCCAGCCAATCCCTCCGGTGGGTGGCTGGTCAGTGAACCAATGACCTTACGTTAGTCCAGCGTGCTAAGGTATATAAGCACCTTNTGTTAGTCCAGCGTGCTAAGGTATATAAGCACCTTTGGAAATATAATAAGGAGGTCGGTTTGCATCTACATAAGGCCGTCCGTGTCGTTGGTGTCTGGGCCCGCTAGCGACATGATGGCACCAGAAGGAACACAGAGACAACAATGAGAATTCAAAGAACAATGCTCAGTGGAAAACGACTTAGGGGTGCTGAGCAACAGCTGACTGAACATGAACCAGAGTGTGCCTAGGTGGCCAAGAAGGCCAGTGACATCCTGGCCTGTATCAAAAATAGTGTGTCCAGCAGGACCAGGGCAGTGATCGCCCATCTGTACTTGGCACTGGTGAGGCCACATCTTGAGTGCTGTGTCCTGTTCTGGGACCCTCACTACAAAAAAGACATTTTTGGGACATGTCCAGAGAAGGGCAATGAAGGCAACAAAGCTGTTGAAGGGTTTAGAGGGTAAGTCATATGAGGAGCGGTTGAGGGAGCAGGGGATGTTTAGCCTGGAGAAAAGGAGGTTCAGGGGTGACCTTATCATTCTCTACAACTGCCTGAAAGGAGGTTGCAGCAAGGTAGGTTTTGGCCCCTACTCCCAGATAAGTAACAATAGCACAAGAGATCATAGCCTCAAGATACACCAGGGAAGGTTCAGGTTGGACATCAGGAGCAATTTCTTTATGGAAAGGGCTGCTAAACATTGGAATGGACTACCCAGGGAGGTGGTGGAGTGACCTTCACCTGGAGGTGACACTTAGTGCCATGGTCTAGTTGACAAGGTGTGATTGGTCAAAGGTTGGACACGATGATCTCAGAGGTCTTTTTCCACCTAAATGATTCTGTGATTCTGTGATTGTACCGTCAATCACTTCAACTTAACACTAAAAAGCACTGAGAGAAAAAAAGAGAAAAAATTTCCAAGAAATCTGCACAAGTTCCAAATTTCACCCTGTTTCCAACATTGTGATGGTGTAATTATTAGAGTTGCTTGTAGTTTTGTCTTGCAGGGAATTGTGCAAGCCTTCAAAATTGTTCTCCTAGAGAGATTCCATTCTCAATCATATTGTAGTGGGTACTTCTTTAGTAAGCAGCAATTACCAAAGACAAATTTTGAAGGATCCTGGTGAAAAACAAGTTGAGCATGAGCCAGAACTCTTCCCTTGTCACAATTTAACTGCTTCCAGCAACTAAGTACCGCAAAGTTGCTTGCTCCCCTCCAAGCCCCAGCATGATGGGGGGAAGAAAATAGGAAGGGTAAAAGTGAGAAAACCCATGGGTTGAGATATGAACAGTTTATTAATTGAATAATAATAGTAACAACAGCAACAAAAACAACAACAATGAAAATGAAAATATCAGAGAAACAAATAAAGTCCAAGAAATAGAAGTGATGCAAATGAAAACACCAACAGACTGATGATGTCCTGAGCAAACCCTGGCCAACCTTCCCCCTAATTGTTTGCTGAACATGGTACCATGGTCTGGAACCTCCCTTTGGCCATTTGGGGTCAGCTGTCCCAGGTGTTCCTGCTCCCAGTTCCTTGCGCAGCCCCAGCCTGCTCACTGGTGGGGTGGGGTGAGAAGCAGAAGAGGACTTGACTCTGTGTGAGCTCAGCAGTAACTGGGACATCCCTGTGTCATCAACCCTGTTTCCAGCACAAACTCACAACACAGCCCCAGAGTAGCTACCGTGAAGAAGATTAACTCTACCCCAATGACACCCAGCACACCCCTCTACTCAGCACTTATGAGGCCACATCTGGAGTACTGTGTCCACCTCTGGTCTCCCCAGTACAAGGGAGACTGAAGAAGACAAAGCCAGACTCTTCTCAGTAGACTCCAATGACACGCCAAAGACTTTTGGCATAAATTAAAGCAAGTGGAATTTCATCTAAACACAAGAAAATGTTGGGTTTTTTTTTTTGTCCTTTGGGAATGGTCAGACATAGGCCTGGGAAACTTGCTTTGCAGGGCACTTGCACCAGAGGAGCAGCAGAGGTCCCTTCCAAGCTCAACCATTCTGTGATTCTGTGATTCAGTGATTCAGTGGAATAGCACTTGGGAAGAACTTCAGGCTTTTTAAGCACTGTTATGACAAAGACAAAATGCAGAGATTATAAATACTGTGCACCACATGTCCTGATTTGGGTATGCAAATTCTCCTTTAAAACATAATTGATTTTTTTTAAAATTTGATCTCAGGCAAGAAATAAAGCTGTTGGTAAACATGACACCAGAGCTACATGTGTGCAAAATATCTGTTCATCTGCTTTTGAGCAACAGAATAGGAAAATAAAGTAGCTTACTGTTTGGGTTTTTTTCCCAATTAGCAGACAAACAAAGGCCAGCAGATGAAGAAACGCACATAAGGAAAGGGAGAGAAATTACTAAGGAAATTTCTCAAGCTCTGGCTCCAAAATGGCTAAATATCTTAAACAACTTTTATGCAAAAAGTAAATAAATAGGTGAAATCTGCTGATGACATGAAATTGAAAGGTATCATCTACTCAGAGTTAGCTAGAATGGAAGAAGTCAGGTGATTTTAAGGAACATTAGAAAAACAATGAGATGTAATTACACTGAAAAAAAATCCTACACTTGATTAACAGCAGAACTACTCAGCACCAAGGGTGATCAGCAGAAAAAGACAGTGACAGAATTATCCTTGGGTTGATAAGAGACTAGCACTATACTGCAGCCATGAGAAGGAAAATGCAGTGCTAGGATGTGTCAAATGATGTATTGCTAAAGATGGAGAAGAATAATGCCTTTGTATAAGGACCTGGTGAGTACAAGTTGAATCTCTGAATTGTAACAGGTACATGTGAAGAAGGACTGTGAAGGTGACCATAAAAATGAAAAGCCTCTAGTGCAACAGAAGCATTTTGCTTGTTTGCTGGAGACCAAAGAAGGTAAAAATAAATAACACTTTTATGCTAAGATGGTGTTGGCACAACAATTGTATATGAACAAATGAGAAACTGACTACACCTGAAATTAAAAGAAACAGAGACAGGAAAAACCAAACCCTAACCACTTTTAAGATGCACCTTAAAGGATTAGATGATGCCACTACTCATAACAGTAAAGAATTGGATTCAGTGATCCCTTTCAGCCCTTTGGGGCCTTCCAGAATGTATCTTTCATTGAAGCGTCTGACACCAAAGGAGACAAGCCACATCCAGGTCAAAACAAGAGATGTAAAATTAAGGTCAATTACGTTTTAAAAAATGAATGTGCTACTGTTGAACTACAGCTATATTTGTGAAACATTTTTTGCTGTAACTAAAAATTGATTCATCCACAAAGCATGATTCAGATTTCTTTGGAAAGAAATGTCATGTATTTTTATCGAGGCCTTTCATGTTTAATATAAAATATTTTATCATATTTTATTACTTTAGATATAACTGAAAAATGGATTAGCTGATGAAGCTAAATATAAACTATATGAGTCAAAATTAATTCATTTAAAAACAGAATTGAATACATATTTTAACATCTTAAGTGTCTACTCCTTAATCTGAAGCACACAGAGTATAACAGATTTGATTAGTATTTTCCTCCTGATTTGAGAAGTGTTCAGTGAAAGTGTATACTATGAGAACTTCAATTTCTACATTGTCAGAAAAAGTTAGTTTTTCCCAGTTCTAAATAACAATCTGAATGTGCTGCTTCATCCCATTAACATGAAGAATTACTATGTGTGATTTACACACCAACATGTTTAATTTTGTGAGTTACTTTTGGTAATTTGGAAATGCAGATTTATGTTTTTCTAATCTTTGGAGTTAACGAGTAAGCAAATACTGTCAATCACTCCTTGAAAAATTATAAGTTTAGGAAATAAATAAAATCTTCCTAATGTATTTTGTGTTTTGGAAGGAAACTTAAAACACATATTGTAACTTTTTCATCAAATGGGAATTTACTGTGGTAGCAGATATTATTTTTGTGGATGTGCTCTTCAATGAGAAAGACATTTTTGGTACTATGTTTTTATAACGTCTTTGCTCTGTGCAACAATAAACTTCTGTCTTTGAATTGCTGGTTTTCAGAAGTGAGTCCTTTTGATTCTGATAAATTCTCTGAGGGTTCTCTTGTGTTCTCACCTTTATTGTGACATGTATGGGTTCATTTGCTGGATCCAGTCTGAGTGTGGTGAACACATATGAGAACAGTTATATCTGTGAGATTTCTACTTACATCTGAAAAGTTTGTTAGGGGATATGATTGCATGAGAGTTTTGCTTTATGGGGGTGAAATCTTTCAATCATAGGCAATGCCATTTTGACATCGTTAATTCTAAACTTGTAATTAAGCTGTTTTATGGTCTTACGTTTCATTAAAACTCAAAATAGCTTCCTTCCCACAAACTATGTTTCTCCTTATTGAAGAAATCCTTTTTTTAACTATCAATAAATTACCATTAGAATCAACAGTGCATTAGTTCAAGGGGTTCAGATTAGCTGTGTAGAGTAAGAGATAACAAAATATTAAATTGCTTCATCCCACAATTCAATATAACCAACTTTTCCAAGAAAATGGCAAAGGAAGGTGCAAAACATACATTCTCTACTTTACAAATTGAAGGCCCTAAGGGAATGGCTCTGTTATTTCTCTGATAAAAGTCTTAGAATAAGCTGATTACATTCCTGTCCAAGTCAACAAAATCATGTTTCTACATTTACGATGGGTTGGCTGAAATTGACAAAAAGGGAAGTAATTCTATGGGAGAATTAAGAATGAAAATCTGTATACTGTGTGTCTGATGCCTTTTAAAAATGTTCTGCATGCAGAAAGAATATTTTGTGCAATGTATTCCATCACCGTAAAAAGTCTTTGCAGTTGTGTTCCAATCACCACTGTAATGAACTGAGGGTAGAAACCCAATAAAGGTCAAAATGTCAGGCCATGTTTTTAGTGATGCATCTTGCAGCTCTCCCTTTAGTTAAGGAACTGGATCCAAAGATGATCTTGTCACCTGGAGCTCTAAGACTGACAATTTTAGAATTCAGATCACACCTGAATACACTGAAAAATACTTTCACTGGGGCATAACACTGTCTGTTAGGATCTGGACACTCCTGATTACACTTCCATTAAGTAATTTATGGGTACTGCAACATTTGCCATGCTATGCAGGCAGTGTTTTGGAAATCTTATAGCAAGTGGTGCTGGATATTTGGACTAGCGTTGAATCCTATAATCTGTGTTATGCATTACTTAAGTCCTGACACATTACTTAAGTACTGCAAAACATTTTTTGAAATGCAGAAGAAATAAAAAAGCCAATTTTGTAATAATTCTGAGGAAAAAAAATCTATATGCTAATGTAATATTCTCCTCATTCACTACAGTGAAAATCCAAATTTCTGGGTGAGAGCTTTTCTTGACATATATTGGGATACTAACACTAAGATCCTCAGCTCTCTAGAAGAATTTTAGAGCTATTCTTGTTCTGGACTGAGAAAAATATAGAAAAAAAGGTATCTGAAAATAATTCCTATTTTCACGGCACAGTGAGTCTAAAAAACCCATTCATATTAGATCATGCTTTAGTGAATTGAATTCATGGATACTAGTAACTATTCATATAGATAAGACAACAGTAAAGGATGAAAAAATGAGATCTAATGAATGAATTTGTAAGTGTATATACTTCCTAAACCTTTGATTCACTGTGTGACAACCCAAAGATTCAAGGGCTGAAAAGGACTAACAAAATAATTTATGTTCTAAGTTTTCTAGGGTGAAAATCTTGAGCTTCTGCTTTCTTTTAAATTCATAGAAGAAAATATAATTTATTACTTAAAGTATTGAGGAAAGGCAAAAAGTATCTATGGACAAATGAGTTACTTCAAATGTGTATAAAAATGTCTAGACTCATGCTCATCCTCCAGAGAACAAGGAAAGTGTTGCTGCTCCCAGACATCCTCTTAGAGTCTGAGTGAGCTTCATAAAATGACACCTAAATTTGGGTGTCTTCCTGGGTGTTAGGTATCACAGCTCCTGTTATTGGTAATGGACATCCAGACCATTCATTCACTGGAGACTTGTGAGTGATTTAGCTCTATAGGCAACAGAGCCACTCTTACTCAGATCATCATTCTTTCTGAGAAATGGGTTGAGCTCCCTGTTCCTGAATGTACAACATCACCTTTAACTCTGTTCACCACATGTTCATTCTTTCAGTCACAGGCATGTTTATTACATGTTTTCCTACAAGGTCTCTGATATCATCAGGTCATGCAATAGGATCAGGAATGGATCCTAGTGTGCTCACTAGTGGTCCATCTTCTAACTAGATTTAGTTAGATAATACCATGTGAGATTTGGATGCATTATTCAAACAGAGTGTATAACTGGGTCCTGTTGATGACATAATTAACTCCTCTGGCAGTAAGATGTACTGTTGGTAGATTCATTTATTTCATAGTTGTATGTAAGACAGCATGATGTTTTGTTGGCCACTCTGGTTCTGTAAAAGTCTTAATGAAGTTCCTTCATTCTGTCTAATGTCTGATCCCTACCTGATCTTTCTCTTCCTCTTCCAGTGACGCTTCCAAGGACAGTATCACTCCACATAAGGGGCAGGGGAAGACGGGTGGGTGCTGAAAGATGCACGAAGAGGAAGATGAAGTTCCCAGGACATACTATGGAGTCGGGAGCTTGGTGAGCTTGGAGGAGGGAATGCCTATTGTTCACCAGCTCTTCTAAGGCCAGCTTACTAAAGAAGGGTTAAATAACCCCAAGTTGCCAATCCTGTTTTGAACTTCCTTTAAAACAAAGACACTTTGCCTCTTCCTGCCCTCAAAGAAATCTAGTAAAAAAAGCACACATAACATAACCTCCCCTGCCCCTCCACCAAGCCCATATCCCACCAGCTTATACAGAACCCTCAGGTCTCCACAGAGATCAATGTGCCTCTGTCAATAACAAGATTATTATCTTTGCTTTATGACCAGCTGTTCATAAGACCTCATGGTGTATGAGCGGTCAGGATGATAGGAGAATTTAAACAGGCTTTTTCTGAGGTCAAGGGAGCAGGTCAAATGTAGAAAGAATTTCCTTCAAAAATGCCATCAATGTACTCCCTGACTTGCAGGAGAGGCCTGGAAGCTTTGGTAATCAAGCCAGTTTTTCAAGCTAGAGACTGAGGGTAGGAAATGACTGCAATAGAGCTATGTAGTGGAAGCTGTCTTCTTGCAGAGATTGCTAGAATCACTGTTTCAATACTATTCAATTGATATGAGCAACTCACATTTGGATCCTGAGGACGAAGCCCCACTTGAAGTGGATCGTGATGCTCCTTTCATGGAGAAAACTCCTTTGCCTCTGCGAGTTGTTGTCACAGCCACACGAGGACGTTTCAGTGGAATCACTGCACGGGGCGGTGGGGGGACACGGCCATGGTAATCAAACAACCTAGAAAAGATTAAGTCAGCTGGACTCCATAAAACCTTCTGTGATTCCATGTCATGGAAGCACTGTCAACTAAATTTTCATGTTATCTTTGAGAAAATTACCCTTTGAAACCATAATCACTTTGTATCAAGTCAAATTAGATTTCAAGGGTCTATGCACATTAAGTGCCTTATTCAGATTTCAGTCATAGACCGGTGCACAGACCAGCTCAGAATTTTTTTGTGTGATTCAAATGAAGGATGTGTTATGGGACTCTGCTACTTGCAGTATTGAAAATCCATAACTTGCTTTCCACAGGTCTACATCATTTCATTGCACACAGCCAACAGCGGTACATTTTGTTGTGACATTTCAGCTCCTTTATGACAGGTATGGCTTAAATTCTAGTTTTCTACCTGCTATCCTTAAAGATGTAAAAAAATAAGAATTTTTTTGAAGGCAACCATCACCATAAAAAAATATCCTGCTGTTTGTGAAATAACAAGAGTCTTTGCATATGTTCTCTTTATTAAAGAATGAATTGGTGTAGAAACATGAAAGTACCCAAGCATGCTTAATAAAAAAAAAGTATTGTTCAAACCAAAACTACTGTAGCAGGTGCTGTTCAGGCTTTTACAACTACATCAATAAAAGATATTATACAAGCAAAATGAACTATTGTTCCCAAACAGAATAGTCCAATCCTAAAAATAGTTATCAATAGCAGGTAGCTAATGTGTATAGGAGAAAACAAAGGTGGTAGAAAAGGTAATCAAAGCTACAGATATATTTAGCACATAAAAGCTATGGGTTCTGTATATCACAGGTCAGGAGAAGAAAGTTCAGAAAATGATTTTCGTTTCAGAGTCAGAAGCAGAGGGATAAGCAACATCCTCATAAAATATTCTCAAAGTTACTTGCAACTAGTAATTATGGAAATTTATAACTGCATGTTTAATTTTCACAGTTGTGAGTACTGTCACCCAGCTGGGCAGATAGATACACATTGAAAACAGACACACAAGAAACAGTAATTCACTCACCACAGCATCTAACAGTATGATGAACAGGAAGCAGAGTCAAACTTAAATCTTCTAACCCGTTTTCTGGCAAGTAAATACCTAGTGCTTAAATCAAAGGGTCCATATTCCTGTCTGTACTGTAATCCTACAGACGATGTAACCATCTCCTTCCTTTTCCATAGCTCTCTACAAAATGTGTCACAGAGATCCTGTCACCCCCACTGAACGTGAACTCCATAGCCTCAAATATTCTCACAAATGAGCAGTTTCTAGCCATTGTGAACTTAATTAAACTATTATGTATGAAGAGGAACATTAAAATATTTTTGTCTATTTTTAACATAAATATTAGCATTTATTGTCACTCATCATTTTCATATTGGATGACCTGGAGGTTAGTCACAATATCCTGTTCGACATTATTCGAAAAAACTGTTTCTGAAGAGCTGTAAATTATCATGGAAAAGTTCATTATGTGATTATTACTCCAAAGGTGATTTTTTTCTAGCTTCTAATAGCTTGTGTGTAGATAATATAGTGAAATGTGAAACTATGCCTCCTTTTCTTGAAGTATATGAAAGAAGTCTTATCTGACTGTTTTCTATCTATTCCTACTTTTGTTTATGAAATTATGCAAAGCTTTTGGGTCTGGTATTTTGTTTTATTAAGTTCTAGATATTTCAATTATATGCCTTCTTTTAAAAATCAATGCTTCCATTTATAGTTTTGAAGTACCATATCCTTTTTTCCTTGTCCTTGCAATATGAGAAATGATGAAGAGAAATGCTCAGTTCTAAAGCAATTCTTTGCCCCAATAATCGCTTATGTGCAAATAAGTGTGCTTTTTCTTCCAGCCACCCTTCTAAAATGCACAGTTCTGATCTTGCTGCAAATAAGTGTGCTTTTTCTTCCAGCCACCCTTCTAAAATGCACAGTTCTGATCTTGCTGCAAATAAGTGTGCTTTTTCTTCCAGCCACCCTTCTAAAATGCACAGTTCTGATCTTGCCAATCTGTCTTCATAGTGATTTTATTTTAAAGCACTATCCATTATTGTCACCCTTTTCTGACCCCACCACTGCTTTAGTCAAGGTAAGAAAGACATATTCTCCTTTCAGGAAGGTTGGAAAGTTAATGAATTTTAGAAAAGAAGGTTTGGAGTAAAACACAGAACTTCAGAAAGCTCAGAAGTTCAAAAATTCAAAGAATCATGACTATATTTCTTGATTTGTATTTTTTATAGGCATGTTAATAGTTGATACACTAAATTCTCAATGGGATTTTCTTTTCCATGACTACTATATTGAGATTTTCATCTTTCCCTTCCATCAACTTGCATCTAACAGAGAAAATCCTACTGTTTTTATCATCAGAAGATCAGCATTTCCAGCCTTATAAGACCAAATTCATACTCAGGTTTTCTACCATAAAAGTTCTGCTGTCTTAGTTCTGAAAGACTTCTAAATTAAAAAATTATACTATTGAACAGATTGATGGATAGATTTAACTGTCAGTGGTGTTACATAACAATACAATAACCAAGACAGGCACAAGTTCCACAGAAACAACCTTTAACGTCCCATAAATGTGTCTTCTTTTTTTTGGTGAAAACCTAACCATTATAGTTGGTCATTTCTGCTACCTAGAACATATAGAATTAGGGAGAAAACTAGACACATAACTTTAATATTCATGTGGCGTAGATAAGAAACACTATTCTGTTAAAAAACATACAATTCCACAGACGAAATTCAGAACCATAACTTTGGAAAAATTAAATAACAGCCTATGAAAGTTAACTTTTTACAGGACATGAGTTGCTCCTACTGTAAAGGCTGGACTGAGCAGGATCACACTGCATTGATGACTTTTACTCCATGTGTTTATAGCTCACTACTTTTAGCCAATGGGAGCATGATGATTTACACACAAAACCAAAGCTAGTGGCTCAAACTGAACCCACATCAGGAAAAGACAAACCTGGAAAATATTTTTTCTACATTTTTTCTACTGCGTTCCTAAGCAGAAACATATGTAGCACACATGAACTTAAATGCTGGGTGTAAACTGCTCCCCTGCTACTGTCATGGACAGCAATACTTTATGTTAAAGAAATCTCAGATTAGAAGAGGTTGGTGGAAAAATGCTTTGCTACTCTCTGACTCACTTGTCCTGTGATAAAATGAACTGCTGTAATGCAGAGACACAGCACTGCTAGATCATGAGTTGGTGATCTGTGATCATTCATGCTACCCCTAAGTTGTGGGGATTCTGCAACATCTGAATAAATAAATTTTCACAGCGCTGAGCTAGGCTGTGTGTAAGTACTCAATGAAGTGTCTCCAACTGCTCAAGTATCCAAATTCTTTTCCTCCTATAGAAATACACTTGCTGTTCAACTTGTGCTTTTGCTCCCCTCAAGGTTCTTCTGGACTTCTAAATATTCTTGGAACATTGTTCAGGAGACATTCTATATCTTTTCATACACATGTATGAAGAGACAAAGCCATGAATGTCATACTGAAGAATTTTGCAGCCACTATACATTGCAGTGAAAGTACGCCTGCAAGAACTGTGTTAAACTGCCATTAAACTGTTCAGCACAGCAAATGCTCCAAATGCTCTTAGAGAAGGACAAAATCAAAAGAGCTGTTTAATAAGCACACATTTGATGGCAGTAATCTTCTCAGTGATATATTCAAATAGTTTTCTGATACACGATAGAAATAATGCAATAAATAGTATGTGAAATCAGGACTGACCTGTTTAACCAAATAATGGGATTACATTATAAACAAACAGTAAAAACTGTGTAGGATGTACAAAAATATAGCCACACATACCGGTTGTAGAAATCATCTCTGTAGTAATCATAATCAAAGACATAACCACTGTGGAGAAACACAGAAAAACAAGAATGAACTGGTTTATACGAAAATACACATTGATTAAAACTTCTGTGGTAATACTGGTTTACTCTCAAGTTTCAATCCCTTCTTCAAAAAGTCCTTCTACTTTTGCACAGCCATAAAATGTACATTATGTTTGTCAGTGCTGCTGTCAGCTATCACTGGATACTTGGCAGTGTGAAGTCTGGGGCACACAGACACAGTGTAAACAGTTGACAGCACATACAGAAAGGATTTAACACGGTGAGACAGCTCTGTAATTAGAAGGTCGTTATAGTGTAATTCTCAGAGTGATCAAATGAAGTTAGCATTCCAATACTGACATCCTCTTCTTTTCTGGGCTAACACAGCATAACCAGTGGAGTAGGAAGAGAGTTACATGATAGAGTGGTAAATGAGTGAGTGGGTGAGTTGAGATGAGACAGTTATTTTGATTTAGGAAACATGGAAAGGGGTGAACTGCTTGCTTGGTCCTTGAGTCAACCAAATATATTTTCATCAAAAAAGGAAAAAGTAAAACATTAGGAAAATAAATGCTGCAAGCAATAGTGTACCAGGGATGCATTTCCTCTCAGGTTCAGGAAGGAATATACATACCAATCTTGGAAAAGAAAGGTACCATGAAGGGAAACAAACACATGGAAAATTGCAAAGGTCCAGGAGAAAACTATTTTTGAACTGGAAATAACAAAGGCAATCCCAGATTGATCTTCCTGGTTTTGCATGCCATTAGCAACTTTGTACTTTTATGGTGAAGAAATAGCAATGAACTCTTATCTATCTCACACACACAGAAAAACCCCAAACCAACAAACTAATGATCTGGTAAGTGCTCCGCATGGGAAAGTCACAAGGGTTTGTTAGCCTGCCTGCTAACCTGAACCCTAAGTTTTTCACTGGCCTGAGAAGGACAATTATGAATAGTAAAGGTAAGAAACATGAAGAAAGTACCACAAAAAAAGAAGCTTTAAATGAGAAAGGAAAATGTAGAAAGGGGAGAGATAGAAAGGACAAACCACAGAAGAAAACTTTCCCTGAAATAAAGTGAGATTATAGACTGATAGTGTGATTTAGATTGGAAAGGACCATAAAGGTCATCTAGTTCCAGTCCCCAACATGGACATAGACACCTGGATAATGGTAGCTACATATTAAACAAGTTTTTCTTCGCGGGGAATGGACTTGTGGATAATTTCTGCTCTTGAACATCAAGCAAAATGTCTTCAGGATTTTTTTAGTGCATAATTTGAAGAATGGCTCAAGATTTCTACTAAAGCAGGTCAGGGTACAATTTCAAGTTCTGCCACATCTGTTTCAGATGCAAGTGCCCAGTTGCAAGTAACAGAATAAGTTGTACTCTTCCTGCACAATTCTGCAGTTGAAGATCATGAGACTCATAGATGACTGTGGTCCTTTTGGAAATTTATTTGAGAAAATAAATGCCTATATGCATTTTATGTGAAACACTTACTAAATTAAACAGCCCTGAAACCAGTAGCAGGTAAGCAGAGGATGCAAAATATCATTAAGTAATAATAGATCATGTATAACAATCATGTTTCTGTATCTTACCTTAATGCAAAACTAGCAAAATTTTTTCTAAACTCTGTGCAGCTCTTATTTTGTCTTTCACTCTGCATCCAGTCTGCATGAAACTAAGAAGTAGAAGGTAGCAAAGCAATTATTTTATTTACAGCGATTCACAGCTTCCTAGTGGTTTCAGTTAGCTGAATGATTAATAGCTTCAGTAAGCCCATACTTAATATTCAATGTGTGTTTTTAAGTAGAAGATAACAGCCAATTTGAAGAAAAAATATTAAATTTAAAAGCCCTGTCACATGAAACCTTTCACCTGGGGTTGACATTAATTTAATTTGCATAAAGACTGGACAAAATAACTTTTTCAAGGTTGAAAACCATGATGCTGATTAAGAGTAATTCACTTTACAGCAGTTACAGTAAGGCTGAAGGATGACTATACTTTTCTGGCCCACAGGACAAAATGAGGGCTACACAGGCCCACAGAACACAATGACTGCTGGCCCATCCCTGGGCCTTCAGAGTGTGACAATTTTTCAAGTTGAATTATGATGTTTCATCTGTAATAATATATTAAAGAGATTATAGTGTGAAAGCAACCTGTACATCTCTCTATCTACAGCCATGATTGTTCATTCTTCTGCATGTCAAGGGACAGACATAATATTTGGTCAGTGCTGCAGTATAACACGAAGCAGAAAATTAGCACAGATAATCACTGGCACTGAGATCAAGGTGACTGCTTGGCTCTTAACCTCTTGAGAGTTATTTCTTAGCAACCCAACAGCCTGTGTAATGGAGGCCGCAGGAAATCACTCATTCGGTGTTGAATACCAAATACTCAGCAGGTCAGAAGCAGAGAAAGGTTTAAATGAACCTGTGAACTGGTGGAGTCAGCAGTTTCCTAATGGCGCTGTAAACAGGGCAGGTCACTTACCCTCAAACATATGCCATCTCTACAATATTAACTACAGAACTGTGTGCATGATGCTGATATTAAAAGGGAAGACAGTAGAAGACACTGCTTTTGTATGTCTCAAAATGAGGCAAAGAAAACTCATCAAAAAAGGGGTGCTTCTACTAAGTAAAAGTCTTGATTCCTTTTTTTAATTTAGTATAATCAAGACAGTTTTATACAAGGCATTTCTTTTGGTTTCACTTACCACTATACCTATGTTTAAAATTGTGTATGCCTGAAGAATAGAGGATTCCCCAATGACCATATTTTCAGAGCTATGATGCTCTACTTATTCAAAATTCCTATGCATGTCAGCAGTTGCACATGTGTCAAATAGGCTAATACAACATCATGCATCTGAATCTTTGAAATAAACCTGTGGATGTTATTATGCCTTTTACCTGATGTTGAAAACATATTACTACAGTGCAATCTTTCTTGCATTCTGTGTGCTGTGCCCACAAAAGATTTTTATAAACTAATGATCACATCCTGTTTTAACTTAGCTCCAAACACTGGTGACTATGGCTGACTTCAGTGGGGTTATTCTAACTTTAGGATAGTTAATGCAGAAAAGAGCAGAGATAGCTTTTGCTGTTTTCATGTCTACAAGAATTTTATCTCATGTGTAAATCAGTCTTAGCTAATATCACTTTTTCTTTCCACAGGTACGAAGATATATTTAAATCATAAATGTTGACAGAACAGGCATAATGTACCTTAATTCAATTGACAGTGTTATCACCATTTATACTGTCAATTGCTTCTCTGTTGTCAGGCCTGGATAAAAATATTAAATACAAAAGAAATATTCCTTCAATCAAACTCTTTTTAGGAAGCACATATCAACCTAATGGTTGAAACTAGTATTCCAGTCATTTGTGAAATCATTTCTCTTGTCTTGTAAAAAGAGTGCTAGAAATTGTTCCTGTTGAGTGCAAAAGAGAATCAGTCTAAACTGACATGATGTTAAAAAGGAAGCGGGTGAGGGTAACTACATGATTTAGAGAATAAGAATCAAGATGTGGAAACTTTCTCCATTAGAAAATCAGATGGAAATTTCATAAGCTGCTGAAAAAAATGTGGAGATTTCAGGCCTCTTTTCAGTGGATGGTTACCTACATTCCCAGACATGAATTAAATTGGTGGGCTGAAACCCATCTTTGCTTTAAAGATGACTCGATTTTAGGTAAGGATGAGGATGCTGATAGACTTGGAGGGACACCTGTTTAACAGTTCAGGCTGTTTATTTTGCAGAGAAAGGTAATACTCTCCAGAGCCAGCTCTTTTTGCTGACAGACTCACTATCAAAAGGCAAATATTTTCAGTGATTTCCTCAACTAATATATTCTTAGATGTTTACTGGAAAAAAAGTGGGGGCTGGAAGAGGAAAAGTAATTGCAGAAAAGTATTTTGCATTCATTTCCATAATACAGTTATGAGGGCAAATAGGTATAGTTGAAAACAAAAACTTAACACCAAAATCCCCAATTATTTGTCCCAAAATGCCAAACAATTGAACATAACCTACTATTTGTATATTTCAATTAAAGATTAATTTGCATAGCAATTTTGAAACCATAAATTAATAAAGTTTTGGGTTTTTTTTTCTAATTCTGTGCATTTATTCAATTAATAAGAGCAAGATATATTTTTTCTTAGTGGGAAAAAAAATGAGTTAGGTTTTAGAAAGTGTAGTAAGGTATGTAATAATGTAAATGGAGATTTTTTTTTTCTGCAAATCTGATTTTTTTTTTCCAATCTAATCTGAAGAGACGCATTTTTTACAAGCAAGACTTGTATACATAAAAAAGCTGACATACAATAGTCCACTTTCCATTAAAGTATCTTTCTTCAGGTACTAGGCAGAATTTATCTTCTATATGATTAGGCTGTATTTTTTCTGTCTCCAGATATGTCCCTTCTCTACTCTCATCCTCCCTCCCAAGAACTATTTACCCAGTTAAATGTATTTTCTGAAGACTGTTGAACTTACTCTTCAACTTAAATTTTAGGCAAAACTTGGGTAGATATTCAAAGTTGCATATACACAAACAGGTAATTAAATCATTAAGACATTTTCCTGTAGAGGATTAGGCAAAGCTTGTGAAGCAGAGAACAGCAAAGCCATTGAGATTAATATTTAGACTCCAGGGATCAGCTGGTCTCAAAGCTGTTTATGGCAGCCATACAGGCATGAGTGATGCAGGGATTTCAAGGCAAAACTAAACCCCAACAATTTTCTGTACAGCTAAGTGCTAAGTATTAGAATTGCTCCTAATTAAAACTACTTAATGTGGTTGCAGGCATGACCTATGCTTAACAATGTTATCCTGATGCTTTTTAGGGAAAAAAATAATAGCTTTTTAATGTAAAAATCCTGGGTAAATCTAATTAATGTCTCCCTGATCCTTCTCCTCCTGTTGCAAAACTATTTTTATGTCATCTAAAGTAATGTCCAATTATTTATGTTTCCCACGGGAACATTTTATAGTAAGGCAATGAAAAATCTTTCCAGTGGCCTAACCATTTCCCGAGGTGTCCTTTAATTTTATAATCTGACTGGGAAATTCTTGATATCCATACAGTAACTTTTTTTCCTTAGTATAAGAGTAATGGGTCCTGCATCTTAAAAATCTGTTTTCTATTCAGTGTATTCAAGGTACTACTGTCAAACCATACATATGTGATTGATTATCCAATTTCTCAGTAATATTGTATACATTGAAGGAGTGTCATTTGACTGGATTTGACAACTACAGCAGACTGTCATTGACAGGTGTAGGAATAAGTGATGAGTTTTGTGTTTTCACAGCATTTCACTGAACAGCAGACTAAATTAAAATCATAGTAGCAGCACCGGAGTTGAAAGACTAACTACTTAAGATTACAAAAACAGATCTCTAAAACTTTATGTACTCTTCAGAGAAGCTGTCTTAGAAGCACTGAATGAAACACAAAAGCGTGTTTCACAAAAGATTAAGCAAGTACAATGAGATGATGTCAGAGGTTATGTAAAAGAAAAAAAGTCTAGAAAATTGCATCACATGCTTTCCTTTCTCCTTTTCTAAACTGTCAGAAGGCTTAAATTAAATTTAATTCTGTTCTCATTTACATTAATTTTACTAATGTAATTTTAGTATTTTGGATTGAGCAACTGAAGGTTTAAAGCATCAAAATGGAGACATGACAGAGACAGAACTGTCAGCGTCCTGAGTACATCTTGTGAAGACAAGACCTACTGAGTGTTTTTCCAAGAATGTGCTTTTCAAGTGGAGCTACAATATAAATGAAGATACCAGATATTCTGACTCTGTAAAAGCATTCTTGTACTCCTGACCCACGGTGCAATATTTTCCATGGTAGATGGATTTGGGAAGTGCAACTGATACAGAGGAGATTCTTCTATAACTAAGCACAGACCTGGACTCAATTCCAGTCTGGTCAGAGATGAATGGAGAGGGCAGTTGTACATCACATAACCAGCTATGTATCCTCTAAATCAGTGCTAACTATGCTGATTACACTTTTCTTGATTTCTGACAAATCTTCCTAATACTTCAGTGCTCTGAAAGTGCTTGTGTTTATTCTATTTTGCATACACAGTGAAGAAAACAAAATTAATTTTGCTTAAGGGAACAAAAAGTCACAAGCCAAAGGAATTCCTAAAATATCAGTGGAAAGACTTTTTGATTTACAGAAGGATATTCAAATGTCACCACTCTGAATTACCTCATTGTAAATCCAGAATAAAGGTGTTGAAATCAAGGGATCAAATATACTTATTTCTCTTAAACATATGTCTGGATTTCTTCATTATATTCATTCTCATAAGGGAAAGAATATTTTTGTCCCAGATGACTCACCTGAGTGTAGTATGTGGCAAAAGAGCCTGCTGGTTTGTGATTATATTGGTATTGCAGTTTCCCTATACAATTTTGGACATATGGAAGAGCTACTGATTTCTTGTCATGCAGGTATGATGCAAGTATGAATCATCTAGCTGAAAATTTTCTATACATCTTTTCTAATTTGCAAAAAGTATTGTTTGAGACTCACTAAGAGACCTTCTTCCCCTTAGGAAACCCCCATGTCAATTTCTTTTGCCTGCTTCTCTAGTGTCTCAGCCAACTCAAGACTTGAAGTTCTGTGCCTGTTTTTTTTGAGGAAAGTCTTTTTTTGCTTAGGGAGGGATCTTTCTCAGGTTTCCTCAAACAGTTGTGCTCCTGCCTTCCATGGCATGCAAGACAGGGCAGCCTGGATAATCTCCTGCTTTACTCTGCCTGGTGTATTGCCTTATGGTTACCTCCATATTCTAAGGGTGTGCTCCACTCCCTGGTTCACTGTCAAAACACCTAACAATATAGGGTATTTAATCATCTCCTCTCTTCCTCATTGAAGATTTTTTGAGGAGCATGTCCAATGTAGAGTTTGATCAGGTTACATTTTTGACTTCAGGTTTAACCTGATTTTCCCATGTTTAAGCTCCTTAAAATAGTAGTAATATTTTTTAAATCACATGTTGTAGCCTCTGCCAAACATTTTGGTAGCAGAATTGATTGTAAATGAATGGTCCACAGTCTGGCTGCTATATCTTAAAAAATCAACAAAACCCAACCAACCCACAATAAATTTGGGGAGTATGTATTTTATGTGATCTTCCCTTTGTCTTCTCCCTTGCACTCACTGGATGTTATAGTACTTCTTCTGGACACTCCTTCGTATTGCTGTTTTAAACTCCAAGGAACAGTTGCACAGTTTGACATTTTGACAACTTGTTTGCAGCAGATGGGCAAGTTTCATTAGCTGATTCTTATTCTCTGTTAAGAACATAAAGCTAATACTTGAGCAACAGGGTCTAGTGGAAGTTGTCCCTGCCAATGGAAGGGGGATTGGAACCAGATGATCTTCAAGGTCCTTTCCAAGCCACACCATTCTGTGGTCCTATGATTAGCACACAAGAGGGCTCGTGGAGCTTTATGCTTCCATTTCTTGCCATTTTCTGTGACATTGTCCTCTGAATCATATCATCACAGTCCCTGACAGATAAGGGGCTGCTTGCACCGTTATGTACCAGGGCCAGTAAACATTTATAGAAAGTTGCATTTCAAGTGGTTTATCACTGTAGGAAAAGCACATTAGAAGTTATCAATACAGGCACATCTTAGACTAAATTTTGTTTTGTATAGTCTATTGAATTAAGCTACCAAAACAATTTAGTGCTGAGAATTCCTTCCCCAGATTCTCTTCCCAAACCACAAGATTCTGTAAAGAAAAGAAGACTTCTAATGTCTATCTCTCTGACTCCTCCTTCCCCCTCCCTTACCTTCTTGCTGAACTCCTCTTGCATGATTTTTGCCTTCTCCCAGCAAAACCACATTACCATCAATCATCCTTATGCAACTTACATGACTGGAATTTTACTTTTCTGTGAATGCTCTACACAGCAAGACAGTTTTATAGCCTATAAAGAATCATTCAGAACATGAAATACACCAAACTACTGACCTCTAGACAAAGTCTGCTTGAAAACAAATCACACTTGATTCCAGATTTAAAGTATACCCGTGATTAATATGTGTGCATGTGCATGTTAGTAAAAAGATTAGTTTTGTGAGGAAGCAAAGTCTTATTAGACACATCTCAGGTTCCTCCATCTCTGCTCAAGCAATGGGAACCCTTTGACACAATACTGCTATCTAAACCACAATAACAACCCCCAGTTTTTTTTCAATAACTTTGTCTCAGAAGACATAGCTTCCATTTCCATCCCATATCCTTTTGTACACCAAGAAAGGATAGATCTGCAGTATAAATTAGCTTATTTGAGAAATGCTTCAGTTTTTCTCCTTTGTGTATTGATCCTAATTTCTGTGAAGGTGTTAGCTATTTTCAAGTAGTTCAGAACAAACAGTTCATGTGAAAAATGCAGTCTGAAAATTGGTAATTTTTCATTTTGACTATCTGTTGTTCGTAGTGTGCCTGGAAACTTCCTTTTAGATTCTGTCCCTTAATTTGGATGGTAAGAGAATAAACAAGGCCTTATCCAGTAGGTACTTTACAGTAAATAAATGCTTCCAGTAAAAGGCATCCAGCATTGGTTGAGAAGAAACTCTATATGAGTCAGCAGCTTGTACTCAGAGCCCAAAAAGCCAACCATATTCTGGCTTCATCAAAAGAAACACGACCAGCAGGTGAGGGCGGTGATTCTCCCCCTCTTCACTCTCATGAGAGCCCATCTGGAACACTGCATCCACCTCTGTTGTTCCCAATGTTAGAAGGATGTGGACCTGTTGGAGCAAGTCCAGAGGAGGGCTGGAACACCTCTCCTATGGAGACAGGATGAGAGAGTTGGGGCTATTGAGCCTGAAGAAGAGAAGACTCTGGGGAGGCCTCATAGCAGCCTTCCAGTACATAAAGGGGCCTACAAGAAGGCTGGAGAGGGACTTCTGCAAAGTCATGTAGTGATAGGACAAAGGAAAATGGTTTCAAACAGAGAGTAGATTTAGGTTAGATATTAGGAAGAATTTGATGGGAGGATGGTGAGACACTTGAATGGGTTGCCCAGAGGTGTTGTGGATGCCCATCCCTGCAAGTGTTCAAGGCTGGATTGCGTGGGGCCTTGAGCAACCTGGTCTAGTGGGTGGCACCCCTGCCCTCTGCAGGGGGGTTGGAACTAGATGATCTTTAAGGTCCATTCCAACCGAAACCATTCTGTCATCTTCTGAAACTTTATAATTGCTGGGACTTAAAAGTACTTTCTGGTTTCTATCTGTGTGGTTATCAAAATGTTGGATAAAAGTATCTGGCTACACGATGGCAGCTGATTCAACCTCCCATCCTTAGCCTCAAGAGTAAGGGCTGCAGAATTCAAGTGTGGGAGAGCTCGGAAAATTAGTTTCATTTTGGGTTTGGTTTTTGTTAGTTTTTTTTTTTTTAATACAGGATTAGAAGCAACTGAAAGAAAAAAAAAACCCTCTATATTTGTTTGAAATTGGTTTACATTTTTTGAATTAAACAAATGCTTTGGCATTAGCTACAGAGTCACTACCAAAACAATGTCGACTCTTAGTGATTGGTCATGCATGACAGATTCACTCTGTTACTTCTACTTCACATTTAAGGCATATCCTCCAACTTTTAATTATACTCTAATATGTGGCTGTGAAGAATTTCATTTTATTGAGCAAAATGAATCCTTACACAATTTCAGAACCAAAGCTGAAGAATTCAGAAATGAAAAAATTTGAAGGACAGTAATTAAACTGTTAGCAACAAAACTCTTATCCTACTATTGGCAAGGCAGAATGTGACCTAATTCCCATTTATTTTTGAGCAACACCATCAGGAAAGTTCTTATAACCTGCTACATCTGTGCATACACCCCCACTAGAGTGTGTATGGGTGCTGTTGAAAAAGTTTCACTTTGGCTAGAAGAATGATGAGAATTATAAGAATCTGGCCTGAACCTCAGATTTAAAAAAAAAAAAGAAAAATCCCCAAACTCAATGGATAATTACATAATGCTTTTGAACTTCAGTTCATAATTAGAACTAGGAAAAATGCCCCCAAAAGAAATCAAAACAGTTAAAATCAAAACCCTTGAAAGCAACATCAGTTTGGGCCAAACAGAAGCTATTTAATATGATCATAAATACCCTTGACAGAGTCATGCTTCTTTTTAAATTATGGTTTGTAAAGGCATTATACCAGGGTAGTTGAAAAGTGGTTTGTAAGCAAGGTCAGATCTCAAATCAAGCTGAATTTGTAGAAAACAATCTATGATACAATTCATTTTACTAGTTGAAAGCTTGCCTAGTATCAGGACATACAGTGATTGTATTTCAAATGAGGGTCATACCACAGCTAATGCACAGCTGAATTATCCAGGAAAGCAAGATGTGAGTAGTTGTTCCTTCGTATCACACACAATAGTCCTTAGTATCTGCTAGATACAAAGCAACAATAAAGACAATAACTCCTAGCCTGAAGTTACTATCTATTTAAAAATCTTTAAGAAACAGGAGAGATATTTAGGAAAGTTCCAATTTGCTCTGAATCAGCAATGCTTCTCTCTGACATGCCTCTTTCTGCACTGTTTTCTCTCTTTCTCTTGATTTCACACTTTAGAAAGGAAATGTGTAAAGAGCATGGTGTGGAGCAATATGTTTTGAAGCACGTCCAGTGACTGACTGCTGTTGTGATCATGGCTGGGTGAACTCCAAGAAGAAATCTCTTTATCAAGGAGCTGCCAATTATATTACTGCAGAAGGATGTGAAGTGCACTATCAAGTAAAAGCTCACATAGCAGCACTGGCTGTCTTCCTGTGGTTTGGTCTCTTAAGCATACCTTTCTCTTGTAGTTCAAGTGCAAGTAATATGGTAGGTAGATGGATCAGTCTCAGATTTCACTTCCTGGTGAAAAGGATTAAACTGATTTCAAGGATGGAATCAGAGGCATCATCCATCAGATTCCCTCTGAATATTTGTATAAGGCCTATTGTGCTAAGAACTTAATATTAAGAAGAGTTTCAACTGTTACTATCAAACAAAGCAGTTAGAGTAACATAGGCAGAAGAGCAAGTGGCAAACACAGGTTAACTGATTTGAACAACATTATAGGGAATTTGAAACTTGAAATATAAAACTTAACTTCATAATTATTGTATCTTTCAATATATTTATCAAGGGGAAGATATTGAAATAAAACTTCTTTGTAATGATCTATAAACTTGTAAAAATAGTCTTTCATATGCAACAGCCATAAAAAGGATGAAAAACTGTCTCAATTTTCAGATGTGTTGTGAGTAGGGAGCTAGGTCTCATGATATTTCTTCACATGCCTATTAGCATGCCACAATAAACTTATTTGTCTTGTATATTCACAGAAGCCCTTCTAGATACTTTGTTGATACCTGTGTGTCATGGTTTTGCTAGA
>WBMZ01001863.1:0-43817 GCA_013400975.1 Atrichornis clamosus | reverse complement strand
GAAGGAAGGAAGGAAGGGGGAAAAGAATTGAAAGTATTTTCAGGCTGTGAAGTTTTATAGAAATATTAATGTGTTTTTCTGTGTAGGATTCTGAACGGGTATTGAAGATGCAATGTGAATCCCAAAGATTCAGTTAGCTTTGAATCTAACAGGAGCCATGCTAAAAAGATTACTTCATATGAGCAAAAGTTGGTTATTTTGCTTAAGTATTTCTGATTACCATAATTTCATCTGTAAAAGAATCAAATAAGATGCTTTCCCTTTGTGATTTAAATGATAAAACTAAACTCTTGAGTATTCCAGTATCAAAGAGAGTTGATATAAGCATTTGGTTGCCTTAGTAACTAACAATTTTTTAAAAATATCATATAAACATTGTGTTAATGTTAATTATTTTAGCATTATTATCAAATACACTTTCTAGTAACGTTAGTGATACCACACATAAATTTACTTTCAAAATATACCAGTATTCCATTGATTTGACAAAGAAAAGACTATTGTGAGATAGAAGTTGAAGTTAAAAAAAACCCCAATCCTGTAAGAATAACTGCCTGACTAAAAGACAAAACAGAATCATACAGTGGACACCTGCCTTTTTCTACCTGCAGGAAAAATACATGGGAATAATCAAAATAAATGTTCTTCATAAATAAAACTGAGAGGAATGCATGTAAAATGATTCTTTAATGCATATTTTTGTGTATGTCTATAAGAACCTATGTATGATTAATATAATAGAACAATGCACACAGGCAGTTCTTAATTTTTCAATCAAATGTCTGCAAACTTAGGACAGTAATAAAATGGAATAGTGCAGTATAATGTGTATAAATTTTCCCACTAGACATATACTATATGTCAGTACTAAAGTTACACAAGTAATGACTTAAAGAGAGTCTTTGTCCAGTTCTCTGTTAAAAAAAAAAAAAGGCATTTCGTAAATAAGATGAAAGAAATAGAAACTGTATTTCTTAGCTCAGAATATTATGAATAAATATAAAAAAGCATAAGCAAATGTGCCATGCTTTTTTTTTCACAATATCAACTGGAATTTGTTTCACCCAGGTATACATAATAATGATACACCAGGAGGTTCAAAAATTAAGCACAACTCACATCACAAGAGAAAGTACAAAACCAATTTGTTTCCAGTTGGAAGACATAAAAGCATGCGTTATTCCAGCACAAGCCAGTAGACACACAGTTCAGTATTCTCTGTCTGAGCCTGTAGCAAATGCTTCAAAGATAGTGTAAAGAAATCTTTCATGAGTCAAGATTTCAAAATCCTACCTGCACAAAGGCGCACTTTCTTTCTAGCCCACATCACTTCATATTGAACTCATACCTGGAGTGCTATTTTGTATCATTAATTCTATTAAAGTGCACAGTATAATTTTAGTATTTTTTCTCACCAGGGCAACACTTCTTGTGACGAGACTAACAGTGTTTCACTCCTTTTAAACACTTATTCACACAACTGTCCTGTGGTCATGAATCAGTGGTTAATTTGCAAAATTAATTTCTCTACATTTCACTTTAATTCCTCTAGACAAATTTGTGCCTACGTTCCCACAAACTGGTCATTGCCATTAATTTATTCACCTCTGTTGCTTCCCACTCATTCTTTTCCTACTTTCTGTAATTCTTCTAGTTTTCATCAGAGGAAGCTTGAAGTTAGGGGGACAAGACATGAGACGCTGGAGCATACTCGCATTCTGGACATGACTGGGAGATCCCAGAAAGCATGTTGCATCTCCTAATAAGTTTTACTTTGTTTGATAGCCTGTTTATGCCTTTACTAAGTAGTAATAATTAGTCAATTAATACACCATATTTCAACAATCACATAGAGATCAAATACCAAAATTCTGCCATTTTATGTACTAGGGACAAATACAGGTCAGGGGAAGAATTATTTCCACTGACTATACCAAAATTATGAATATCAAATCAGACTCTGGATTTCATTTGCTAGACTATCATTTTCAACTCTTTATAATTTTTTTTTATGTTTGTTTTAAATATTCCACACTATGACTCATTGCACAGAGTTACCCTTCTGGCTTCATCCTAATTAGCAAGCATATGCAAGCATATGTAAAGAGGAAAAAAACCCTCAAGTTATGCACAAACCACTTAACAAGTCATAAAGCTTAGTATTGCTGAAGACCGACCTTAGAAAATTGGCTACTGATCACCATATGGAACCACAAAATATTTCTATGAAACCAGTCACTTTTATTTAGAGTTTGTAAAAACCCCATTTTTTCATCATTGCAAGAACAGTTTAGTGTACATCTAAAAAAAAGTAGTTTTGATTAATATCTTTGTCTCAAGATAAATATATAAAACTCATTAGAATATTTCTCCTTGGAGTTTCAGCAATCACTTCAAGGCCAGTCATAAAACTTGAACAACATTTGTGTTCTCTAAACACAGCACATGTGCCTGTGGTTTCACATATGCTGGCTTACTTTCACAGCACTCCTCAACTGGAGGTCTTGTGCCATTCTTTCAGAAATTTTCTATCAATGTAAAATAACACTCTTAGAAATCTTGCTAATCCTGAATTTTGCAGATATAGGCAATCTGGTGCTACAGTATATTAGGCTTTCATATCAACAAAGGACTTCAGAATAGATTGACAAATTAAATTATGACAAACTTGACATGGCGCTTACAAAAAAAAAAAAAAAAAAAATCCAGACTATCCAAACAGTATATTTGTGATTTTGTGGTATTCAGACAGAACCAAAGATCTCACACAACCAATAACGTTATGGCTCAGAACAGTGAAATATTATGCAGGGTAAGGTGAGTATTCTCACTGTTGGATGATGTATGAAAAGAAAGTAAAGACACTTAACATCAAGATTGAGGGTTAAAAACTTTTATTTTGACAGCACTTGTAAACATTCAGTAAAATCTGCATTAATAAATAAGGTCAAATTCTGCTTTCAGGCTGAGTTAATATGAAAAAATTCACAACCATTGAACTCAAGGACTTAATTATTTCATGCTGTAACTGCCAGATGAGTGCTAAAGTCTGTTGCATACCACAGTGAAATTTGCAAGGATATTGAGCTGCTGTGCACAAAAAGACCAAAATCAAGCCACATTTATAAAGAATCTCAAGAATCAGGTCAAAATAATTAATCAGGACAGTGTTTACATATTCATGAAAAAATGGTTGGTTTTTTTTTTCTTTAATGGAGTAGTTCTGATATTTCAGTGTATTCTAAATTACTCAGGCTTACTGATACTGGTAAAGTAATTTTTAAACACAAGACAACCCCCTAAAAAAGCCTCATTCCAATTATTTACCCTTGTGCAGAGACCCCTTGTTTACATCTATAACTTGTTATAATAAGATACCTTGTTCCTGAGTGGCAAAAAAAACCAACAAACAAAAAATCAAATTCTTTTTCAGTAGATAATGAGGAAACACTGAAAAAGTTAAGAAAGCAACTTTCTCTGTCAAAAATAGAATCTTTCAATTAAAAACAGAATCTTGTTTCAAAATTCAAGATGGTATGTGTCTGTCAAGAATAATTCCTTTGGAAAATACCTTTGGATCTTTCTATTTATAGGATCAAATAACATTCTATTACCTGTATGTTTACCTGTTATTTAGAAAAAAAAGATAGGTCATCTATTCTGAGCCCATAGAGTGCCTTATTCACATGAGATTGATATAAATTGTAGAAAACATTTGCTTTCCACCTGACTGTGGTGGGTTTAGGTTTCTTGGTGAATTTATTCCCATTTGTTATCAGAGAGGCACTGGAAGGAGGAGGGTATGGCCTTTCTGGATGAACAGTCAGTGATTAGTCTCTGCCCGGCTTGGAAGCGGACAAGGCAGTGTGGCTGCAGGACTTCTACCCAGTGTCCCGGTACTGCGGTTGAGTGCTCCCTGCTGCCTGCTTGTAAGCCTGCTCCTTACTGGGGGAGAGACAGAGAGAGGGCTCGGCTGCCCCGTTGACAGAGCCTTCGGCAGCCACCAGCGCTGGGAATACCTGCACCGTCTACTGCTTATCATTGCCAGAAGACCCTCCCCATCTGTGTGGGTGTTTCAGGGGAAACTGGGCTCCCCTGCCTCCTCTCTCCCTCCCACCTGTTGCCTGAGACCTCAGCTGCTGTCACCACCAGGAGACCACGCGGGGCACGTGACAGCCCGGAGAAAACTGAAACCCTTCCCCGTCCACCTCTTCCCTGTCTCCCCTCTCTGAGGCCGCCATTGCCTCGTGGAGGTTCCTGAGCTCCCGTGGGAGTCGTCGCAGCCCCTCTGCCCCGCCTGGCTCACCAGCGCCCCCTGAACCCGCGGGGGCGGTACTGCAGCCCCTGGCTCACCTGACTCACCAGCGCCCCCTGCCGGGTGTGGCCATAACTACACCACAGGGGACACAGCCTGATGGGTGGGAAATATCTGTTAATTGGTTTTTGGTTTTGCTATTGTTGTTGTTTGCTCTGTTGTGTTACTTATATACATTCTAGTAAAGAACTGTTATTCCTTTTCCCACATTTGTGCTCATAAGCCCAGTAATTTCAAAGTTACAATAATTCGGTGGGGGAACGGGTCTTTTCTTCCTTTCCAGGAAGGCTCCTGCCTTCCTTGGCAGAAATCTGTCCTTCAAACCAAGACACTAACTATTAAATGGAAGCACATTGTCTTTGTTTGTTGGCTTTTACTTCCTCCTCTACAGTTATTTTGGTCACCTGAATCATCTGGATGTTATTATCCATGAACTATGTGAAAAAAATAATTTCATATGTATCATAGATTTGAGGAGAAATATGGCATCTGGCAATGCTATGCTCACAGATACATTGGGGGATTCTTCTTCTGGGGACTGGGGGAAACAGTATGATCTCTGCACAAATAATCTACAAGAGTTCCTAATGGTAGTAGAATTTGAATTCATGCTGAGTGTATGGCACTGAATGATTTCAGCTGGGTTTTTCTCCCTGAATATGTTACAAAACCCAATTTCAATCAGAATACACACATACATGCAGGACTTAACTGACAACAATGCAAATTGGTATTATACTGTAGGAAAAGTCACATTCAAATAAACTTTATCAAACAGCTTGCTAGGGACATAATGAAAGGAGAAGTGCTTAATGCAGCAATAAATAACCTAGATCTCAATACTACCTCTTTGTGAAGTCAATACTAATGTTTACTGATGTCTTACACAGCACCCCAAGGGCAATCATTCTTAGTTTAAATCAAATTTAAGAGCACCTGCAAAGGCACAAAGTATGCAAAACCTATGGAATTAATTTTTCCTGCTTTCTTCCTGGTAGCTCTTCTGCTACCACAATTTATCCCATACCTGCCAGGCTCTGTTAATTTTTTCATTAGTGCAAGGACATTTCAAAGAAACACAATATTATAAAGTTCACTGCACTTAAGACTCATTCTGTGGACAATGGCAATGAAGTTAAAAACAAATATCTGCCACCTGTATTTCTACATCACACATAATGAGATGTTTATTATTCAAGATGTCTCATTTGGTCCAACTTTATAGGCTGGGAATAGTCCAAGAGTGGAAGGCATAGTAGCACTTTGGAGTTGGACAAGTTCAAGATGTTCTGAGTCACCACAGACAAGATGAAAAGACAAGGCTTCATTGAAATGGCGGCTTCTGACTCTTGTAGTAGGGGTTAACAAGGATGGTCAGCTCTTTATAGTGGGACATATATGATTTTTCAATAGACTCTGAAGCCCTGTTTCAGAATATCTTCACAGAAGGGCTTGTCTAAGCTTTTGGCTGCTTGCTACTAGCTCATGTACCAAGATTTTCTTCCCCTAAGTAGGGAAAGGGGAAAAAGAAGAGATGTGGCATGTATGGACCTCATCTCAGAGATCAGTAAGATGAGAACATTCATGCCCAAAGCAGGAAAACTTTAAGAGGATTATCATACTGTATCACTAGGGTTTTCTCATTATTTGATTTGCTTCCAGGTCTCCTCCACCATTAGATGGAAAAATGATGCCTTAGATAAGTGTCCTGCTTTGTGACAATTTTAGGAGGAAAATGCCCTCTAATAGAAGGCAGGTTTCAACAGCCCCTCCCCCACCAGGTTCGGAAAGAAATTTATCGGAAGAAAGTGAAAAAACCTTGTTTATTTACAAGCACGCTCGGAGTGCTCGCAGGCACAGAAAAAAATGAATAATGTTAGATTATAAACCCCTCGCGGTGGGAAAACCTGGGTAGGTTCAGGGTCCTTTCCTATAGGTGTGGCTCTGCTCTCTCTCTCTCTCTGGAGCTGGAGTGCAACGTGGGCCCCTTCTTCCGGGCCACAGCACGGGGACCCTAGCGATCCCGGTGATTTGGTCTGGTGTTTTGGACCAGAGCTCAGCTGAAACAGTTCCAGAAAAAGAGGAAAAGAAAAAAACCCACAGTCCCAAGGAAAACTTTGTTGCCTCAGCTAGCTAGCAGGCTAGCAAAAAAAAAAAAAACCAAAGAATTTTGCTCTCTGTCTCTCTCTCCTGAGAAACAGAGCCGAAAGCTGGCTAAAAGCAAAAAGGAGGAGGAAAAAAACCAACTCTTTTCCCTGCTACTCACGGGCCGAGCCGAAGTTGCTGAGAGCTGAGGGAGTCCACGGGAGTGTGCCTGTGTTTTATACAGTCCTTGAACACTCCTGGACCCAACTTAAAGGTACAGGATTCAT
Source organism: Atrichornis clamosus (assembly GCA_013400975.1). Classification (NCBI taxonomy): domain Eukaryota; kingdom Metazoa; phylum Chordata; class Aves; order Passeriformes; family Menuridae; genus Atrichornis; species Atrichornis clamosus. The sequence continues at coordinate 37,130 of WBMZ01001863.1, read as the reverse complement.
GTCTGGCATAGAGCGGGCGATAGGGGATACATAGTATCATACAGTCACCCTAAGACAATAAGCAGAAAGCTTATTATAAGAATTATTTTATTATATAATATATGAAGCTTCACCAAGACTAAGCTAGAAATCTTTGCTTTCTTAGAGAAGACCTTGCAAGTATGTTTCTTTTCAGTTTTTCATTTTTAAAACCACAGGCAGAATCTCCCTCCCTCATCCACCGTAAGAACTTTTCTGGCATAAGGTAGTTGAGTTTCAATCTTAAAGTTATGCCATTACCTCTCCTTTTAAAAGAAAACTTGCAGCACCTTTTGCATTAATCACCAATGACTACCATTTGCTTTTATAGGTCTGAATGGGATCAGATACATTCCTTTATTTTGTCTCTGAAGCTTTTTCATTGGCAAGATGCAAGCAATTGCTATTTGACTGTGTAACATTTCACTCAGGAACTGTATTTCTTCCATCTGCCTACTGAATGGAATATATCTAAATTCTGGCACCAGAAGGACTTTCTTTTCTCTTAAAGGCTATTTTTTAGGGCTGTCTAAAACTAGGTGGAAGATACCAGCTTCCCTGGCTCTTTCAGACACTTCTACATATTTCCTCCCCTCCAACTCATTACAAACACCAGCCTTGCAGCATCACCCACAAACCTCTATCCCATTGGCCCATCACTGCACACATGAACTTCGCATCCTACACGTGCGGCTGACTGCCTTCCTTCCTCGTACTGCTGCATTGCCTCTCCCCAGTGAGAACTACATGGATTTTTGGTTAGTTTAAACATGATAGGTTGGGTGGAGTTTATATTATGATCACTATTTTGAAAAAGAAAGGAGCCTGATGGTATTTTTCAGGCAACTTAAATACTCCTCCTATGCACATTGTTCCAAATTACTTCCAGCAGCTCACTGAAGTGTGACTAAAAGATTGCACTTCTCACAAGTCATTTCTAAAGTTGGTTATTGGAGAATGAACAAGCTGCCTGTTTTCTTTGACTTATCAAGTAATTTACATGTTTTTGTATTCAGAAAAACAAGCACAAACAGACATCTCTTGGGATGCCAAGAAGCCAACACTTGCCCCAGGTTTCTTCCCAAAGGGTAGCATCGCAGGTAGCAAATAACAGAAAGAAAAACATACTTGTACATAGGGAAAGATGCTATCCCCCCACTCCTTTCTTTTTTTTTTTTAATTAGCAAAACAGAAATGTCTTTGTGTTTTGGTTTAGTTTGCAGATTTTGCTGGGTTTTTTTGTTTGCTTGCTTGTTTGTGAGGGTTTTCTGTTGCTTAACATAGCATTGTTCACTAGTGATGAATTTTGGCCCAACTGGTTTCTCATTTAAAAGGGCTTAAGTTGTTAAAGTGTAAAAGCTCTGAGATGGCAGCTTAAACGAGGGTGCTTGATCTCTTGGCCTGAGAGCTGGCAAAAAGGGTTGGTAAGGGAATCATGTTCCCCAACAGATGGAGAAAAATTAAATACAACCTAATTTTTTTACAATGCTTCCTTTTCATGCCAGTTGACACACATAAAGTCATTTATCATACTCAGAAAAATACAGAAAAGTTAATAACAAGGTGGCATAGTTAATACACAGTGCCTGTGGGAGACATGCATGTTGTTCTTGTTCAGATCTTGTATCTCAAAAGTGAACTTAGAAGTTTCCTCTTGTTGTAAAATAAAGGTGTAAAAAAGAAGCAGAAAATGTGTTCAGAGACTTGTAAGCCACTCTCTGAAAAGCAGAAAGAAAGGCTTCCTTTTTGATAACTTCTTTCTACAACAGGCAATTAGGAAAGAAAAGGCACAGTGTACTCCTAGATTTAAAGAGTCCCTGAAGAGATTTACACTGTCATGGCAGGGACCATGGAGATACAATATGATCCATGCTAGGATAGTGCAGAGTTATTATGTAGAAGAACTAGTTGGAAAACCAAGAAAACATGACAAATGAAGACTCAGAGGAAGGAGAGAATGATCTGCAAGAGATAAAGGAGAGAAGCAATCATTTAAACAATTTTACAATTAGCTACTGCAAAGCCTTAAAATAGAGAAAAGTTCTCTCATTTCTCTGCAAGAGGAATAGCAAAACAAAGCACAACAGTTTTAAAACAGTATTCTTCTCACAGCCTGAACATCCTTGGGAGCAGTTTTCCCATAAAAGCACTAGGATTTCTAGTACTGCTGTAAATCAAAAGGAAGAAACATTCTTGTATTGCATGTGTATACTACTGGCAAGTGCAAAAATATGGTGGCCCTGAAATATTCACTATATTTCTCTTCTTTATTTCTTACTAAGCAATTACTTGCACTGCATGTTTCAGCTTTCCAAGAGTTAGATCACAAGTCTGTGCACACATTGCCATGCTATATTTTATTTCCTGTTGATAGCTTCCTTTTCAGGTGATCTCTTGTCCCTGATTCTGTCAAAAGTTCAGGGCAATTTTGTTTCAAATTGCGTCAATCTAAAGACCCTAAAAGTATGGGATTAAAACAGTGTGCACAGTCTATGACAACATTTACAATAAAAAGGACAAGAATGCAGCATAGACAACTTTTCTCAGTAATGCATTTTGAGGTGTTTGAGAATAGCTGTAGGTTTTCAGACATTTCTTGCTTAGTTATTGTGCTGATTTTGGCTGGGATAGAGTTAGTTTTCTTCACAGTAGCTGGTATGAGGCTCGGTTTAGATTTGTCCTGAAAACAGTGTTTAAAACTCAGGCACGTGTTCCTTACTGCAGAGAAGGGCTCCTACAGAGCTAAGGCCTTTTCTGCTCTTCACTCCACCCCCGCAGCAAGTGGGCTGGGGGTGCACAAGGAACTGGGAGGGGTACAGCCAGAACAGCTGACCCCAACTGACAAAAGGTATATTCCAGACCATATAGAATGGTCATGTTCAGCACTATAAACTGGGTGAAGAAGAAGAAAGAGGGAAAGATTGGGAACAGTGGTATTTATCTTCTCAAGTTACCATTATGTGTGATGCTGCCCAACTGTCCTGGAGATGGATAAACACCTGCCCAGAGTAAGAGGTGAATTAATCCCTTGTTTTGCTTGCTTGTGTGTGTGGCTTTTGTTTTCCCTGCTAAACTTTCTGTATCTCAATCCATGAGCTTCTCACACTTTTGCACTTCTTTTCCCCATCCCACAGGGAGGATACTCTGTGGGGCTTAGTTTTCAGCTGGGATTAAAACACAATGTTATTTGTTATGACATCATAGCCCAGAAGCCTGTTGCAAATTATAACAGGGAAAGGCCTTCAAATGAATTTTTTAGCATACAAAACTGGTGCTAGATTAGTAATTTAATTTTGGTTTCAGTTTAAAAAAATAGGAACCCTCAAAACCATTTACTCCACAGTTTAGTTATCTCAATGAAAAACAGCCACAAGCTGTCAATGGATTTGAGTTTCTCTACCTGAGGGTGCAGGGTTTTTTGTGTTGGCAAGGGTTTTTTTATTAATGTGACTCTGAAGAAGACCCAGAAGAAGATGTGCTGAATTACACTGTCTTTTTCTGTGTCCCTCATGGTTTTGGGTTTGGGTTTTTTATTTCTTGGCTAGATGTGGTGTTTCTAGATTTAAATATTAGACTTCTTGATTGAGAATGGAAGAAGGTCTGACATGCTGATAATAGATTGTTATTTTTAAACGTAAAAAGAGGATAAGGAGAGGGCAACCACAAAGTGGTTAAGGTCTGAGATCAACCTTCCAGATCTTAGCTCTGTCCAGCAGATTGTACACATCCTTGGCAAAGAGGCTACATATGTAAAATCTTTAAGGAAGTACCTAATATTACTTGTATGGGACCAGACTTCAATATGAATAGAAAAGGAGGGCTGATATGGGTTGACAGGCCCAGGTGGTATAGATGGATTAGAATTTGCAAAGTCTTTAGTATTGGATCATTTACCAAGAGAGGTTGAGTAATTCAGCTCATGAAAGTAAAGGAGATTTTTTGGGGAAAAAAACAGGGAAAGAATAAAGAAATTACTGAGTCACAGAAAATGAAAAGGCAAGCATAGTCTGTAACGTGAAAAACTGTACAACTTTCCAATAACAATGGAAAATTAAAAGAAAATATAACAAGAAGAAGAGAAAAAAAAACAACTAAGCCAAACCAACCAATCAACCAAAAAAAACAGAATCAAAAAAGTACAGAAAAGTTCAAGAAAAACATGGTTTACCACCAAGTTGTACAGTCAAGTGTCTGCTAAAAAGACACATAGTATGAGGTCCTTTGTTCTCCAAAAAGAGTTAACAGACAGTCATGTTTCTTTATCCCACACAGAAACCATTTATGTCTGTAGTATCAACAAGGAATCTGCATGGTTCAAAATCAATTCATGTGCTTAAAATGTCAATTTTTAAAATGAAAACTCACTCTCTCTGAAATGGCAACAGTGAAGTTAGAGAAAACCAGTAATATGCTGTATCAGGGCACTCTCATCTTTCCCATAGTTCACTTATGAATGAAAATTACCATTATTGGAATTTCTAACAGGCCTATTATTTAAATAAGTAGACATAATTTCTCAATTCTCAGAAAGCATATGTTCCTTTTGGTACAGGAACCAAACAATACTCTCGCTGGGATTTAGCCTGAGTCAGTACTGTATCAGGCCGTACTCTTCAGAGGCACTAGATATAGTAACACTAAAAGTGAGGATACCTATGATGCCATCGTTTCATCTTCTTTGAACCTTTATCCAAGTCAAAATAACTACTTAGTTTGTGAAAAATGAAGAGGTGATAGACAGTAACAGCTTGTCATTATTTTCATGAAGGAAAGGGACTAGCATTAGCATGATGAAAAGTTACGAGTGCTAATCATGAAGCTGATCTGAATTACTCTCCATAATAAATCAACAGAAGGCATTGTCAAAAATGACCAAGTGACAGATCATAAAAGTTTCTCTTAATTCAGGCTTTGCTGTTAGATATACATTCTATGAAAAACCTGCAGCACAGAAGATAGGTTAGGAATATGGGTCCAAAATTCCTTGTAAGATAGCTTTACCTAGGCATTTTTCTAAACACAGCTGATGTAGCTGCTGACCAGTATTGGATGAGCTTGTATTAATCATTGTTTGCTTCACAGTAAGTTACATATATTACAATTTCTTATTTTACTACCTTTCTTAGCCATTGAAATAAAGTTGACATACTGAGTGTCTGAGATGGACCACTCTGCACTGCAGTAACCATTTATAACTTTTTATTGTTTTCATTAACATGATTTATAATATTCACAAAGAGATATAACTATGGAAGCATGCTTCTTCTTCCTAATAGCTAAATACTAATTAGTTCCTTTATTCCTCATGGCAGAGAGTCACCAGCATGCTGCTTAAGCTCAAAATTCGGAACAAAATAGTTACTTACCAAAAGGTTACTTACCAAAATTAATATTTTTTCAGAATTCTTCTCTCCTTCTATAAAAAAAATGCCACCATGAACTCATAAAATAAGCATCTTTCTCGGGGTTTTTTAATGTAGAAAGAGAAAAGCACACCACAGTTATTTTTTGAAACAATTTTGCTGGATAGAAGTTAGTATGTGATGATGCTTCTGCTTCACTATGGTTTCACTAGAAAATTGCCTTTAAAAGATGTAAACCTTAAGACTTCCAGGCTACCTCAATCTCCACTACAAGCACAGAAACAAATTTATTTTCTTAACCAAGCCAATGAAGATAAGCATTTGAACTTTGTTTTACTTCTCCTTTTTCGTTCTTTTTTCTATCCCATTTTTCTTATGCACAAGCTTTCCTCAATATATACAGATACAACAAACCTCTCACATTTATATTTCCTTCAAAGAATTAGATATTTATACTGGAAGACAACCTTTCTACTTATTTTTCATCTATCTTTCACAACTTTCCATCTTAGTGAAACTCCTCCTGCTCTCATTCACCTTTCCATTTCACACAGTTTTTCTCTTTTTTGTTATTTTCCCCACTATTTAATTCATTAGTAGCAAGAATACATACTTCATTAAGTTATATCCCAGATTTTCTGCTTATGTTCTAGACTAAACAAAAATACAAGTCAAACCCAATATTTTTTATGAGTCTCTTCAGAGAGAATTGGAACTGAGGTTTTCTCAGACCACAATCCTAACCTTTTTCTCACTAATTATATGTGAGGTTCTGTGTCATGGAAGAATGTATCAGAAATATTCTCTCAGCTATATTGCAGAACTCTGTATTGATAGATGTAGCAAATCAACCCGCTACCATTTACCTAAGTCTAGGAGATAATCAAGTGTGTTTGAAAAGTTAATCCTTAGCTTGATTTCAAGAAGTCTTGCCCTTGCCAGAGCTCAATTCAGATGTGAAGGCAGATGCTAACTCACTGTGAGTGAGGTTCTGACATTTTGCTAGATGCCTCCACCTCAAACTTTCTATCACCTTGACAGTAGAATCTAATTTGCACCAAAAGGATAAGAAAGACAAATCTGTGGCTTGACACCTTGTGACATCTTTCCATGGGTGATGAATTTCTCTTACATGACAGGTTCAAAGTTACCAAGCAATGGATGGATGAGTAGCATAGTAACTTCAGGCTTGCTGAGAATGACAAGAATGCATCAAGTCATAAAAATCAAAGCAGTGTGACATGTTTAGGAATGTTTTCTATGTACTCAAGTAGAACTGAATGTATTTTATTACTTAGTTAAATCTTGTCAAAAGTAACAGGTCCACAAGAGATCATTAGAGTAAATAGATTTACTACTACTTACAGCCTTTTGATATTTTAAGCCCAATAGAAATTCCTCAATCTAGGGTATGTCTCATTTCCCTCTTCCACTGACCAGCAAGGGTTTTTTTCCTGACTGCTCTTTGTCTTCTCTTTCTTTTCTTCACAGTTTGGGGGGGGGGGGGGGGTTCACTTAGTTTTTATTGCTATAGTTTACCTCTGCTTATTATTTTAGATTCTTATAACTTTTCTTACCTCTAGAGTCATGCTTTATGGAAGGGAATTTCACAGAGCGCATACATGCTGATGTTTGGAATATACATACATAGGTATCAGAATGTACATAAGGAGCTACAGAGCTCTGCTTTCAACTGACAAAGTGAAACGCAAGAATTGGTATGACTGTGTCAAGACATAGGGTAAGATCATCTGCCCAGATCTGCTATGGAAAACCAGCTGTAATGTCCTTCTCTTAGTAATGGAATTTGGGCCTGTATTTCTGAGCCAAAAGCCTTGAAATCCTGACTCATGCGCTCTGAGTTTAGGCATATTGTGTTATTCTTGCTTAAGTTGCTCTACTTTGTATGGGCTAGTTAAATATTCACCCTACCTGAGAGAAGTATAATCTGACCATAGCCCTGGCCATGGTACTAAGCACAGTTTCACATTTGAAGGGAGGAAAAAATAAACCATCCCTATTACAGTTTCAAATTTTTAGGACATGGTCTATCTATCCTGTGACTAACTTAAAATATATATATTTTTTAATATAAAAGTATTTGTAACACAAAAATAGATAAATATAAAACATAAAAATTATCAATATACAGCAGATTCATGGATAAAAAGAGTTCTAAAATGGGAGGTCAGAATGAACTTTCTGCGGCAAATAAACATTATTTTGTTTGTTTTCCTCCTCTCCTGAGAAATGTTGACACTTCAGAAAAATCAAACTACTAAAAAGTTTATAAGAATAAACCATTGATCTACACATGATTTTTTAAAATTTGGAGATTTCTCCCTTGTTACTTCAAGAAGGGACAATCCATGGTGAGTAAGATTTCAGTAGCAGTGGTTAACTGAACACCTGTCCATTTTTGACAAAATATTCTGTTAGTACTAAGCAGGTAAAGAATATTGCAAACTAACCTCTGTTAGTCCAGAACTAATTATTAGGGACCACTCATTTTATATTTTTTTTAACCATTTAAAGTGTCTCTTGCCACTCTATTAGCATGAAAGAAACATGAAATTTGGGTTGTGTCCCACTTTCTCAACTATTGTCTTGTCTGACTACAGGCACTCTAAACACATCCCAGTACTTTGGAATGATAACTGTCTCCAGATAGATTTGTTGTCAATAAAAGATCTGACCTTTAAATGAAGTATTTTCTTAGCTTATTTTCTCCATAGCTTAACAAAATTAGATTTCCCTAAAATGTACACAGATTTTAAAACCCCTAACTCTAGAAGACAAATTTGTTATATAACTCCTGGAGACTATTATCCAGCTTCTTTCTTTTTCCTTGATTGGCAAAGATGTCTTCTCTGCAGTACTGCCCAGATTGGTCCTCCTTGTGCTGTGTGAAGCAGCAAGATTTCTTCACCTCCCACAGCGATCTCTGTCTTCTCTAGTACTGCAGTGATGAGTGTGATCACATGGATGGTGATTTCTTTTTGGCCTAGACCTGCTCCCAGAACACTGGAGCTGCTGGTCTTGGTGACTCCGTGTTTCAGCACTTCCCTTGTGAGGGCTGAACTAGCAGCCTACCACCCACTTCCAGGGGTTCTGGGCACCTCCTTCATTGCTGACATGGACTTGCCATATTCTCCTTGTGTCTCTTTTCTGTTCTCCTCCCAAAAGCTTGGCAACCTCACTCAGCTGCTCGTGTATGCACAGCCAGAGAGCACTCCTGATAATGTGACCTGCATCAGCAGAAAACAAGGAAAAATGTTGACCATTTGTGGATTCTTCTCTTCCTCACACTAAAAAAACAGACTGGAGTGATTCTATATTGATTTGAACACTTGAATTCACCCGAGTAAACAAGGAGAAATCACAACTATAAATTTCCCAGTGTCTAACATAGTAAAGACATGGTTCTTCAAGAGCTGGACAAATTCCAAATTCCAGCCACAGGAGCTGCGTACCATCTAGCTCTTAAGATCAGTGAAGATTTTAGCAGTTTATACTGTGTTTTCAGACATTTCTACTTGGAAGAGTATTATTCCTGTTGTCTACTGAGATTATTAGTCGTAAGTGTAATTGATATAAGGGCATATATCGATATAGGGACATATATAGTTAAAATCTTATGTAAAGTTAGGAAGGTTAAGAAATGCTTGCAAAATAATGTATAAGCACTTGCCGAACATTCCTGAGACGAACAGGAGCGCATTCTAGGGATTTTTATCTATTGATAAAAAGAAAGCAAGTGTTCCCATTTTCTGGACTTCAAACTGGCCAAAACCATCTCTGAGGATTGGAGCAAGACCAAGGCACCAGGGTGCATGCGCAAGGAATGAAGATGAAAAGTTCAACTCTGAGGAAGACTCATTACTTCATCCTAAGACCACCTGAAGACCACCACTGGGAGGCAATGCGCAGGCACAGCTGTATGGAAATGACTGATAAACTCATTATAATACGAAGCAGGGATAGGTAATGAATATGTATAAGCGTATTGGGAAATCTAATGCGTATGTAATATTTTAGAGGATAAACATAGAAAAGAAAACTGCTAACGGTGCACATGCTTTGAGGAGTGATCCCCAGGTGCCTCAACGTTGATTAAACATACCTTTACAACTTTCTGAGTTGTGGAGTCTTGTCCGTGTAACATAATCACCAAAAGTCATTGGTACAGTGTGAAAAGAATACGGATGAAGCATATGTAGTATGGCAAAAGCTTAGTGAAGGTGATCTTGGCTCAGATATTTTAAATTTATGAAAGTTATCCTAATATACTATAGTCTTAGATTATCTGTTTTCTTTTCTGAGGATATTAATTGTACACGTTTCAATTTAAACGAGTAATGCATTAACAGGATGCGTGATATATTGAATTTCTGTCATGCAAGAGCATGGCTGGCTACTCTGAGATGGAAGTTGAAAGGTTTTTAAGTTGCCTAGACAGCTTCTATATCAGGTATAGCAGACCAAGAAAGCTTTAATAACTTCTAAATTATCTATTTAAGCAATATAATAAAATAATTGCACTTCAGTGTTCCATGTAAGAGCTGAAATTTTTTTCTAAAATTTAACAGATAAGCCTAGTGTTATTTTTTCCATATTTTTCAGTGCAATATTTGTAATAATTTGATAGAGAAGTCCAGTTATAATTTCTTGCAGGGTGATGATACAATATGGAAAATTATTAATTTTCTTGTACTATTTATTGTCTGTGGCATTGCTTTAATCATTATAGACCAGTAAATCATGGGTTACATTTTCTTGCAGCCTCTGACATTAGCTGAATTCTCTTCTTAATGCTCTTAGCAAGGTACTTAAGCAGTTCTCCACTCTCTGAATAATAGTGAGTGTTCCCAACAACATTTAACAGCCACTTTTTTGCATGGTGGCTAGAGCAGGCCCTGGAATGAGATCATATTGATCCTTCCTACAGCACACTATTGCTACTAAAAATGGGCTCCATTGCCTGTGAAAAAAGATAGATGAAGAAAGACAAGAATTAAAACCAATACAATCATACTATAAGACTTAAGATTTGGTACGCTATAACCATCTTCTTTTCTCCATCTATTTCTTTTTCTTCTCTTCACTTAGAAAATGATTAGCAATCTTCTAGCACTACAAATGCTAGTTTTAGGTGTTGTACAAGGGCTCTGTGGGATGAATGCATTATAGATAAAAATCCTCTTCCCAGCCTCAAATCCCATTTTCACCTGCTCACCCACAGCTCATTAACAATGTGTTCCTTTGCTGAGTGAAGGAAACTCAGATTCAGCCTGAGACTGGCAAAATTACTTTTTCCCTTGCAATTTTAAGGCACGGTCCTTTAGAAAGTATGTGGGAGTGTCTGCTAAGGTTTAAGAGATCATGATGAGAAAGAAGAGAAAGGAAGGAAAAGATAACTAGTGTTTGCAGATGAGAAGTTAGAGGAATATGAATTACTAACATGGAAGAAGAAAAATAATAGAACTTAAAACTTAGAACTGCAGGGAGACAGTATACTGCACCTATCCTTAAGATAGCTACTGTTCAATTTATTTTATAGTCTACAAGACTAATACTCCTCACCTCTTGCAGGTAGACTCATGAAGATCTGGGCAGTTTAAAATATTTTTTTTTCATTTTTCAGACTCGACCTGTGCATTTTGGGTAGTATTCTGCTTGGAATGGAGCTGGTAGACTATGTGCTAACAGAACAGCAAGTGCACTTTAATATCTAGGAATTAGAACTAGATGAAATAATTTTCTAACTTTTCAGATTATTTTATCAAAATTTCATGAAGGAAAGGGACTTTCCTACAGGCTTTTGATCAGAAGTTTTATGGGCATTCTAATGCAGATTTTAATGAATGATGAAATGAAAGCTGCACCGAAGTCATAGAATATGAATTTAACATATTCATTAACATATATAGTGCATGGAGAGAAACTGGTGTCTCTGTAAATTAAATAATAAATACAAAAAAACAAAACACATTTTAATTTTCCTAAGTAAGGACTTAAATAAGATTGTTGTGGACCTAAAAATCACCCTTAGTCAATAGAGAAGTTTTATTCAAAGAACACTAAGTAATGTCTCCTCACTAAAAAGTAAGGTAAGTTTTTCCAGTAAGACTCAGAGATGTAACTGAATATAATACTTGAATATAAAGAAAAGAAATATATTCCTTCGATACTGGAATTAAACTGACATATTCCTGAGTTTCATAACTATTAGTAAATAAAATGCTAAATTAACAAGACATTTTATATCATTGACATCTAGGCTTCATGGATGAAAACTAAATAGACTGCAGTACAAAATTTATTGTCATGTAGGATATTTATACTTTGATTACCTGTTTTTCTTGATAGACTTGATGTCTTTTATTGCATTTTAAATATCTGTATGTCACAGAGATTTATTTGGAAAATCTTACTGCTTTCATTTGTGTCAAAACAGTGAAAGTTTAAGGGACCACTAGAAAATCCAGTTAAATACTGCAGCAAATGTTTTGCTTCTAAAACGGTGTTTGAACTACGATATACTCTTGGTGAAGGTTCATAAAGAAATGTACAAATCTATCTTCAATTTTATGAGGCAAGGGAAGAAGGGAATTCTCTAGAATCATCATATATAACAAACATATAACTCTGCAATCATTTCTAAAATAAATATTCTGTTCCAGTGCAATTTTAATGGTTTTTTTGTCCCTCAATAGACAGTGTAAGTAGTAGGATAACTGCATTCTTAAATGGTTCTTATATTGTTTATAGAAATGGCATTACAAGTCATCTTAGTGTGGTATCTATGAGCAGAAACTAAGAACATGCAACAGGAAAGATTTCTAATTGAGCTTTTCTCCTTAAATCCATCATTCCAAAGTTACATATATAGGAAGAAATATTGGATTTTCAATGTGCTATTCTGATCTGTCTACACATCTTAGGATTTTTCATTTGTTCAACAGTGTTACTTGACTGAGAAGCAGACACAAGAGTCAAGAAAGATCCACGGTTTTGCTGTTAGCTCTCTGTGTTTCATTGCATGCACTAGAAGAAATGTCCACTAAACCAGAATCTGAAATCAAGATGCAGAGGAAAATCTTAGAAGTTAAGTTGGCTAGCAAACTGAATTAAAAAGTGTTCTATTCTCATTAGGTTGAAATATTTAAGTATTATTACCATGACAAACATAGTCAGAAAAAAACTGAAGAAGTCTACCAATAGTATCAACTTAACTGAGAGTATGAGAAGTGCAAACTGAAATTAGAGAACCACAGATAATGTGAGTGTCCAACTCATGTGGACTCCTGATGAGTAAGGATTGCACTGACATCATTTTCTTTGGCAATAAGATGGGCTTATTGAAGAAAAATAGTACTTAGCAAGAACAAGTGACAAAAAGTTTGGACGGATTTCTTAGTCTTCTTTTTGTCTTTTGTGTGAGTAAAACAAGTTCACCAGAGCTCATAAAAGGTTAAATGTGTAAGAGCAAGCAGTACCTTCTAGAATACCTTACTCAGCCATTTCTTATTTTGAAGACCAAGGCAAACAAGACCAGTAGTCATAGTCAGAAACTCTCAACACAACATCATAGTTCCAAATATTTATCAGTATTGCCCTTTCATTGATTTTTTTTTCTTCTGTTCTGTCTAACTCAGTTGAGAGTGACTGTTTGTGACTCACCTGTGACTCACTACTTAACAAAGCAGTGTGAACCCAAGAATGAAGCACTAAAGCTTTTCAGCATTTATCATATTGATAAAGATGCTTACCTTCATATTTATTTGAACGCACTCAATTTATGTCCAAAATACATTGGTAAAAACTTAAGAAGTAAGTTGAGTCCATGACAGTGGACACTTTTTGGAAGTCCTTGCCTGCCTTGTACTGTCCACATGATAGCACTGCACAGGTATCTGAGATGTGATGGTGGCCACAGCATGTATGGCTTTTCCACACTACAGTGAGCTCTTGGACTTCAGCAAAGAGAAAACAAAGATTCAAAGTCACCCTCTACCAGATGCCCTTCCTAGGCTTGTAGAAGAGTTTGGGCTTGCATCCAAGCAGTGCATTCCAGTATAGACAACCAAAATGGGAGACTTTACAAATGCTCAGTGATACTAAAGCATCATTGTTACAGAACATCATTTCAGTATAAATGCAATATTAATAACAGCAAGTAGATGGTTGCTGCTTGTTTGTTACTTTTCTTACCTAAATCCATGCTCGTTGGGCCAAATACCCATTAAATTCAGAGGTGGTTATAATGAGTTCACCCGTCCCAGCTGCAGCAAGGTCCAGTTAATGAGTAAGGGCATTGGGTATAGAAAAGAGTGAACAGTGTAATATGAAACTTACTCTGGATGCTTTTCTGCAACTGAGTGCAGCAGCAGCAGCAGCTTGTATTTTCCTTTTGGTGAAAGCTATAACAAAAGGCATTGAAATTTGTGGGAATGTTGATCCTGAACAGAAAAGTTCCTTATGTGATTGCCTCAGCAAGGACTTTGAAGAAAATAAACTGGGTAGGCATCGTAAGCACACCTCACAAATGTCAATGCCTTTGAACCTGCCTGACCCAACCCTGCCGGTCCCCCTGGGGCCTGGATAAAGCATGTTATTAGAAAACTCACTAGTCTGGTATGGCTCTCTGATTACTACCTGCTTTTGTTCTTCATGTTGGCAGAGAGACAGGAAAGAGAAGACCAAGGGCAATCAAAAGAAATTTCAGGGTCTTGAGCTGATTGGTTGAAGGATGAGAAGCACAAGTAGTGTTTCCCTTGATCCTTTCAGAAGAAAGGAAGAATATTCAAAGGAATAGGTAGACCAACTGGAAAAACACACAGCTCCAAGAATGGTGTTACCAGCAGAATTTTGGAAGTTTTGACCATAGGATGATCTGGATGATCTATACAGCAGCAGAACTATCGACACCTGATGGGATGCACTCTTCTCAGGGTGAAAAGCAGTTGTGCACCAGAGTTAGCAAGTCTGATTGGTAGGGCTTTAGACTAGATTGGCAGAAGAAAAGGGACTAAACCTGGCTTGCCAGTGATAAGCAACAGGACAGCATGACAAAATTTGAGGGACTGCATGCTAGTGAGCTTCTTCAGTATGCTCCATGAGATGTTGGCTACAATGAACCACATTTGAAATGTTTCTAAACCAATGCATGCAGCATGAGGAACAAAGAATACAAGCTCGAAGCTTTGGCCCAGTCCCAGAGAAACAACAACATTGGCATAAGTAAAACCTGGTGGGATGGGTCCTGTCACTGGTGTGGATGATAGATGGATACAGGCTCTTCAGGATGGACAAGCAGGGTAGGTGAGGCAGCAGGGTGGCATTGCGTGTAATGGAAAGGCTGGAGTGACATGGTTTGAGAACATCTGGGTTCTAAGGGACAAGCAAATAATGCAAAAGTCATTGTGGGTGTCTACTATAGATCATCCAGACAGAATGATGATGCAGACAAATAATTCTTCATGGAACTAAGCAATACCTCCAAATCAAGTGCCCTTGTCTTTATGGAGGACTTCAACCTGCCAGATGCTAAATGGGAACACCACACAGCAGGCACAAACACGTGCAGAAGATTCTAAAACACCTGTTTGAAAACTAAGATACTAAGGGAACTGACTAGAAAAGTTGTCCTCCTTGGGGGCAGAGGAAACAGCAACTCCAAAATGCCGGAAGTCAAGATGGTGAGACAGAACATCAACTCGGCCAAGTAGGAAACTTCTCCAGAGCTAAGAAAAAGAAAAAAGTAAGGATGGCCAGAAAGAAAGTGGAAGAAACCTCAAGTGACATGGGAGGAATACACAGATGTTGTTTGCCACTGCAGGGAGAAGATGTGTGTGGCCAAAAATAAGTGAGAGTTGAAGCTGGTCAGGACTGTGGAGGACAATTAAAAAAGGGAGTTTAAATATATCTGTAACAAAAGGCAGTGCTGAAATAACATCAGGGGCTGGGTTATCACAGACCCCAATGTGTGTTGATGGGCAGCTCTGCCACACAGGGGCTCTGGGGGTGGGGCCCTGTTTCATCAGAAACAAGGTCTGGCCCACCCCAACCACACAGACACAGACACACACACAGAGACACAGAGACACACAGACACACAGAGACACACAGACACGTGGACACACACACACACACACACACACATACATAGACACACGTGGACACACACACGCACACACATACAGAGACACAGACAGACACACACACACCCATAGACACAGACACACACGCACGCACACACACAGACACACACACACAGAGACACACACTCAGGCTCACACACATACACACATAGACACACAAAATCAGACACATGCATTGGCTCAAGACACTAAACTTCTCCAGTCTCTGACACTTCCTCAAAGGCAGAGTGGTCCTGCAGAGAGATCTTGACTAATGGTTTTCAAATCATTAGCCAGCAACAATATGAATTTTCAGAAGGTCAAATGACATATTCTGACTCTGTAATAGGGCAACCTTGGATGTACAGTCAGACTAGGGGATAAGATGCTGGAGAGCTGCTCTGTGATAAGGGCCCTGGATGCCCTGGTCAATGATAAGTTGAATATGTCAGCAGTGCCCTGGCAGCCAGGGTCCTGTGTCCTGTGTCCTGTGATGCATCAGGCCCAGCATCGCCAGCCGCCAACCAGGCGAGGGAGGGGATTGTCCTGCTCTGCTATGCACTGGGGCGGCCTCACCTCGAGTGCTGGGGGCAGGTTTGAGTGCCACAACATAAGAAGGATCTAAAGCAATCAGAGAGTGTCCAAAGGAGGACAATGAGGCCTTGAGAGAAAGTCATATGAGGAGCAACTGGGGTCACTTGTTCTGTTCAGCCTGGAGACGATAAGTGTAAGAGGAGACTTCATCACAGTCTACTGCTTCCAGTGGTGAAACTGATGTTTTCACTTTGGTGACCACTGACAGCATCTGAAGGAATGGCCTGTAGCTGTGTCAGGGGAGGTTTAGGAAGGGTATTAGGATAGGTTCTTCACCCAGAGCGTCATTGGGCACTTAACAGGCTTCCTAAGGAAGTGGTCACAGCACCAAGCCCATCAGAGTTCAAGAAGCATTTGGACAACACTCTCAGGCACATGATGTGACTCTTGGGGCTGTGCTGTTCAGGGCCAGGAGCTGGACTTCAGTGATCCTTGTGGGTACCTTCAAACTCAGGATATTCTGAGATTCATTATCATTATTATTTATTTATCCTAAAGAAAAAAAGGTTCATATAGTAAAGCTCACAGGAAAAAAATAAAATAGAAAATATGTTTGAATGATATCATTTTTTTATTCCCTTGAGGACTCAATTCCTCCAATCTGATGATGACTAATATAGCTGGAGAAGAAAGGTTATTACCAGAAAATGTGTCTTCTGCTTTTAGGATGAGCTATTTTCCCCAGTAGATTATTCAGCATTTCTCAGGGATAGCATTACTAGAGCATATTTTGCTTGTTTCTGCTTATTTTTTTTTCATGATAAGAGAAAAAATACCATCCAGTATCAAAAGAAGCAGTTTAAAGGTAGAAAAATTTTATAAAGTTCATAGACTCCTAATATATCCTAGGAGTTTGTAAGTTTCTGTAACCACTGGGAATGATGGACTTTACCAGTTTCAGGCATGCTATATTCATAATGATTATATTCAGGGTGAGCAACAGCAAGGAGCTTTAAAAATTTGTGTGTTACAGCCAAAAATGCACTCAGGAAGCATTCCACGTTATGTGCATTTTGATCTACAGATTTTGGTCCAAACTGCATACCGGGTATCTATTCTGCCCAGAGGGAAAAGGACCCTAGCTGCAATTTACACCACACTGGACATTGTAGTCCTAATGCACTGCCAGGACCAGCTGTGCAGAGCAAGAGTGTATTGGGCTGTGCTACAGTCTTATCTCTACCTGTGCCTTTGTGAAGAGAGGGAGATGCAAAGAAACAAGGGGTAACCCTGTGCATCTTCCTCACTTGTAAGACTGGAGGCAGCTGGCATGCCTTAACATAGGGGAGGAAGGCGTACAGCACTAGTCTGGGCTGAACACTTCCGCCCTGCAGAGCACTGAATCCAGTACTACTTTAGCAAAATGAAAAAAAAAGACAGGCTTTGGAAAACAATGAAGAAAATTATTATCAGAGGCAGAGCATGAGTCCTGTGAGCCTGTGGTGTGATACCTCCATTCTTCAATAACTGTAAGGATGAATAGAAGCAGATTTCACTCAGCAGTCTTGAACTGTACAGTAATATGATTCAAGATGGTTTTAAGGGAGCCACAAGGTAAACAGCACATTTCCTCTCCTAGTGCAATAGGGTATTTTTCCTACCTCTGTTCCCAGCCTTGGGCCTGCCCTGGTGAAAATGAAAAATATTTTAATATTTTATATTTAATAATGTATTATATATTATTATTTATTATTTTATATTTAATATTGTTTATATTTTAATATTTTATTTAATTTCTATCATTTCAAGTATATATATCTCTCAGTGTTAGAAGGTCTCAACAGAATGTTTCAATATTTTCACAAATTAAATGCTATATTTATGTAACAGGTTTTTGCATTTATCACTTTTGCCTTTTCTGAGAGAAAACACTCCACTGAAAACTGTATGATGTCAACAATATTTGGAAATTGGCATGACACAGAAACTTCTTAACCTTTAAGAAACTTCTCAACCATAAGCATCTCTAATGCTTTTAGGCATTTGTTCCTGCAATTTAGTGCATGCTGGAAAAGTTCATAAGATCTCACAAGATGCAACTACTTCTACAGATTATTTTTTTTAGTTCCTCCATATACCATGCACTTGTTTTTATAGGAGTATCTTATGATTCTGAAGGAATTACATAATTAAATATTTTCATATTTATAAGTCTATTTTGTCTCACTGTGTTGAACAAGGATTAATTATGCTTTAGTAACAAGTCTACCATCCACTGTGCAGTATTGCTGAAATTTGCTCAGGAGCAGTACTTATAAGAATAGTCAGCACAGGTAAATGGAAAAAGTGATAGGCACAACAGCACAAGGAAATAGAAAGAAGTCATCAGGTTAAAGGGCATTGAAACCTACAGGGTACAGAAGTAAAGTTTTATGATTTAAAAGGCACACCTTACACCAACAATAAAACCTGGTAATTTATTTGGGGAGAGAAAATAAGGGAAAACAATTAGAAAATTTCTGTCAGTATATTGCAATAAAAATTGCCCAATGTTCTTCTGAAAACTCGCTATATTATTGCTAGCCTGCTCTACTCACCTCAAGTCTATCCTCAGTTTTGAGCCTTACCAAAAAAACCTGAAACTACATATATATATATATTACTCCCATGGAGAGCATGTTTCTTCCCAGATTTGCCCTGGTAGCACAAGAGTGAAACAAAGCATCATAGGAGTACAAACACCCAGCTTGTCAGCAGATTTAAAATGCTAGCTTTATGCTTTCCTTACTGCTTTTGACACCGGTTTTTAGCGGATTTATGTGCTTCGTGTATTAGGCACTTACAAAACCTATGCTTTTTCACTGAAGGAAAGATAAATCACATAGGATGAATAAACAGACTTGAGTTTTTAATAACAATGAGAATATAATTCTTTTTAGAGTCTGTCAAATGTTGACAATCAACTAGTAGGGCCACAGGAGTGCTGTTTCTTTTTTTCATTTCTTCTATTTCTGTGCTTTTAAAATCACAGAATAAATTGTGCGTATTTGTCCTATCTTTACATTTTTATCCCAGAAACCTAGACCGAATACTCACTGCTTATGGCAGGGTTAGAGAGGAGAAATGCCAACTACTAGTCATGATTAATCATCACAAAGGCTTGAAACATGTAAAAACCCATTATTTAGATTATATGATGGTTGACTTGTTAGAAGTATTTATAAAAACCTCTATGAGGTAACATTCTAGTTCTTTATATGTTTAGAATGGTTCAAACAGAACACAGGATGGAAGGAATAAAAAAATCCATTTAGCAAGAAGTGGTATCCTCTTCCTAGTGCTGTCTAAAATGCAAAAGCTTATAAAAAAGAGAACAGCTGTTGCTTGCCACTGGTCTCCACTAATAAAACAAAAATAGGAAAGGTACTGTCTACTTAGAAATATTTAAGAAAATAAATTCAGGTGAGAGTCATATTTTCCACTCTAGTTGTTTCAGAATCTACCCTCAGCTTTCTGTTCATGCTATTTCTCATAGTATATTGTCACTGTATAAGGAAACATTTCCTTTGATTTCTGTTACCCAGAGAATCTATGCATGAATTTATATTATATTTTCTTTCTTCTTGAACCCTTAAAGATGGAATCTGTTTTTCACGGTTTGGCAAACCAGTGTCTCACAACTATTTCCATAGTATTTGCTATGCTAGCAAAAATGATCATTTTAAAGGAGGGTTTAAAAAAATTCTGTATCACAGGCCTTCCTTATTCTATCAGTACTGTTTTAAGACATTCCTGAATGAATCTGCAGTTTGGTAACAAACTCCTCATTCCCTTATTTCAGTTAGTAGAGAGATGTGTGGATTTGAAAAAACAGTGTAAATATGGAAGTCAATGGAGAGAAGACAGAAGTGGCGCTGTACTGAGATAGCTGTGTTAAGTCAGGGTGCAGGAAGTTAATTTCAGGTGGAAAGGATTTTAATTTTTGTTGAGAAAACTGAACAATTTCAAATAATTTAAAATTAAATTAAACTTTCTCTCAATGCATACAGTTGTTTTAGACTTATTTTACACTTCCAATTAAAATGTACGTTTGCAAAAAGTTTGAGGGAAATCATAAAGTCATTTGAGAAATAAAATGGTTCTAAATTTTCCATGAATTCTTTGAATTTTTCCCAACAAAGATGTTTAATAAAAATAACATGTATTCTCTTAGTGTCACTGAATGAGCAACTTTTGTCTGTCAAGTTCACCTAATTTTGATTTATTTCAGTTTAATGTATGAAAAATCAATAGGTACATTGAAATCACTATGGGTATGATATATCTTCACCCCTTTTGAAAAGAATTGGTAATTTCTGACAGATTACTTTTCACCTATTTGAGTAGTTTGCTCTTAGGACTACATTTAAAGTCATAGTTATTATACACAGTGTCATTGTACTGTAACCACTTAAGAGTCTTAGTGACCGAAAGTCTGACAGAAGGAACAAACTGCCACGGTAAAATGCAAGCATAAACCAACCAACCAACAAAAAGGATTTAATGACGTCATATCATTAGACCAAAGCTTATAAACAGAGCAATGCAAAGAATAAGGAAATGTAACTTTAACAGACAGTCTTGGCACACAAAAGCCATCTCAACAAGCTAGAGAAATGGGCTGCTATCATTCATTCATTTTCTTTGCTATTTTTGTCAGAGATGCATGTGGCAGAACAAGAGTCAACAGTCCTAAAAAAGAGCAGTGTTGACTAGTCCTGAGTGGAGACATCCTCATCTAAGTGGTGATACACTGAGCAGCATGGTCTAACTTCAAGACTGGTTTTCAGAATGACTCTGGGCTAGTTGATCAAGGATATATGCTTGGTCAACCAACCTCTCAACTCCCAGCAAACTTTTGTTCCTATCACAGCAAAAACTTTGAGGATGATTTGAAAAAAAAGTGGTTGCTTTTGATTCTGGGAAAAGGATTACCAAACCTAGGGAGTGTACAGAGAAAGGGGAGGAGTATTTGAGGTGACTGCTACACGTCCACAAAGATGTTAGGAAGATACATCACCTTTTAATATGGAAACTCATAATATATTATGTTATTTTATTGTTCTTTTTATTGAATTTTGTAATTTAGAGAATACACTGTTCTTATAGCACAATGTTGATAGGGAAACAAAGGATATAAGAGAGCTTAGAGATGATGTTGAATAATGCTGATATGTCTTTCACATGAATTAAGCTTTCTGTGGTGGTCTGGTTATAAATTTTACTCAATAAGTGGATTTGGTAGATTTTTAAGAACTGCTCAATCTTTTATTCTCAGGTCTAATTCAAAGGTAGACCTTTGATACATCTAACAAATCTTGAATTTCAAGATCAGGAGAACTGAGATTTCTTTTACTTTAATGTCCTCTGTGAATTCAAGGTTGTGGTGGGTTGGCCCTGGCTGGATGCCAGATGCCCACCAAGCCAGTTTGTCACTGCCCTCCTTCAACTGGGGAAGGGAGAGAAAATGCAACAAAAGGTTTGTGGGTTGAGAGAAGGGCAGGGAGACATCACTCACCAGTTACCTTCACAGACAAACAGACTCATCTTGGGGAATTTAATTTAATTTATTAATAATAAAATAAGAGTAGGATAATAAGAGAAAACCCAAATATTAAAATGTCTTACACCCACCACTCCTGTTTTTCTGCGTTTAACTTTAGTTATGATTTTTCTCCCTTTTCCCCCTCAATGGCACAGGGGTTGGGAATGGTGTCTGTTGTCAGTTCATCATACATTGTCTCTGCTGCTCTTCCCTCAAGGGGAAAGACTCTTCACACTCTTCCCTTGCTCCAGTGTGGGGTCCCTCGCATGGGAGACAGTACTCCATGAACTTGTTCAACATGAGTCCTTCCCATGAGCTGTAATTCTTCATGTACTGTTCCAGCATGGGTCCATTCCACAGGGTGCAGTTCTTCAGAAACAGATTGCTCCAGTGTGGATCCCCTGTGGGGTTCACAGATTCCTGCCTGGAGCCCGCTGCAGCACAGGTCTTCTACTGGGTCACAGCCTCCTTCCAGTACCTACCTACTCCAGCATTCTCAGGTGGATACCCTCTCCACTGTAAACCTCCACGGATTACAGGGTGCGAGCTTGCTTCACCATAGTCTTGACCATGACCTGCAGGAGAATCTGCCTGAGCGTCTCCTCTCACTCCTTCTTCACTGATCTTGGTATCTGAAGGGCTATTTGTCTCACATGTTGTCCTCATTACTCTTTTCTCTGGCTGCAGTTGTCAGGGTACAGGTTTTTGTCCCCTGACTTAACTCTATTGTCCCAGAAGCACTACTGCCATTGTTGATGGGCTGGGCCAGTGGCAGGTCCCTTGGAGTCCCACCGACTTCCACCAGCCATGTGGGAAGCTTCAGACCGCTCCTCAGAGAAACCAACCCTGCTGCTCTCCCACTTGTCATGCAAACCCCATGCACTTGTCATGTCAAACAAAAGACAGAAATCTGCAAAGACACTTTAAATGAAACCTGATAAATTCTGTCACCAAAAAAAATTTAGTTTGAGAGTACACTTTATACCTTCAAAGATTTTCATAGCTATTCAGCTATTTGAACCCTTCTGATTAACCAATTCTGCAAAAGAAAATACTTAAACATGTATCGTTGTGATTAATTAATATGATTAATTTTGTATGTCTGTGTGTGCATACAGTTGTTTAACAAGTATAAAGTAATATCAGTCAGGGTTTCATTTCAGTATCCTAGTGATAAAAAAAATAATTAAATGATGTGACAGAACTTGCAAGCATATTTTTCTTTTCAATCTCGGAAAAAAAATTAGCAGAAGCATAGAATTTCATTGTTCTTCAGGCCACTTTTAATGAATATATGGAAATGAATGTATTGCATATAATGCAATAATGGAATCTTTTCCCTTAGTAATTTCATCTGGTGACACAGATCTTCTGGTGAATCTGTAAGCAAAAATTTCCATTTACTGCAAACAAGGTTCCTACAAAAGTGGATTAAATGGCCATAGTGGAAGTCATTTTCTTATGAGTTAACAATTGCATTTAGAACTATATTTCAACTCAAAATGAAGTATAATTTGGCAATTTTAATGCAGCAATTTTAATAAAACTAATGAAAGTAGTGTCTGGGTTTTTATCACCACATAAATTATACACAGGTCCATTCAGGTCAAGAGTGATGATTTTATTCCTGTCACAAGATCTGTGATAAGAAATATCACTTGCTTCTGATGATCATGTGCTGTTATTTATACTTATTTAAAAAAAGAGTATGGAGAGGGAATGTGACACAACAAGATCTCTTGGGAAATCATTCAAGCATCTTAAATGAAGACACAATGAACCCATGTCATTTTGTCTGTATAAGCCTGAAATATTCCTCATTACCTCATTGTGGAACTTAACTATCACTTTAGAGTCAAACCTATTTCATCTTCCTCAAATGCCTCTTACTTTTATGCCATATATTTATACTTTAAATAGCTCACGTTATTTTACATTATTTCGGACTATGTTAATACAAAATCTAAATAGCAACCTTTATCCTTAAAATTCTATCTCATGTCAGAGGTTTTCCTAACCTGAAGAACAGATTAAGTTTTCTTTTTACTTGCTCAGCTGCTTTCAAATAATTCAGTCTTCTGTCTTATTGTTCATTGTTTAGACAGAGATCACAAATTCTCTAATATATTAATGACTCAGAATTATCCATTAATCTTCTCAGTAAAATAGCTTTGGTCTGTAGATCATTGAAACTGAAAATATTACAAGAATATAGAATTGGAAATAGAATTTTTATACAAGACAGGCAACTGTAACCTAGTTAATATAACAAGAAAAGTGAATTTCAAATGTTATATGCAATACATTATAATATTTATTATTTATAATATGTTATTTATGCAAATCATCTACTGAGTACAAAGCCATGCTTCACAGACTTTGTCAATGTAACATAAAAATTTAATACATACATTTTCAGCCAAACACTAAATGCAGGAATATTTTATCATGTGATCCAAAAAAGTTTGACAAGTTGAATTGCTACAAGACTCAGTCCTTGAGCTCCTAACAGCACTATCCCAAACTAAGAATAGAGTCACCAAGGCTGAAACAGACCTCCATGTCACCAAATCTAACTGTCAACCTAGCACCATGTTCACCTCTAAATCAAGAGTCACATCCCCACACTTTCTGAACACTTCCAGGAATGATAACTCCACTACTTCCCTGGGAAGCGTGTTCTAATGATTTACAACCCATTCCATGAGAAAACTTTTCCTGATATCCAATCTGAATTTCTGTTGGCACAACCTGAGGCCATTTCCTCTCATCCTGTCACTCATTACCTGAGAGAAGAGACCAACTCCCACCTAGCTACACCTTCTTTTCAGGCAGCTGTAGAGAGCAATAAGGTCTACACTGAGCCTTCTCTTCTCCAGGCTAAACATCCTCAGCTCCCTCAGCCGCTCCTCATTTGACTTATGCTCCTGATTGTTCCCCAGCTTTGTTGCCCTTCTCTGGACACAATCCAGCACCTCAATGTCTTTATTTTAGTGAGGGGCCCAAAACTGGGTACAGGAATTGAGGTGCAGCCTCAGCTGCCCAGTTCAGGGAAATGATCACTGCCCTGGTTCTGCTGGCTACCCTGTTCCTGACACAAACCAGGATGTCCTTGGCTTTCCTGGCCATCTGGGCACACACACTGGCTCATGTTCCACTGCTGTCGACCAGCGCCCCCAAGTCCTTTTCCATTGGGCAGCTTTCCAGCCACTCTGCCGCAGTCTGTAGCGCTGCAGGGAATTGTTGTGCCCCAAGGGCAGGACCTGGCATTTTGCCTTATTGAAACTCATCCAACTGGCCTCAACCCATCGAACCAGCCTGTTCAGATCCCTGTGCAGAGCCTTCCTGCCCTCCAGCAGACACTTCTGCCCAACTCAGTGTATTTGCAAACTGACTGAGGGGGCACTCAATCTCCTCATCCATATTATCCATAAAGGTATTAAACAGGACTGGCCCCAGTACTGAGCCCTCAGAAACACCACTAGTACCTGGCCTCCAGCTGGATGCATCTCCATTCATCTCCACTCTCTGGGCTTGGCCATCCAGACAGTTTCTATCTCAGAAAACAGTGCACCCACCCAAGCCACTGGCTGCCAATTCTCCAGAATTCTGTGGAAGACTGTCAAAGGCTGTACTGAAGTCCAGGTAGATACATCCACAGCCTGTCCCTCATCCTCTAACCAGGTTGTCTTGTCACAGAAGGACACCAGATTGGTCAAGAAGGACCTGGGTCTGATCCTCTAGTTGTTCTGTATGTGCCATGTGGTCACACTCAGATGGACGTGCTCCATGACCTCTGCCGGCACTGAGGCGACATTGACATCCTCCTTCTGGCCCTTCTTACTACATTTGCCAACTTCTAGTCACTTGGAACCTCCCCAGTTATGCTGGACTGCTGGTAAATGATTGGAAGTGGCATGACAAGCTCTTCTACTGCCTGCCTCAGTACCCTTGAGTAGATTCCATCCAGCCTCACAGACGTGTATGGGTGTGTCATAGCCTGAGTAAGTTCAGTGACTGGAGCCAACGCCTGTGTGTACACATGGTTAGGGCAGGCCCCTGGGGCCCCCAGCTGCATAGAGCTGCCCATCAATCACACACCAGGCAGTGCTAAGCCAGCCTCTGATTGACCAAGCGGACGGAAGTTCCACCTGAGGGGAGGGCCCACGGAGGCCCTGGGGCCTAAAAGTCACCAAGTGCTTGTCTCATGCATATGGACCCTGCCTTCTCTGGGGGTTCTGTCTCACCCATGCTGCAACATATATGTTGTACACACCTATATGTGTGTTTTTCAGTGTGTCTCTCACCCCTCTCTCACCAGAATCTTCGTAACATGGAACATTTCTGGGTAACTTAGTATCTGAAGGGTATAAAGGTTTCTAAGTTAAATAGGCTGAGTTGATGCTATGATAAGGGGTTTTACGTTGGATGTGGTGTTGTATGTAATCCTTTGCCAAAGTTTCTTAGTTTTCTGCATTTTGCCAGTAAATTTTGGGTATTTTTGACCTCTTGAGAATTTCTGGTTGGTATTTCTCCTTGCACCAAACTAGAGTAAAAGAAACTTTCAGTTCACCCCTGAACATTACTGGGGTGTTGCAGGGGTGTTCTGGGGTGTTGTAGGGTTTAAGTGGCGTAGCAGTTCGTTGACCATTCACTCATGGATTATGGGGACTTCGTTCTGCTCCCTGTCTCTGTCTTTTAGCTCAGGGGGCAGGGTATCCCGATGACAAGTGGTCTCACTATTAAAGACTGAGGCAAAGAAGGAATTAAGTATCTCAGTGTTTTTCTTATCCTTTGTCTTATCCTTTGTCACTATGTTTCTGCCATATCCAATACAAGATGAATATTCTTCTTGGCCCTCCCTCCATTAGTTACTGACAGATTTGTAGGAATATTTTTGTTGTCTTTTACATACATGCTCAGATTAAGTCCTAGATGGACTTTGGCCCTTCTAATTTTCCCTCAGCATAACATCACAGACTTTTAGTGTTCCTAAACTGACTGCCTCTTTTCCCGCTTTTCATCTGCCCCTTTTATTTTGTTGATCTTCAGTTAAAGCAGTTAGATTCTTCATCTGAATAAAATATTAGGTCTTTCTTGAAACATTACCAAATTTTATCATTCAATTCATATTGATACTCCTAGAAATAGCTGAGCTAATCCTTTTAATATCTAAATCTGCTTGTCAGTTTAATATACAATGGAATTAAAAGTTCTTGAAAGTTAATGATAAAATGAAGTTCGATATGTTAAAATATAAAGGAAGGAAGAATATTCCCAACTTGGGGATAACTGAAATGCATGGGTATCCTGATTTTTTGTATCAATTTCATTCCAAGATTATTTGTATGTCTTCAAATTTATTATTGAAGTACATTCCTTTCTTAGTTTGAAAGACAGATGTCTGCCAAGGAAGGTGGGAACCTTCCTGCAATTGAAGAAACAACCCCTCCCTCCAAATTATTATCACTTTGAAATTACAGGGCTTCAGAGCACAAATATGGGAAAAGGAATAAAAGTTCTTTACTAGACTGTATATATGTGACACAACAGAACAAGCAACAACAACAGCAAAACCAAAAACCAGTAACAGATGTTATTCAGCCGTCAGGCAGTTTCCCCTGTGGTGTAGCTACGATCACATCTAGGAGGGGGCGCTGGTGAGTCAGGTGAGGCAGGGAGGCTGCAGTACCTCCCTCACAGCTTCAGGGGGAGCTGGTGAGGCAGGTGATGTAGGGGTGCTACAGTACCTCCCCCGCAGCCTCAGGGGGTGCTCTGACTCAACCTTGGGAATCTCTGCAGGGCAATGGCTGCCCCAGAGAGGGTGAGTGGGGCAGGGGGCACGGTTTTGGTTTTTCCTGGGTTCCCACATGTCCAGTGTGGTCTCCTGGCAGTGGCACCAGCCAATGTATCCGACAACAGGCAGCTGGCTCTCTCTCACTCTCCAGAGGGAGAGAGGAGGCAGGGGAGCCCGGTTTCCCCTGAAACACCCACACAGATGGGGAGGGTCTTCCGGCCATGATAAGTAGTAGATGGTGCAGGTATCCTGGTGCTGGCGGTGGCCAAAGCCTCAGTCAATGGGGCAGCTGGGCCCTCTCTCTCTCCCTCTGGTAAACAGCAGGCTTGCAAGCAGGCAGCAAGAAGGACTCAATCGCAATACTGGGCCACTGTGTAGAAGAAGTTCCACAGCCAAAACCACACCACTGTTTCTGCTCCAAGCAGGGCAAAGACTGACTGCCTTCCCAACTAAGAAACTGTGAAACCCACACCGTTTCCACTCCACACTCCCCCTCACCCCAAACCATTTCAATGGTATGTCAAGGCCCTGGCTAGTTCCATTGTATTTTCAATGGCCCATCCACCATTTTCTGGGTAACAAATGTAAAGAAATTCCCTGAAAAGGACCCAATCCTCAACCCAACCCCCATTCTAAAACCTCTTGATACGCAGACTTCTATTCTGTATGACTATGCATCACTGGTCATTAAGCAGGTCTCTTTTACCAGTGCGAGCCTGGTTTTTGTAATTACTTGTTAAAACATGTTGCACAAGAAAAGTTTCCATTTGTAACTAAGATATTAAATCCATAATTATTTTCAAAGTGTGTAAGAAACTATGTTGTTAGAATGTATACATTAACACAGATTATAGTTTCTTGTCTCAATTACTATCAAGACTAATAGGGGTCTAAGAGAAATCTTGACCTTAGCTTCACCTCAGCTGGTCTTTACCTTTGATGTCAATAAATCATAATGTCTTCCTCTGAAGGAGTCAATATCTGCTTATTGTGAGCATGATGAAGACTTATATACATAAATTTGTATTAGAATACATTGGCAAACACATGGAGAATTATGAGAAATTTGTTGTGCTCTTTGATTTGATTTCATACATGAAATCCTGCCTTGTAACAAAACCTGAATGGATGTTATTTTTTAAAACTTTAACTTATTTTTTAGTTGCTGAATCTTTCATAAACATTTTAAATAATTTTTGCATACATGTATGTTTAATGTTCACATGATTTTGCTGGAAATCATTTGAATCTATTTTGAATGGGAATCAGGACAGGATGGAATCATGCCATCTACAGATAGATTTAAAGAAGTGTAGCACTAACACCAACAGGCCTTTTTCCTTTTCAGAGTAACCTGGTCAGCATCCACCTCTTACGCCCAAGTGGTTACCTGTCATCTGAGATTCTTTCCACTCTCAGATTTTTGTCAATCCTTTCACAATACAAAACCCAAATAAATCTGGGCTTTTAAAAAATTTTGTGCAAATGGTGGCTATACATCATCAAAAGCAGATCACAGGGTATTTACTTAGTGTCAACATTTGTACCATATTTTTTTCTTCCTTCACCACTATGAAAAAACTCAAAGCTATTCCTTTGGCAAAGTATTTATCTGTTGATAGACACTTGGGAGGAAGATTGCATTTTAAGGCTTTAAGTTTCATGAATGCAATACTGCATGCTTACAAGCTGTATCTGTACTATTTTATGGTGTCATTTAACTTTTAAGTGGACCATAGCCAGGAATAAAATTTACTTGTGTTTGACTAACAGGTTTGATTTTGCCAGGAGTGTGACCAGATAAATAAAAGGTGATTAAAATTAATGAAGCTGTGAAAACCTTGAAAGCCTCAGCTAAAGAGAGAATTTCTAAGCCTGATGAGCTTTCAACTCTTAAGAGAGCTTAAGGAAATTCTCACCAAACTCCTTCTCACCCCACTACATGCAAACACTTAAAAGTGCTGAGTTCCATTCTCATCATAGTTTTTCTGTACTGCAGTCACAGTAATATTTTTCCCTGTCAGGTTTCACACTGAAATGAAACAATCAACTCCCTGGAATAAAATACTGTCAGCTTTCAAGATGGAGTCTCATCCTAAGTCAGCATGCCAGTCAAAAAGCAAGGAGCTCTTCTAACATACTAGACTTGAAAGGCTGCAAAATGGGTGAGTGAGAGATGCAGGATTAATTTTTTTCAATGATTCACTAGTCTTTGACTTCAGTGAAGAGTATTTAATCATCACTGGCCTTGACATACTTAGACTGAGCATATAATGCTATTAAGATTATATTGAACAATTGTGTCATTTTTGTACAGACAGCTTAATAGAATCTTGAGCTGAAGAAAGTGCCTTTGTGTATGTTATTGCTACATTAGCAGGTGAAAACTTCACTTGTGAAGTTTGAGCTCTCACCTACACAGGACTCAAGTGTCTTGCCATTCCTTATCATGGCACGGGAATAGAAAAACTATCAGGATAAAGTCCTGAGCAAGAATATCTTTTACTCCCAAGACAACTCAGTTAATCACAAAAGCCAAAATTAGTTTCATAAATTATTTAAAGGAATTATTCTCTTCCCTACCTGCTTATTCTCATGAGCCAGGTTGCCATCTTTGGTCCTGGTGATCTTTCAGAAACAAGTGTACTTTATTCTGTCTATCTTTAGCTTCACATTCACTGGTAAATATTTTGCTCTCATCTGCATATTCTGAAACAAAAAATATAAAAACTACACATCCCCAAAGTATTTACTTAATGAGGTCATTAAGAAAATTCCTTTTGAATGGTAATAAAATCCAGGGACCATGACCAAGGAAAATGGAACCTTGCTGCCCATTTTAATTTCCTGAAGGACCTCCTGAAAGCTTGATATATTCTGCATTTTGTACTAATTTCTAAGAATGCAATGCAAAAAAAGGTAATTTAGTTTGTATAGCAGTAAACAAACTGTATACATGTCCTACAAACACTACAAAACAATCTGTCAGAAGTAATTATTTAAAGTCCTTGGGAAAGCTGATGGATTGTGATTGTCATGGAGATTTCTCTTCTGCTTTTCAGTAGTGACAGCACTTGGCTGAATGTAGAAGTGTAGCTCATGTTTCCTGGATGAAATATATTGGTTGATGCTAGAAAATCACCTACCATGTAGATGGACCTTTATACATAAGTTACATGGGGATAAATGGAAATTTCACAGGCTGACATCTGATAGTAAACTTGAGAGCCATGTGACATTTTCATCAATAACTTATCATGCTAGGAGGTGTTTGGCATACTGACAACTATTTTCACTCTATAAATACTGTACACAGCAAAGTTTAACCACATATGTAAAAAGTACGTATTGTTTTCTTCCTTGCTGGCTGTGACTAACCAAATTAATAAAATCCAGCATAATTTCAATTTATTTTCTTAAAAATAAAAGTGTGGATTCAGACACTAGGATATGGGTTATGTTGAAAAGGAAAAGTATAAATGTTAAAAGAGTTCTGATAAACATTAGATCTATAGTCCTGAACCTCAACCCTTAACTGAATAGAAAATAGGTTTGATTTTCATCTGATCATTATCACTGCATCATCCAGAATAATAAATCCAAGATCTGAAGACCTATGTACAATAATTTAAAAATCTGGATCTGGTTCCAATTTTGAATGTTGTGACTCATGTCACCCAAGACACTCATTAATCTAATTAATACGAAAGTTAAGACTAAGGCTAAAACAAATCACCCCTCACCAACAAGCATACTCAAATAAAGAGACCTGGCACTATATTCTCTTGCTGCTTTTGTAAAAGCATGCTGTGAATCTTACATAGCGGTCTGAAAGAAGTGACATCTGCCTAAAGCCCTTGGTAAAGAAAAACATTTCAGAAGGAGGTAGAGCATCTTGGTCCTCATAGTCCTTAGTATTAGTTTTCAAATCACTTTTTGCATGGAAGTTGTTGGATCAGGTTTCTAAAACACCTGAATGTCCAAGGTCACTAACACAAGATTCAGGATTACATCTGGGAACCAGACTGATGTATTTCAACAGTGTATTTGCAAGATCTATGTTTTTATTAATGCTGAATCCTAACTAAAAATCAAATGGATATCAAAATTATACAACAATTTGCAAGTGTCTTTGTCTTTTTACCTTTTGGGGAATTTCTTGTAATTTGTGTTAGACTTCCTGGAAGTATTTAATCTTATGCATTTTAGAACAGATCATTAAGATAATATTTGATTAGAAAAGATGAATTTGCCATTGAATATGAAATTATTCTTTCTTGACATTAAACTTTAAGGAGGTTCATCCCAAAAGTTGAAAGAGCTTAGGGAAAACAAAGTTGAGCTGACTGACTTTGCATATCTTCATTAGTAAGAACTTGTATTGTCTGCAGAAATGTAACATTTTTACATTCAAATCTTCTCTAGCTCAGGGAGAAGCATTATGGTGCTAAATTATACATGGAAAAATCTCTGGATCACATTCTGAATTAATGTATTTGAAGGCATTGAAATTTGTTAAACTACATCCCATGGAGGTCTGTAACTCAATATCAGACTTTGAAGAATAGAAATGGAGATAATAAATGTCTTCCTCAATTTTCCATTTAAAAAATTCAAAGATTTTGAACACACTTTGCAGAAGCTGATTAGAAGAATGAATAATAATAATGGCTTTACAGAGAAGTTCTTAATTTGCATCTTACTACTTGCAAACATATCAGCCTTTTAGGATGAAATTTTTGTTCTGGGAATTTTATAAAATTTTATAATAATGAATAATTATAAAGACAGAAAGTATTGCTGGCTAGTCACTACTGGTGTTCCCCAGGGATCAGTGTTGGGCCCAGTCCTGTTTAATATCTTCATTGATGATCTGGATGAGGGGATTTTCCCGGTTTGAGACAATATAAGGAGGAAAGGGATCAAGGCTACCATCACAAATTTGCAGGTGATACCAATTTGGGCAGGAGTGTTGATCTGCTGCAGGATAGGAGGACTCTGAAGAGAGACCTGGACGGGCTGGATCGATGGGCCAAATCCAATGACAGGAGGTTTAACGAGTCCAGGTGCCAGATCCTGCACCTTGGCCACAAAAACCTCCTGCAGTGCTACAGGCTGGGGACAGAGTGGCTGGAGAGTGGCCAGGCAGAAAGGGACCTGGGAGTGCTGACTGACAGCCGACTGAACATGAGCCAGCAGTGTGCCCACGTGGCCAAGAAGGCCAATGGCACCCTGGCCTGTATCAGGAATAGTGTGACCAGCAGGACCAGGGAAGTCATTCTTCCCCTGTACTCGGCACTGGTTAGACTGCACCTCAAGTTCTGTGTCCAGTTCTGGGCCCTCAGTTCAGGAGGGTTATTTAGATGCTGGAGAGTGTCCAGAGAAGAGCAACAAGGCTGGTGAACGGTCTGGAACACAAGCCCTGTGAGAAGTGACTGAGGGAGCTGGGGTTGTTTAGCCTGGAGAAAAGGAGGCTCAGGAGAGACCTTATCACTCTCTAGAACTGCCTGAAAGGAGACTGTAGCCAAGTGGGGATTGGTCTCCTCTCCCAGGCAAGCAGCGACAGGACAAGAGGACAAAGTCAAGCTGCACCAAGGGAAGTTTAGGCTGCACTTTAGGAGGAATTTCTTCACAGAAAGAGTGATTTGCCATTGGAATGAGCTGCCCAGGGAGGTAGTAGAGTCACCATTCTTGGATGTGTTTAAGGAAAGACTGGATGTGGCACTCAGAGCCATGTCTCAGTTGACAAGGTGGTGTCAAGTTGGACTCGATGATCTCAAAGGTCTTTTCCAACCTAGTTGATTCAGTGATTCTGTAATTCACAAACCATGTTGCTGTTTTCTGCATAGTTCTAAAAGATTAACATTTCATATTTTCTTCACCCTGTAAGAATTTATTTTGTGTGCTTGTTTATAATACCAATTATCCTGACATGTATTTGGTGTGAAAGATATAGGGGTTTCAGGATGCCAGAGGGAAAAAAAAAGAAGGATGCAAATTAATTTAAAAATACTTCTATAGACACTTTCCTGAGGAGACTTAAGATTTTGTACCAGGCCAATCATGCAGTTATTTCTGACTGAAACTCATGTTTATATAGAGGTGTGTAATCCTACTGCTTGTGGCTTGATCTCCTCCTCCATGATGGACCAAGGGTTGAGGCCTGCAGTCTATATCCAGCAGAATACCCACTGCACACGTAGGCTTTAATAACTTCTGAGGAAGCTTTGTCAGCAGCTGTGAGACAGGTATTATTGCTGTCTCATGATAAGCATCAGCTAGTTACCTTCAGTTTTGACCCTATAATTCATTTTTATGAAACTCCAGGCATTACAGAGTTTGCTTCTGTGACTCAACGTACTTGCTGTCTCAGAATTTCCATTGTGATGTATTGCTCTCCAGGTTTTTATATATTTGTTCTTAAATTGTTTCTTTAGACTGAGAATTGGAATTTCAAAATAATTTTTCTCTTGGTCTAAAATAGGGGAGTGGAATTTGAAGTAAAACTTCAAAACTCTTGTAAAGCTAAACTAGATATAGATATAGATGAATTATGTTTAATTGAACCTTAGTGATTAGTTGTTCATCAGAAGCACTGTTTTTTCTAAAAAAAGAAAATAAAAACCCAGCAATAAAACCATTTTCTGTTGACTCTCCTTTTCAAGAATAAAGAGTTTATATCATAAAATTGACATTTCTGAAACAGGGCAAATATCACCAATGGATATTGACTTGGTAGGCTAGGTGGCACTAGATTGAGCTAGTTTGAACTATTCTTGCTTAATAAGGCTATTTTCATGTTTATGTTCACCACAAAGAAATGTGTATGCATATTTAAGCCATTAAAGTCACCTGCGCAGAAGGCCATGAGGTCATTAGATAGAAAGGATTTAGATATTTTGTCACATGTAATAATACTGAAGATTTAAAAAGGAAAAAATGTCAAAAATGACATTTCTTTCTCCCAGTGCCATTCATAAAGCACTATTTGAACAGAACACATGACTATTAAAGAAAAGGTATTTCCTTCTCTTGAAAGATTATACATGAGACACTGGAAAAAAGAAATTAAATTGATTGCACCAATTGAAATGCAGCATAGGTATTTCTCCCTAACCCAATCTTCCTAACAGCAATAATAAAATTAATCTTACCAGTTATCAGTGAGTAAAGGCATTCATTTTTCAGTGACTGATCATGGACAAAAGTCTTTGAGGGGATATTTCTGCAAAGCCAACTCTTCATGTATCTTTTCTATAATGGCCTTTAATTTTTCATTGGGCAAATTAAAATTTTCAATAAATTATTCTCATTTGGGCTCTATTTCAAGTCAGTGTTTGTTTGGTTTCATTCTTCAGAGGCTGGAATTGTGCCCTTGCATTAAAAAAATAGTGGAGATTCATGCAAAAACAGTGTCAATATTCCCTGGAGAAGGTGCACTAATGAAGAGCAAAACAGTGACAGAAGAGTATAAACAGCAGATAGTTCACAGATAAGGGTGAAACACTACCTATGTCTTCCAGAACTGAGGCACAGCTGGATGTTCTCTCTGATATTGTCTCAGAGCATCCTGTTGTGCCTGACTGCTGCAGGGACATATGGTGTCTGAATTCCTCATCTTTACGGTGTCATGTCTCACTCTTAATACTGTCTGGTGTAAGAAGAATACAGAACACAGCACTGTCAGGGAGCTCCTATAATCTGTCTCCCTTGAGTGCTCATCCTTAGAAAAACAAAAGCTTGAACATATAGAAAGTTAGGAATGTTAGAAGGCAGACATAAAACCAGATAATTTATAATGTAATAATTTAAACATCAATGGGTTAAAAGAACTGATGTGTGAAAGCTGTTATTTTTTAAGTGTCAGGGCAGATGCAGCACAAATTTATGCTTGCCACCCTGATGTGAAAACAATCAGCAAATGAACTGCAGAGCAGGATTGCTTTTCAGATTCAATTAAAACATGGTTGTATGTGTCTGTATGCATTTTTCTCAATTACTTCTACTTTTCTCTTTGGGAAATTCTAGATGCATTGCACTTAGGAAAGGAGAAAAAAAAGACGTAGAGTATTAAATTCAGGTAAATGTTATTCTCTCCCATAAATGTAGGAAGAACTGTTCCTAAATATCAACATGGAAGGGAATTAATATGACTTTTCCTATTCACTCTCATATTCTGCATTTATTGTGAACATGTCAATAGCCTGGACTCACTCGCAGAATGTAGGTTTGGAAAAAAATCTTCATTTCCTAATAACATTAAAATTGTTAACAGCAGAAATTAAGACTTAAGATTTCAAGCCCTGAATAGGCCAAGAGAGAGAAAATACTAGCAAAGGAGAAGGAAACGTCTTGCATTTACTCTGATAAAATGATGGAAAATGGAAGAAAATTGCAGTCGTATTACTGGAAGCATTAATATAATGCTTTTTAGGAATTGGTATGTTATGTCTAACATGCCAATGTTTCATCTAACTGAAACACACTTTGAAATCCACAGAGTGATACTAATGAAAGAGGGAGAATTCATCAATCATTCTTTTCCAGATTGGTGAAACAACTGAATTGGTCAGCAGATGATATGAGTATTTAGAATTAAGGGTAACCATGCTAGTATATTATTGAGGTTCTTGTTTGTGTAACTCATACTCAGGGTGTGGAAACATGTCCATTCAGCCCCACAGCCTTTTTCACCTTCACCACTGAAGTGACAGTGGCACGGTAGGTGCTATGTTAGCCAAGCTGAAAAGTGTGCTGGTACTGCTGTGTAGGCTCTGATTTCTCATCTTCTCACTCCTTTTGCCTGCTCTGTACTCAATCAGTCAGAGAAAAAATGTGGAACAAACCAAATCATTGATAGGTCATGATTAATAGTATAGAAATAGATAGATTTCTTCAACCTGTGTGTTATGCAAGATGCCTGTACTGCTTGCTGTATAAGTAATCTGTCAAGAGAGAAGAAAGTTGAGCTTCTTCTTACCACTACCAGTAACATAAAAGTGGTTGGACCATTTATTTGATTTATCATGGAAATTCTTCTGCTTACAGAGATACAGTGATAATAATGGACTTTAGGACATCCATTTTTAATGCCAAACTCTATGAAAACCTCAAGATTTCCCAGCTGTTTGATGTTGAAAGAAGAAGCTCAATATCCTAAAATTTTCTCTCTGCTTGAAGATATTTGATTTGGAAAAAATAACGTCTGCCTGGTTACTATCCAACTTTTGCATAATGACCTTCTCTTTCCTTTCAGATGTGTACCAAAGCACTGAGAAAAGCACAAAGATATATCATTGTCTTTCACGCCAGAGTTCCACCTATCGATGTTGACGCAAAATTATGTCGTTTCAACTAAATCCTTGTGACCTGTGCTCTGGTATTTAAAATGCTAAAAATCACAACCCAAGACATCAAAAGTGCTAAGTTTAAGAACTTGTCAGATGACCCTCTGCTATCTAGAATTAATGCCATGGGAATACGGCTCTGTTATCTCTTATTGCACTCTTCAGCCCAAAATATCCTCCAGATTTCACTTTCATCCTATATACATCAGGAGGAATTATTTCGCCTAAACTTTACTGATCTCCATAATAGCCCCAGGTTTATAGATTCCAAATTAGACTTTATAGAAAGTGGGAAATATTTGACAGATACAAATGAATTTAGGCACTGTTATGGTTTGAGCCTGG